>BPLS01000328.1:75638-130711 GCA_019656275.1 Rhododendron kiyosumense
GCAAGCTTCTTGACCCTTGGATCATGTACCATTATCATCTTAACCCTCCAATTGATCCAAGAATATCACCAAGGTACAAGATAGCCTTACAAGTCTAGGATTCTTGCATTGATCTTCCATGATCTCTTGCCAAGTGTCAAGGTGAGACTTAGAGAGAGAGAGAGGAGAAGGCCAAGCCCTTTGCCTATAAATAGAAGGCCATTCCAAGCCTTTCAAAGCACACCTCAAAGCATAGCTCTTCCTTCTCTCTAGAAAACCATTTTCCAGTTTCTGGGCAGCCTACTGCCCGTCCGAAAATCCTCTGTTTTCTCCTGTCTAGAGTAGTTTTTAGGATCAACTTCCTTCTGGAAAGTTGTAGAGCGCTTCGAAACCTTGAAGTTAGGCTCAAGAATCACCCCAATCGGTTAAGAAATGACCCAGATATCGTCATCCGAAGTTCAGTGAAAAATCTGGATTTTCTTTTCTGGACAGCTTACTGTCCTCTCCTTCGTCCCCATTTTTCTCCAACCTAGGTTCGTTTCTAGGATTTACTTCCTTCTCGAGAGTTGTAGAGGGTTTAGAGAGCTTCGTTCTAGACCCAAGAACGACTCTATTCGGCCAAAGATTGACCGAGTTACTGCCGTCCGAAGTTCGGTCCAGATTCGGAAGTTTCACCACCCGTAGGATTTCCAACTTGCTTATTCGGCCCCGACTAGTTTCGGATCAAGGTAGATTAATCTCTACACACTCTCCCTAGTATAAATTTTGTTATTTTAGTTTATGATAAGGTTATCTATTGCTATCAATGACAATATTTGAAAGGTGTTCTTTTGAATTAATGAAAAGGATGGGGAGTATGTTGAACTCATCAATTTATGTTTTGAGCATGATTAGATGATCTTGCTAGTTTGATTTCAAAGTTATGAAGTATGATTTGTGATTACGTATGTGGAGAGTCTACCGCGGAGTCTTGGCATGTAAACGAAACACGAGAACCGAGAAAGTAGAAACGTAACACCTAGGGTGTGGATAATGATGAGATGTGTTTTGAAACCACGATGTGGCCGGACTTGGTAGCCCGTCGTGTGGATTGTGAAAACCGCAACGTGGCCGGACTTGGTAGCCCGTTGTGTGAATGAAAACCGTAATGTGGCCGGACTTGGTAGCCCATTGCGTGAGTTGTGAAAACCACAAAGTGGCCGGACTTGGTAGCCCTTTGTGAAGATTGCCAATAGGGCCGGACGTGGTAGCCTTGTTGGTAATATGGCTTGGTTTTCCGTGGAGAGAAGCCAATGCAAGTTTTGTGTGCCAATGGGAACCCGGTGCGGCGGAACCATTGTGAGGATACTCGGGAACCCGGAACGGCGGAACCGAGGTTGGGTGTGTATGGCTTGGTTATCCGCGGTACGGAGCCAATGCAAATGTTTTTGAAAGGTTGATTTGAAATGTGAAAATGTTGACACGGTCTACGATGAGTCGCGTAGGAGAAACTCGGAGAATCTTGGACACCAACGGTAGTTAGATTGTGGATGTATCATTGCTACTGTCTGTTGTATTGTTATAAGTTAAGGGTTAATGGGTAGGGTTACTCTATTGAGCTTTCGTAGCTCACGGTGTTGCCTTTTTGGTGACCCTGACATATTATATCGGTGGCGACGCTGGTATAATGTGTCAGATCTTGTAGATGATCAAGATGGACCGTTCACTTGGAGGCGTCCGGAGCTGAGGAGCTGGCTAGGATGAAGAAGCAAGAGGAGCTGTAGTTAGGAAGCCTTAGTTTCCTTTCCTTGTTGAATAATTGTACCTCTTTGAAGTATTTATAATGTAATAAACTCTTTTTATTATGTAATAAATGCTTCTTAACGTACCCTAATTTTGGGGGCGTTACAACTCTCATTAAACGAGAGACAAAACTCTCACAGATAAGATGACAAGTCGGAGATCTGGAGAGACAGAAGGTAAAAAAACAAAATAAAGAAAGAGAGTAGGTAGTATCATGGCCTCCCCCTCCCGCCGCCGCATACGAGTATGGAACCCACGGGGAGGAGGGGAAGGGAGAAGATCAAGAAGTTGTGGTGGCTAGGATTGAGAGAGAGGAAGAAAGAGATAGGGTTGAGAGAATGACTCCTTCATAAGTACTGCCGTTTTATTGCTGTCAAGCTGGCATTTAATTGTCCCAAATTCACACATATACACACACAAACAATCGAACCCATTCATTAAATGTAAAATATTTTTCAAGGGTCCTTATAAAAAATCAGCCTAATTCGATACCTATAGATGCTTAATCTAATCATCAAGCTTTTCATTCGATTTTCAGGATAATGAAATGTTAAATGATTGGATCAAGTAACTATAAATATCGGATTAAGCTAATTTTTTGCGGGGCACTTGAAAAAATATTTTACATTTAATAAATGACTCAAATTATTTGTGTTATAAATCCGTAGTAGGCCCCACACAAAAATATATGTGAAATCTGTGTACAACAAGTATATGTCAATAGACATATTGCATATTAATGGTGATTGCTGTAGTAGGGCAGCATTTATGGGACTGCTATAATTACACCAACAATACATTGAGGGAAATGATATTAACACTCCAAGAATTGATGCAGGCACCCCAAAAATCAAAGGAAAGTGGCTTTTGATTTACACTGATTTTGGACTGCCTATATCAATTTTTGAACTGCTAATATTATTTCCCTACATTGATTCTACTGGGTACGAGTTGTACGACGGTAGGTGAACATTAATTATTGTTTTTACTTTTTTCCGTTCCATTTTCTTTGGTCTTTTTTGATATTCGTATTGTCTTTTAAACTCTTATATATATACACACACACACACACACACACACACAAATATTTAATTCCACACCTCTTACGGTACATACCGTCCACACCTCTTATTTCCCAATCGATTTGTAATGATCCGAGCCGCTCAATGTATTCGGAACGTTATTTTAAGGGTACCAGCGAGAAATTAGAAAAAAAAATGATCGAAAAGGGTTTGATCCGAGTAGTTTTTTTACTGAACTGTTCGATAAAAAACTGTTTGGATTAAGCCCTTCCCGATCATTTTTTTTACTGATTTCTCATGGTTACACCTAAAATTACGTTCTGATCACATTGAGCAGCTTAGATCATCGAAATTCGTTAGAAAAATAGGAACAATTCAGTGAACAATTCCATTACGATCCAATGATAATACAGATTACATGAATAGAAACGAAACCAGGTAACAAGCAAACCGAGTCCTGTACTCCGTATAGAGTCTTTTTAAAAACAGATTCACCGCCTCACTGATGGTGTCGGAGGTTGTACTGGCGTCCGGGTGTCCCATGATAAAACAGTTAAATTGCGGTAATCAGAACATGACCAGCCGAAGACCGACTTATTGAACTGAATATATACATCCTTTCGATTGCCTCGGGAGACTCTTTGTATGCACCGATTTCGTTCCCCGAATTCGGAAGGAATTCCAACATACATAATACCCTATTGTGCCCTCAAATCACAGGAAACCCCAAGTCCTATTAGAAGTTCCTAACAAATATTGAAGGTGTTTCCTATGCACTTAGTACATTGAAAGATCTAAATCTCACGTTGGCGACTCTAACTACTTCCTTAGCGAACTCAACATAAGCAGCCATCTCTCTCTTAGTCATAACATCGGCCTCGAACCGTAGAAACGCCGGAATAAACAGCCACACACCTGTAACCACCACGAACCCGATCACCACCGGTCCAGCGATGACCCGGGGCAGCCTGAATTTTCCATTTAACGCCCTTTTCACTGCGATTTCTACAGCCAAACAGACCCCATGGACGAGAAAGAAGCAAGTGACCTCCAACGTGGGTCTCAGTCGCCCCGCGTAGTAAAAGATCAACTCATGCATCAGGCCGGACACGAAGAACGCGGCTATGGTTGCGGGGAGTGGGGCCCACTTGCGCCCGATCGCACGGGTGGAAATAGACCGGACGGGAACGTATACGGTCGGGTGCAGGATGCTGGATACCATGAGGTTCCATCTCTTGCCCCAAAAGTCTTGGAGGGAAGTGGCAAGGTAGGGCTCGTCGAACTGCGGCTCAAGCTCCAGCTGAGCCGCAGTTTGGACCGCGGCCGCCACAATGGCCAGCAACAATTCCAGGGTGATGTAAATGTGGAGGCCATAAAGGACCATAATTACCTTAGGGTGAATAGATTCTTTATATCTGTAGGCTTGCATAACCATGGCTAAGATTACAATTTTGGTACCATAGTTTAGGGGTGATTTATGGGAATTTTGGGAAGTTTGGGGAGACGGGTATTTTTGGTTTTGTGTATCTTGTGGTTTTGGAGAATTTGGTGGTGCTTGGTGTTGTTGTACCTTGATGGGCAGGCAAGAGAAAAGGAGGAAGTAGGGCAGTGAGAGGGGTGGAGTGGAAGAGAGAGGGCCCTTTCCAAAGGCAAAGAGGAGGAGTTTGAAATTGGCAAGCCATGTTATGAAGAAGGCTGTGGTGGAACCAAGGTGGATGGTGGTGAGGTGGAGTGGAAGGTAGAGGAAAAGGAGGATGATTGGGAGGATGGTGCAGAATCTGGTTGTACCTCTGGGGATGAACTTGGATATGGTGTGGCAGTAGCAAAGAGATAGCAAGGCTGTGATCCAGACTGCTATGAAGTTTCTGATCTCTCCTTCCATTTCTTCTTCTTCTTCTTCCTCTTTCTATTTTTTCTCAAACAAACTTGAAGAAATAGAATAACAGGGAGACGAGCTTATTAAGGGATCAACCCCGGCCAAGGGTTAGCCTGATAGTCTAAGACTCTGGAGATTTAAGAGTTTGTAATTTCAGGTGTTAAGTTCGAAACTCCATATATATTTGTTATTGATTCTTGTGTAAATGATCAGTTTATACGAAGCTTCGTCCTTATTTAAATAAGTCTCTGCCAATCAACAGTGATATTCCAAGAAGTGTTTTCGGTAGTGAATAAGTTCTTGATAGGTTTGTAAATAGAGTTACTCTATCAAAAATAATTTTTTGTTGATAATTTTTTTGTTAGCAAAAATGAAATGATAAATTGCTGAAACTTTTTTATTAGTAAAAATGAAATGATAAATTACGTCAAAATTTTAATATTTTTTGTTAATAGAAACGGGACCTGGGTATCGGGAATAAGTTGAATGTGCGTAAGTTGTGCGGTATGGAAAAGTCTGTTGAGGAATTTATGGTGGAAAGTTATAAGGTTGTTTTCTTGGTCGTCGGAGATCATTTTCAACTCTGGTAGGCGCTAGGCAGCAGGTTTGCCATGTTCTAACGGACCATATTAACGGTCAAAAAAGGAAGAAAAGTATTAAAAGGACTTGAAAAGCACTAATGAACGAATTAATCTGGCAAAGGAATGTTTTGGAAGCACATCTTTGGTGGTGACATGTTTTTATTATTTATGGGGGTCTTGAATTGACCGGTCAGGTTAATTATTTTAATTGGACTTAATTGAGGAGCCTGTGTAAAACGTCACGGGTGGTCTTATTTTATTTGTTGACCTCAGCATTTATAAATAATTCATGCAATAATTTATTTTAAACAAATATTGATAATCTTTCTTTTTTGCTAAGTACTATCAAATATTGATATCAATCTAATTAAATCGTTTTCTTTTATAAAAAAAAAAAAAAAGAACAGAACAAGAAAGATAGACGGTTTGACCGTTCATTTGTGTAAAAACATGCAAATGTCATATAATGAGATGTTTACTGTTAGCCAGGTTCAAAAAAATAAATTTTGCTCGAGAGGATGGTGTTGTGCATATTCGGACCGTCTCTCTTGGCAATCAATGGTCCGGATTGATCGGTGTTGTGCGTAATATCTACCATCCAATCATCTTGACAATTCTAACGATTGATTACCGAGACGGATAGTCCGGATGTGTACAACACCGTGCACATCACCATCCCCCAGTCAGTACACTTAGAGGCCCTCAAGTTCTACATATTTCAAGAACTTAATAAGCCATATTCTCTTATTATAGGTGGAATATTTTTTTTTTCATTTGTTTTATATTTACGTGTGAACGGAGAATGGCATATGAAATAAATTGTTTTTTTTATATACACGCGAATATTGAAACCTATTTGCTTCATAATTCCCTTGGTAAAACAAGGCGGTCCTTGAGTACTCCTTGTGGTAGTTCAAAGTCTTTACCATACATTTTAGATTTCCAAGGTTATGTGCTAGGGAAAATGACAATCTTTAAAAAAATAAATAAAAAAATTACGCAGTCTCTAAGTATAATAATATGAGAGTACTAATTTTGTAAAACGAAAAAATAAGATTATGTTAGTAACATAGAACTTCTGTCTTTGGTTGGGGATTTTGGGCATGATAGACCGAACCGATCAGTTCGCGTCTACGAAGGATGGAAACCGTTTCTAGTCAAAATATTCGGTGGCATGGACCACAAATCGGTTTGGGGTGGTTCGATTTGGTCGGTTAACTTGGTCCATAATTTGTTTTGTGTGTAAATACTCTGTCCAAGTCACAGTGTATGGTACGTTAAAATTTTTGTGGTCCTTCTTTGAAAAGATTTCTATGACCTACAAAGTTAGTCCTATTACTCTTTGTACTATAGAAGAGGATTCTCTCTCATAGGAGAGCAAAAAAAAAAAAAACTAGATTGTCCAATTTTTCCCTTCTGAAGTCTTCCTCAAGCTAATTCCAACGATTCAAATCACTCATTTTTGTGAGATTTTTGAGAAGTTCAACTGTACCAAACTTCAAGTTCGGATACCGACTACCGCGTTTGTCATATACATTCATCTTAGGAAAAACAGACTAACACACCGAATCTAAATCCATCTATTTTAACATAAATATAGCGCAATCGTGAGTTTTCGATACTTGATCAACGCGATTTTTCAACGTGGTTGAATTTCTTTATAAACTCTACGAAATGAATAATTCCAATCATTCGAGTGAGTTTTTTGAAAAGACCCCAAAAGAGCAACACTGGAAGGTTCAATTTTTGTCCAACCCTAGATCGAGAATCCCTTTTCTTCGTTTACAAAGATGCCCATCTAGAAGATCGGGGTTTCTGGACTACTCTTGAATGTGATTTGAGAGAGTAAGGCCATAGTACAATTTGGGCCTAACTTTTCCCCCTCATTACTAGCTTTGGCCCGAGCATCACGTGGTGCTCCAAAGGCCCTCACTACCACACACTCACGCGGGGTGTGGGACTTAAAAAAAAAAAAAGAATTTATTTTCTATACTAAAGGTGATGTATTGTGTTAGAATGATCTGCTTCGTAAAATGAAAAATAAAAACCTTAATTAACGGAAGAGGACCTTAATTAAATCCCAAACTCTGCGTGAATGCATGTGGTTGAGACTTTTGAAGCATCACATGGGGTACTCCGATGGCAATTAATAATTTCTCCTTTGGGTCCTCCGAAACAAAGAGGAAGACAGGAAATTGATGGCTGTGGGGTGTGAGGTGCCTTGGATGGATTTGCTGTTTCCACCAAAAGAAGGCAAACTAAAAGCAAAAATGCTAGGGACACGTACATTTGTACACATATCTTACACATACATTTTTATGGGACCCATCTCGGATTCCACCAATATGATCCGAATCACTCATTATTTTTAAAATAATGTTTTAAGAGTTTCTGTAAAAAATCAACTCAATAGGATATCAGTAAGGGCTTTTCAGAAATCGCAGTGCGAATCAGACTGTTTCACCCTATGATTTCTGAAAAAGCCCTCAACGATATCCTATCGAGTTGATTTTTTACAGGAACTCTTAAAAAATTATTTTAAAAATAATGAGCGGTTCGGATCATATTGGTGGGACCCGAGGTGGATCCCATAAAAATGTATGTGCAAGTAGCATGACTGTTATTGTATTTGTTTTTCTTTCTACTTTCTGCTGCTTTTTTGTTTTTATGTATTGACAAATTACCTTGTTAGATCATCAATGATCAGAAAAGTTAATTATTTCTTTCTTAGCATGCGCAACAACGTTAGCTAGGTACTAAGGTAGAGTCTATGTCATGTACTTAAGTGGACATGGGGAATAATTTAGTCGTTTCAAAGAAATTAATACGATCACATAGCGGACCTAATTGGTACTTCTTCTGTGGCACAACTTTAATTCACTGTTTTTGTTTTTAGGTGTTTCAAAATTTAAGTCCACTTTTGGCCATTCATCAGAGTGAAATTAAAGTTTTTGATCTACCCTTCCTCTTTGAAATGATTAAATTGCTAGATCTCCATACTCAGAATAAATGGCAATCTGTACTTTTCAAATTGTATGATGGTGGAGTCCAATGTGAGGTCAAGAATTTGTGTTGATTGTCTGTTCTTGTTTTTGTTGCTGTCGTTCAAGTTGGTAGCTTTGCCTTGATTGTTTAGGTTGTTTAATTTTGGAGTAAGCTTGTCGGCAGCCCCATAAAATATAATCTCGTCACTCTAGATCCAAAATATTTTCTCTCATTTTTCTTGGGAAAAATACATGCCGAAATCATATCTGATGCTCTACTCCGATTAACATGATTTTTGGTATGACCATTGTTGTCGAAAAGATCTAAAAATTACGAATCTGATTCATTTTTTTGATACACGGGAATAACTCGGGAAGAACCCGCAAATACGTACATAACAAATTCTTTCCTTGCCGTGATGCAGACGCTAGAAAATATTATGGAACATGCTTGACATCATCAAATCCTAATTACAATGGACCAAATAGAATTTTTATAGCCTATAAAGGCTATTTTCACACCTTTGCAGCTTTTCACAAGTTAAATAGGAACAATGTGATCAATTGTAATTTGGATTTGATGATGTCAGACAAATTCTATCAAATTTTCTAGTGGCTATATCGTAACAGGGGGTAATTTGTTATGCGACAGGGGATAATTTATAATTTACAAAACATGAGGGGGCAATCTATAATTTTTAGAAATTTTGGGTTGATTTTGGTTTTTTACCGTTTTGAATTTGTTAAGGAAAAGAAGATTGAAATACTTAAGTCCTCTTTGACCCCTGCGGCTATCGCCATGTGCGAATATCTCCCTCATGGTTCAAAACTAAGCACATAACCTACCTGTGGTTTTGAAAATGTACGGATAGACCCTCTGCCGTCATGTTTTTCATCCATATTGAAATTACACGGAAGTGTTAACCTGTCCTAGAGAGGGGGTGAATAGGACAATTAAAAAAATATTTAGAGACGAGACATGCGATATACGTGGAAAACCTTAGGGTCCGAATAACCCTAAGACAAAACCACAACCTAGTCTACTATTTTCTATTAATCAAAAAGAATTACAAGATGCGAAATAGAATAACCCAAAGCTTACCCACAAGCGTTACCTATACTCACCAGCTTGCAATGCTCCCCGAGCTTCTTTAAGATTCAACAGAAGTCCATGAACCTCAAGTTCGATCTCTAGATTCAACCAGCTTTGAAAATACTTCTTGTCAATCCGGCCAACAGCAACAAGGCATGAATGGATCACCAAATGAATGATAAATGATGTAAAGTATGAACAGGACAATCCAAAAACGTTCGGATGAATGAAGGGATGCAAGAACGTTGAGACAGGATCGTCACAAAAACTCAATATGAGTTGATGCGGTTCTCAACTCATAAAAACTACGAAATCCAAAACCTTGTAATGAAGTTTCTGGAAAAAGGTTCGGTAGTTTCCAAAAACATGATTAAGGAGTATTTATATGATTTTCTAGTAAACAGAATCCTAATCAAAATAGGAAATAAAGAAATGGAGAATAATAGCCCATAAAAGAAAACAAAATCCTAGCCTTCAATCTTTTTCTATTCTCAGAAAAAATCACCTCTAAAGATGTGTGTATCAAAGGAAGAAAATTACGTGCAATACCAAAACTCTAAAATTGGTAACAAGATCCACTTAATATAAAAACTTGACCCAAACATGCACAACATGATTTTAATCAAATTTAAGCTTTTTGAACACAAATAAAATATTATGCATGATATGCCGTGAATGATTTTACCTTTGATAAACAGAACTGCTTCACAGGATCAAATTGGTGAAGGCAAGGGGAGGAGCATCACGCGAGAATCACCCCCCATATAACCTACCCTATTACAATTAAGTGAAAAAAAAATACCATTGAAACAAGGTGTGTTTTGGACAATTCTGGAAAGTGCCAAAAAAACTAACAATCTCCCCATTTGGCATTTCCGGGACAAAACCACCCAATACAGATAAACACGTAGTACAAACTAAAAAGAGTAGCTAGGATAAACTTAAACTACTAACAAGAGTTGCTTGAGTGGTAGACCACATAACCTGCATTCAAAATCTATCAAACAGACATATGCCACAATAGGGGGCCGATTGGATGCAGCTTTGGCAAGGTGTGTTGTTGAATACACCCGGTTAAGGGGTGATGGGACTGGTTTAGGTTGCTTTGGCAACCCTATTTGCACCTGTATTGGCTTCTCCCCCTTCTTCCCGTATACACCCTAATCCGGTGGATGAGGTACTAAATTATGGCTACCTCTCGACCGAGCAATAGATAATCCGGCTGTATACAAGTATTTTTCTGTCCGTTCTGCCCTCCTTAATCCCCCATCTTCATCCTCTTCACTTTATCTCCAACCTCCAATACCCTAGTCTAGAAAACCCTAAACCTAGTTTTAAAAAAAAAATGGAAATCCAACAACCAAACTGCTACACAATTCAAAATTTCCAAAACCTTACCTCAACTAACTACCACCGCCACTGCTACTGCGCGTCGCTACCGTGAATCACCGCCGCCGCTGTCAGCCAACTGTGAGCCAGAGGGAGAATAAAATTTCGGATTTGCCCATACCAGAGCCCTAGAAATCGCGCAAAAGGAGAGGAAGAGAATTGGCGGAGAAGAAAGCGAGAGAGAACCCACGAGAGAGAAAGAGACGGTCGGAGATGGTGAGAGAGAGAGAGAGAGAGGAGGTCAAGTAATCTGGGAAAAAGAGGGAGAGAAGAAGGGAGTGGTTGAAAAGGTGTTTTTTAATTAAAAAAAATGTAATAATAAAAGGGGAAACATGTGTTAAAGAAGAGGAGGTAAAAATTAATTATATAATTAATTAAAAATCATATTTTTTAAGTATAATAAAGAGTAAGACAAGTAAAAAAAGTTTTATTATTTAATTTTTTTTAGTAAAATAACTTATTATAGCATAAATGTCAAAAAGTAATTAAATATATTTGGTTATGTAATTATTCAATTAATGTAATGAATAATTTAATTTCATACTGTACAAGGGCAAATGAGTCATTTCATAGCTTTTTACATTATACATCATTCCTTATACACCCAATTTATCCTCCATCCAAACGTCGTATTAATTTATCCACATTCTTTAATACACCATCCAAACCATTTACTTTTAATACACCCTCTATAAATATCATATCAATGTGGGCCCTCATTTTTTAACTAATACTCATTACTATTTTATCCCCCCTTCATAAATAATACACCCAAAACTTATACCACAACCAATCGGGCCCTAGATGTATTCACGAGAAATAACAATATATTCAGGATATGACAATTCTGATAAGATAGACCAAAAATTGTACCTACCGCGTCTAATCACGCAAGCCAAGCTAGCTAATATCCAATACAAACAAATAAATATTTCCCAAATACCCAAATGACTATAAATCATGCTCTTCTCACAAAACACTTCTCCCCCTTTTTGTTACGGAAAACAAAAGGGTCGACCTATTTCTTACAGAAACACATCAGACAAAGAGTTTCGATAAATACTCGATTGATAGTTCGGTGAACCGAATTCTAGACAGAGAGTTTCGATGGATGCTCGATTGATAGTTCGGTTGACCGACTTCACTTTTGAAAAGGCCTTTCAAATAGCCTGGTCACCTCAACCAAAAAAAATGCTATACTGTTAATGACAAATATAACTTGATTTATGAAGTGGGGCAAAAAAAAAAAAAAAAACACAATGGTTGCTGCACACAATGAAATGAAAGGTTTGGATGTCGCACACAATGAAATCATACGGACGCAACGAGCATGTAGTGCACGCACTTGTTGTGAACAAAAGCAATGTTTGCCATTATCAAACACCTTGTAAGCAGAACATAAGAATTCGCAATGCAATCGTTCAACAAAGAGATAGTTAGAAGAAGAATGAAGCATAAAGTAAGGCCGTATGACAAAGTGTGTGTGTGCATCACGTAAATAATGTCAAGCTCAATTCAATCTGGGAGGAATATTCTCATGTACGCAAGGATTTTCAGGATAACTTCCTCTCAAAAAATCAAACCAAGCTAGGTCCTCAAAGTGAAACAAAGAGAAACACAAACTCCCCCTTAACAGAATAACCCCCATTTTTTTTTCTTTTTTTTTTTTTGGTAGGGGATAAAGACATCCACTATTACTCCACCGCTGTTTGACGCGAACACTCACTGCTTACTGAGGCAAGAGGCCCGGTTACTAGGCAAGTGGCCCAGGAGTCATACATACCTTCACAAGGTCTATCCACTTTATGACGTGAACATTTAGAGGGAGAATACCTCACCCCAATTATCCGGTTACTCAATGAACGCCCGGATAGGTAGAGAACATAAAAGAACCAGATAGATGTTTGCAGGAGATCGATAGCAGAACAAGGTAATATGAATCATTAGGGAATAGTAGCCAAAGGTCAATCTCAAGGGGGACAAACACATGAACATGTCCAAGTATATGAGAATAACCAAAAGGAGTTGAGGAGCAATAAATCATGTACGTGATATAGTGGAAATCATAAAGCCATGAAATATGATGCATCCAAAATCTAAAGATTCTCAGGGATGAAAAAGCACATTGGATGCAAATATTCTGACTACAAGGGCCATGAACATGAGAAACAAAGAACAAGCATCTGTTCACAAAACTTTTTTTTTTAAATAAAAAAAGGAAATAAACATTAAAAAAAATTTACATGTCTACTCTAGAATGATGGCACACAAAGCACGCACATGAGAGACATGCAAACCCACTGAATCTAATCCATGGAAACAAGACCAATAGACTTCCTAAGGTATTCAAACCTAAGGGAATCTAACGGTTTTGTGAAAATATCAACTTTTTTTTCATGATTGGGTACAAACTTGAGATTAATGACTCCATCTTCTATAAGTTCACGAATAAAATGATAACGGATGTCAATATGTTTGGTTTGAGAGTGCTGAATGGGATTCTTAAAAATATTTATGGCACTAGTATTATCATAGAAAATGGTCATTGCACCTTGTGACAAACTGTAATCTTTAGCATAAGTAGATTGTGACAAAAATATACCAACATCAAGCATAATACGATGGAACACATTAAAGATAGAAGTCTCAACACAATAACAATTATCAGAAGATCGTATTCCTTTAACAACACAAACACTTGATGCTTCTACAATCGAGCAACCAGTTTTTGAAAAATGAACTTCATGCATATTATCACTGATAAGCACCCAAGATTGTCCAATCGGGGTGTCTTAAGCCACTAATTAGTGGCGTTTTCATGTTCTTTTTGTCTTTTCTTTTCAATTTTGCTCGTGAGGTGGGTTGTTTATGATTTCAGGATAAATGTTGTATAAAACACCGTTTTATTATAGCAAGCCAAGCACCAAGCAAGACCGGGTGTTTACGCCCGGTGGAACTCGCGCCAAGGCGACCCAAGAGTGGCGGCATGTTAGGTCGGGGGTGCTGGGAGGCTGCAGGTGGCCCAGCTAAGGCCACGGCTTGGGAAGCAGAGATAAGGAGGCGGTATCGATACGGGTGTATTTGCCGTATCGATACAAAATGGAAACAGAGCTTTTGGACTTTGTCCGTAAAGCATTGGTATCGATACGGACTATTTGCTGTATCGATACAAGTTGTTTCATTCAGATATTTTGCTACTTTTTGAACTTTCCATTAGTGGTATAATTGCCATTTTTGGCCTGTTTTGGGATATTTGTGTACTGGGACAGTGAGGGGATAAATATCTCTCCCTCTCTCTCTTTCATTAAGTAGGAAATACCCCTTTAATTTTATGGTGTGTGGTGAGAACTCCATTAATGTCTTTGAAGCTTTTGAATTAATTCTCTCAAGAACTCAAGCAAGTAAGTGTCGTCCTTTGTTTTTCCGTTTATTAATGTTGTAGCCGTGGACTAGATCCTTTATAAAACCAAGTTTATTTTCGTTTTTATCGGTTAAATTCTATGTCTCGTCTTCATGCTTCGTTTTATGCTTTAAGTATGTGTGAGTAGTCGTTTGGCCAAGTCTCGGGATAATCTTTCCCGAGGACTTAGGTAGTTACTTGGTTCTCGAATCTTCGGGCTTTAACTCATGATTTACGGAATAGGGCTTAACTTGCATTTTTTTGGTCTAAGCAAGGGGTGTTAACTACTCGGTAAGGCGTTTGCCAAGCGGTCTTGGCAAACGGCTCGCCGAGGGCTCGTGGCCTCCTATGTTTTCGATAAATTCGCCTAACAAGTTGGGTTGCCTCCGTTAAATTATATTTTTCTTGAAACGTAGTCTTTGACGCTAAATCTTCCGGGTGTGAGCACGCGGTCGTGCCTCTCGCCTGAGTTATATTGAGAACCGGTAACGGCCTTAGTCAAGGGTTAGAAGATCCTTAGACTTGCCTCCTTAAGTCAATCAAAGCGTTTACGTAGTCTTTTGCCTTAGCAATTTTCATCGTTTCAAAGCTTCACCAAGTTGGCCGCCTTGAACGCCGTATTCCACCTTTAACCTACAATCCATCTAAGCTATCTTTCGGATTCCCTGTGGTACGATCCCGGTCTTACCGGTTTACTATGCTACCGTCAATTTAGCCCTACGCTTGGGGTTTCTATTCGACCTTATTTGAAGGCAAGGTTGAAGGTTAAGCAATCACAAAACTGGCCAATACTCAATAAGTTAGATTTCAAACCCTCAACATATAAAACATTTTCCAAAATAGGGAGATCAGGAGTAGATATAGTACCTTGACCTATAACTCTGTGTTTGTTTCCATCGCCAAAAGTGACAACACCGCCATTATATTTTTCAATATTGATAAACACTAATTTGTCTCCAGTCATATGCCTAGAACAACCACTATCTAAATACCAAGCACAAGCGTTACTAGCTTTGAAAGTAGTGTGTGCTACATAACATGCCACATTAATTTTCTTCCATTCCTACTTAGGAGGGTTCTGATGATGAGATGAATCAAGCATGTTTGTTCCTTTAGCAAGCACAAACAGTTTTTTAATTTCTTCGACAATATGAGAAGTCTGATTAGCCAATTGATTCAATTGTTTCTCAAAATTTTCATTTAATTTCTCAGACTGAGATTGAGATAACTCACGCGTTTTTCCAAAATTAGAACCACTATGTTTCGGACCAGAATAAAATTTAAGAGTTTGAGACTTTATCTTTTCCCTTTTTATTTTCCTTGATAAGCTTGTAGCAATAAGGACGAATATGACCAAGACTACCACAATGGTGGCAAGTGATAACGCGTTTCTTAGGGATAGGACAATCTAAGGTCTTAGGAACAGTTGAGGAGACGGATTTCACAAATTTGATCTCCTTGTTAGGTTGTTCATTAGCCTTAGGAGCAAGAGATGGCATGTCGATGAAACAAAGGCCGCTTCTATTTTTAAAAGTACGAGTCAATTCAGCCATACGAGAAGCGCCACAGTCATTTCTTTTAATGGCCTCACTGGCCTCTTTTAAATCATGTTCCAATACTTTGACGCTCTCCTTAGATATTCCAAGAGCCTTCAAGGCCTCCAAATGTTCTTTTTCAATTTTAGCAAATTTTTCATTGAACTTTATTTGTTGCGCCTTTAACTCTTCTATTTCTTGAATCCTAGAATCAACATCGACACGAAGACCATTTCTCTCAGTTTCAACCTTTTTAATGACAAGAATCAATTCTTTCTTTTTTCCTCTTACTTTAACGCATTCTTTGAAAAGTTCATTATATGCATCATGAATAGATTCTAATTAAGTCATATTCATCATCGTTAACATCCTCATCACTAGATTCATAGTTATCCTCAATACTACACGTTGGTGTGGACACAAACGCTTTTGGTGATGTAGGAGAAGTCACGCTAGCAACAAGGACCGTGTATCTCGGGACTTCATTAGTTTTATCGTGACTATTTTGAGAATCACTCTCTTCCTCACTATCATCATCCCAAGTGACTTTGTACCCCCTGTTGGATTTCTTTTTAAGTGTGTTGGCACATTCAACTTGAACATGACCAAAACCATGACACTCATGACATTGAATTCCTTGGGGTTGGTTAGATTTATTAGTAGAAAACTTCTTATCACCAAAACCTGAGTTGTTTATTTTAGGTCCATCATTAAAAGCCGGAGAGTTTCCTTGCTTATTATCTTTTTGAAACTTCACAAATTTTTTGAATTTTTTGGCAAAGAAAGCAAGTTCCTCATCATCGAGTTCATCATCGCTATTTAGGTAAGCAAATTTTTCATTGGAAGTTTTAAAAGCAATACTCTTACTGGTCTTAGAGATGAGTTTCTTAGACAGATGATTTAACTCAAAAGTTTGGAGTTTTCCAACCAATTTCTCAAAAAGCATATTGTCAACTTCAGGCCTTTCTTCAATGGCCACAACTTTGGTTCTGAATCTTTCAGGAAGAGACCTAAGAACTTTACGGCAAACTTTGAGATTGGAAATGGGTTCACCTAATGCATGAAAAGAATTAACAATGTCACTCAACTTGGTAATAAAACTATCAAAATTTTCATCTTCAGACATTCTTAGTTCCTCAAAGCAACTGGTCAGCATTTAAAGTTTAGAGGTCTTAACAGTTTTGGTGCCTTCATGGGTAACGCGCAAAATCTCCCATGCTTCCTTGGCGGTATTACATGCGGAGACACGACTAAATTCAGTTTTACTTAAAGCACCGTTGATAGCTCCTAAAGCACGGGAATTGGCCTCGAAACTATCATTATCCACAGTGTTCCACTCGGTTTCTTCTTTAAGTCTCATTTGCTTAGTAGTAGTGTCCTCTATTTTAGGAGTTTCATACCCATATCTCATCGACCTCCAAACCTTAATCCTTAGGGAACTTAAGTGTGTCGTCATTCGTGCCTTCCAGTAGGAATAATCATTCCCATCAAAGTAGGGCGGCCTCGAGTTAGCGGCTCCCTCACGCGGTGCATTCATGTCCATGATCATGGGATCAAAACTCAGGTGTTTAAACCTAAACAGAGCAACTTGCTTTGATACCAATTGAAATTACACAGAAGTGTTAACCTGTCCGGGGGGGGGGGGTGAATAGGACAATTAAAAAAATATTTAGAGACGAGACACGCGATATACATGGAAACCTTAGGGTCCGAATAACCCTAAGACAAAACCACGGCCTAGTCTACTATTTTCTATTAATCAAAAAGAATTACAAGATGCGAAATAGAATAACACAAAGCTTACCCACAAGCGTTACCTATACTCGCCAGCTTGCAATGCTCCCCGAGCTTCTTTAAGATTCAACAGAAGTCCACAAACCTCAAGTTCGATCTCTGGATTCAACCAGCTCCGAAAAGACTTCTCGTCAATCCGGCCAACAGCAACAAGGCACGAATGGATCACCAAATGAATGATAAATGATGTAAAGTATGAACAGGATAATCCAAAAACGTTCGGATGAATGCAGGGATGCAAGAACGTTGAGACAGGATCGTCACAAAAACTCAATATGAGTTGATGTGGTTCTCAACTCATAAAAACTACGAAATCCAAAACCTTGTAATGTAGTGTTTCTGCAAAAAGGTTCGGTGGTTTCCAAAAACATGATTAAAGAGTATTTATATAATTTTCTAGTAAACAGAACCCTAATCAAAATAGGAAATAAAGAAATGGAGAATAATAGCCCATAAAAGAAAACAGAATCCTAGCCTCCAATCTTCTTCTATTCTCAGAAAAAATCACCTTTAATGATGTGTGTATCAAAGGAAGAAAATTACATGGAATACCAAAACTCTAAAATTGGTAACAAGATCCACCTAATATAAAAACTTTACCCAAACATGCACAACATGTTTTTAATCAAATTTAAGCTTTTTGAACACAAATAAAATATTATGCATGAGATGCTGTGAATGATTTTATCTTTGATAAACAGAATTGCTTCATAGGATCAAATTGGTGAAGCCAAGGAGAGGAGTATCATGCGAGAAACTACCCCCTATATAACCTACCCTATTACAATTAAGTGAAAACGAAATACCATTGAAACAAGGTGTGTTTTGGACAATTTTGGAAAGTGCCAAAAAAACTAACACATATTAACGGACACAGCATTAAAAGACCGATATACCCTCATCATGTCCCTTGATTCTTTTTTTTATTATAAATCTAATCACACCATCCCTTATACCAAAAATTAAATCCAAACCGTTGATATTGTAAATTTTGACGAGTACTACATCTATGTTAAAATTCAAGTCAATCAAAAAATGAAAAGCCCATGGTCGAATCGATTTTGTTATGAAATTAAAATTTCAAATTTGAATTTACTAAAAATTAGATCACTGGGTTATTGATACCTGATCAAGATGATTTTTACAAAGATACTCTATTCTTTTTTAATACATTATGAACGACTTAGATTACATTCTAGAGGCGTGCGAGATACACCTCCGTTAATATGGATGGAAAACATGACGGCAGGGGGTGTATCTGCACATTTTCAAAACTACAGGTAGGTTATGTGCTTGATGATTTCCTAGACCTAAATAATGGGTTGCCCTAAGCGTAGGGCGGAGACCGACGTAGCACAATATCCAGTAAGATCGGAGTCGAATCCACTAAGGACGGTGAAGTGTGTGCTGTGGAATCTCGGGTTGTAGTATCAAAAATAGCTCTTAGGTAGCTACCCCTTATCTTTTGGTTGATTAATTAACTAATACTAACAGATAACTTGCTCAAATAATTAAAAAGAGAGGTACGGTTGTAGGGAATCCGGCGCTCGCTACCCAATCAAAATCCGCTCGCTCAAGGTTCTAAAAATAGTTAAATTTCAGAGAGAATTGGAAACTCCGAAGGATGCGAATCCTAAGGTTGTCGGTCCCGTATACAGCGGCGAACGTGTTTTGGTTCCCCGTTCCCGCTCACATGAGTCCCAGCGATGCATCGAATTCGTCCAACGAACGTAGTTTTCACAAACTAAAATTATTTAATTAAATTAATGTACGAAAAAGCTACGAGACGAATCCTAATTGGGTTGCGGCGCGCCTTTACCCAACGATCAAACCTCAGAAAAACTACTCACTCATTATTAAAAATAAAAGAAATAAAACCCTAGAATTAATCATGCTTTTTTTTTACCGGAGAAAGAAAATAAACGGAAGATAACAACTAATTGAATACCAATGAACAACTTTAATTAAGAACATAAATTAAAACTAATTATCGGAGTGCGAGTAATTGAACAAAACTTAAAATAACTTAAATGGAAAAACAACTCACGAGAACAACTAAACAATATTAGGAACAAAGAAATACTGATGCGGCCCGTTCGGCAGCCTCGTCGTTTTCTGCGTGATTACCCAAGAAGATATCACCGCACCTCTGTTCTTTGTTTAGTCTGTCAAAGAAAACTACTGAAACATAAATAAAAATAACATCCTCTCGCAGTCCCCGTCCTTCGTCCTTTTATAAGTGAGAGCTAGTGCCGACCTATTTTTGCACTTTTCTTCTGAGTGGGCTTCAATGCTTCTTCCAAATATGGTGGGCCATGCCCACAGCCGAGAGAAACTGACTTGGGCTTCCTAATTCTTCTTCTTTTCTTTTCTTAGTCCAAGGCTAAGTCAAAATTAGGAATAAAGAATGGTAGCTCTTTGGGCCCACTAAAATAACATGTATAACTTCTATTCTTCTGCTGCCAATTACACTGTCACGATCACATGCACAGTTGGAACATTTTTAAGGCCCAATTCTTGAAGCTCTAGCCAGGATCTAGAATGTGTTTTAATCTATTCTCCAAAATTCTTACAATACAAAAATCAAGCATTAAAACACCAAGTAATAAATAAATAAACTTAGTAATGATAAATTAGGGGGCGCGTATATGAATATTTACGCGCCTATCATTATGTACTCAGTTTTGAACCATGAGCGGGGTATCAGCACATGACGATAACCACATGGGGTGAAAGTAGACGCGTTTGGATGAAAAATCCATAACGATGGAGTAGATGATATGCTTTTCACACAATCAACGATTTCTTCATCTCCTAATTTTATAACCGGATGTCCAGGCCACCATGTCCGCACCTCGACTAATCTCGGATTCTTGAAGTCCACAACAATCCTCCAGTGGCCCTAAAGTTTGCAATATTCGGCCTCTATAAGATTCAAACATACAAGCTCATGAAAAACAAACAATTGCTGCATTCTTATATCCACTTCCCACGAAACATGCGAGCTCATAGAGGACAAAAAAGTATTGCTTTCTTATATCAACTTGGCCAAATTAACCCCTTGAATTAGCGATTTCTTCTTGCTTCCCTAACATTTCTCTGAAGTTTTCATATATATTACCTATATTTTTTTCTTCCCCATATATGGAGAAATTTTTAGGTGCTGGGTGGGTACTATGTGGTGTCCGCTCGGCGCATTTGGGCCGTTTATTTTGAATTTGAACGGCTCAAATTTAGAGAGAAAAAGAGTGGTGGGGTGAAAAGAGAGAAAAAGTTTCAATATGGACCGTCTAACACACTTTGAAACAGCCCGAATACACCGAGCAGGCACCACGTGGGCACGGCCATGTGGTACGAACTCAGCACTCAAAAATTTCTCCCATCTAGGAGTCCAAATCAGATCATAATACAAAGAGGCTGAGGCTGGGCCTGGGCCTGGTCCTAAAGGAATCATAAACAGAACATCACGACAATGGACTTCACGTTGCAGACTATCAGTGTAACTTTCAAACTGGAGAATAAGATGAAGAAATGGACAGAAAATATCCACTTGGTTTTCTCGGTTACCTTAGCTGAATTCTGGCCTTAGATTTTCTAAACATTGGCTCCGCTTGAAAAACTTTATAGCGAGAACTTTGTCATATTTTGGGATCCGTTTATTTGATCAGATATGAGTATCAATTGAACAAAAGAGTTACGTATCTAGTGTATGCGATTCACATGGTATCATCAAATAGCACAAGTCTTGGATAAGAATCTACAACACACTAGAATGGCCTTGTGACTATCCTTTACTGGGATAGCATCCAGGGCTTCTCAAATGCATTTTTGGAATTCATTTTCTGATTAGGATAAATTCCGCCGACAAATACACTTACCTCCCCATGGTTTTAGAAATTACTCTCACCTTGATCCCTTGCTTTACAAACTATTGTGCAGATAGCCCCCTTACTGTTAACTTTGATGAATAAAACACTGTGATACCCTTGGTACAAATAGTTTTAATATTTGAATTGGTCTCCATTGCTTTACATTTAAATATATTGTCATACAATTAACATGATACTATTATTTTTAATGCTAAATTAAATAACCAATACAAAAAATTTCGATTTTTCTAATGGTACAACGGTCTTTTACTCATCAAAATATTATTTAAGACTGAATAATTTCGCTCTAGCCTACCGGTGTTAACTTTGACGCCTAAAAGACTGTTATACCCTTAGAAATATCTTAAATTAAAATTTTCCATTTTTCTAATGGTATACACTTAAAAATTTTTTTGCTTCTTCCTCGATTTTCTCAACAGAATATTGTTAGCAGTTGGAGAAGTAGAGAACAAGGGAGAGGTAGGACTTCGTGAAGGAATTAATTAAATCAATGGAGGAAAGTGACAGGTTGTTTCTTGGGCGGTTGTGCTCAGATTTTCAACTCCGGCAGGGTGGGGCTTTTTTGAGGAATCTATGGCAGAAATATGGGACGGCTAATTAATACTAGTATGATTTTAAACTAAAGCTATCCATTTGATTAAAATAAAACTCTATTTGTTTGCTTGTCTATCTAAGTCCAACCAAGTTGATTTTTCAGATGCATTTTTCATTTTGTATTTTTTACGAAATGAATCGTTTAGATTACTTTTTCTAAACTCTTGTACAAAATATAGTTTGGAATGGGCGTAAGAAATAAGCATACATAGTATCATAGTATCATCTTTGCAGTAGACCGTTGCTATTGATGCAGGGAAAGAAACTTGTCAGGAGAGATGAAGAGCCAAAGACGGATGAGCGCCTTCTTGGATCAAAAGTGTAAAAACTAGGGCCCCATTCATGTTTTTAGTCCCCAAGATATTCAGTTCAAAAATCAAAAAATATTTTTTGGGTACCCATGAGTATGTTCATAAGGAAAATTAGGGTCCATGTTTCAAAATTCGTCTTTTGCCCTCAAAATATTAGGGCCATCACCAACATCATCTTGGATCAAAAGCATCTCATCATAAAGTACTATCAATTTTAAAATACCTACTCAATTTAGATCTTATCAATTTTATCTGTTCACTTTTTGTTTGGGCTTGCACCAATAGTCTCTATCATCTTCTCTATCCCATAAAATACTATTAAATTCAATGGGGGGAAGCATGTAAATCAGTGGAGTGAGAGAAACGAGAAACAACTGGAGTGAAAATATAATATTTAAATTCACTATTGATGAATAGTGGCTCGCTTAAAATAACGATGAAATGTGGCAAAGGTAAAAAAGATTCTCTTATACCTAATTTGGTACCGCCAGATTTTTAGGTTTTTCCTCTTTAAAATAGCTAAAAATGGCATTTCGCTCAACTGGTGCACATGCTCTTAGCTAGTTAGGATTCCTCATAAATTCAACTTCTTTAGGATCCATTCATATTTGTGCTTGAGATTTTTTAGAGTTCTAATTAGGTAATTGGGGTATACGTATAGGAGACCACTTAAGTGAAAATTCGAGCTGGAAAAATAGTTTAGTTTATGGATTAATTAATCCTCACCTTTGGATGTGGAATAGGAGAATCCTCCAATTTCGTTGAGATTGTAGAGAAGTCGGACTCACCAAAGAGTAATGCCAATTAGATAGTCTCGAGACTCCAACCCCAATAGAAAATTATTGAGAAAGTCTGAATGTCAAACATGTTGATTTTCTCTGATAGTATTTAACTAGGGAAAATGCCACTCAATCTCCTTTAAAGACAAACACTTATTATAGTGAAATTTCAGCCCAAATCTATTGTTAATATATACAAGCATGGCCCCTACAAGCATATAGGGTAAAAACTTACAAAAATAATTCAAACTAAACTTTTTGAATGCACTAGAATCACACCAAATCGAACCAATTCTTTTTATAATGCTAACTAAACCAAAGCCCTCGTCTTCAACATGCATCTCATCATAAAGCACTATCTTAAAGTAAAGTACCATTTTTAATTAATTAAGATTATCTAAATCCACATTTTTAGTAAACTATAAACCACAAGGTTCCGCAAACTCTTTGCTCAGCTTGCTTTGGATGTTGTGTCAAACCAGTTGGTTAAACTTTGTTGTACTCTTTTGTCGTAATCAGCACGGTGTTGTCTTTATGTCAGAAAAAGGGAGTGAATTATAATATCTCTGCGAATTAATCAGTAGAACTATTGTTGTTGTTTTTAGGGGTTTAGGATAAATAAGTGTTGGAAATAGGGAACCTACGTTAGGTACTCATATTCGACAAAATCGACGTGAGCAAAGGCTAGTATGGCAATGTGTTTGATCCAAGACAGAAAATTGTATAAACTCTCAACAGAAATCCAAGACCTAATCGTTTAAACCCTGCACATCAATCAAAGACCCAAACATTGAGAGATAGAAGACAGGTACAAAATATTACCTCAATATAAGGGTCATCATCGAGCTGGGCCGGGCCGGGCCGGGCCAGCCCGCCAAGTCACTATCCAAGCCCGCCCACGGGCCGGACCGATCGGGCTGTTTCTTTTATGCGGGTTGGGTTAGCTACCATAAATTAAAGCCCAAGCCCAGCCCATAGGCTAGCCCAATTGACGGGTTGGCGGGTCAAAAGTTGGGCGGGCTTAAATTTCCTTGGGTAGAAACTAAACCAAGGGAAAAAAGAAAAGGTTTTGTGAGATTTCGGACTAATGGGCGGGTACCAGGGGCGGACTTGTGTGTAGGCTCACAGGCCAGGCTACGGGCGAGCCGAGTAAAAATTCATAGGCCCAAGTCCAACCATTACAAACTATGGGCTGGACTAGCCCGCCTGTTTCACGGACTCGGGCCAGGTAAAAGCCCGATGGGTCGGGCAGGCTTCGGGCGAGTCACAAGTCTTCGGACTAAATGATGACCCTTAGGCCATCCACAATGGTGTAATTAAAATATGATAATCAAAAGTTGAAATATCAGATTTTGATTATTCATTTAAGAGGTTACTAAGATTAACAATGTTGAGATTCACAATGGTCATTTCTATTCCATAACCAAAATAAGGGGTCTACTACAATTTCACTTTCTCTCCCCCTTTGTTTTTCGTCATTCACTCCCCTTCATTTAAGTTTTTTTTGGGCAAAAATATATCGATTCTCTTTCTTAATTTTGGAGAAAAAATCGGTGACTTCCTTCCCTCCTATTATGGGAAAAATAGAAATAGGAAAGAATGGTGAAATACCTTAATCCGGCGACGATGAGTTCAATATAGATGATTGAGAGATAGTATAAGGTTCACTCTTTGGGGGAAAAAAAGAGAAATAGTTTGTGGGTAAAGTGAATAAGATATAGAGTAGGCGAAAAAGAGAAGAAGAAAATACCAATTAAAACACGAGTGCATACAAATTTTGGAATTAGTTACTTTATGTGGTGTGAAATTCACAAATTTTGATTATTGAAAAAGGTTGCTAGTTTTGGTTATTCAAAGTTACAAATTTGATTATTTTTAAAGATGTTAAATTTGATTATACCATTATCAGCCATTTTTTGCACTAACATTATTAACTTTAAAAACAATTAACTTTTGATTATACCGTTGTGGATGGTCTTACCTCAATATATTAACAACCGACTAGGGAACAAGCGTCTGGAACGATTAGGTGGAGTCTAACTTTGCTTAATATATTAACCACGTTTTTTTGGGCCGATTAGGTGAGTGAGTTGTTGGACGGCGATGTGGCTTGATGAAAATGAACGAGAGAGAGAGAGAGAACAGGTGTCTGGACCGAATAAGACTAGTGGGGTCTGAAAACGACGTTATTTTGTTTAACGTGGAGAGAGAGAACTAAGTTAGTGGGAGAAGAGAGGGGGTATTTTAAGTTTTAGTGGGAGAAGAGCGGGGGTATTTTAAGTTTTAATCTCAGCCATTGGTTTTAATGGTTGAGATGGAGTGTCAACTTTTGCGTGGGAGGACTCGGCCCATTTATGAAATAACTAGTGCTTATCTGTGCCTACAGCACTTTGCATCCCGATTGAAATTGTCCGTGCCTACGACACTTGCTAGTTAGTAGTTTAAACACTAAATCAATTTATTAGTGTGTAGATCCTCTTCTTAGTGGCACGAAAGAAAATTATCCATACTTACGGCACTGTCCCAACTAAATTTGTATGCTAGCTACAAAGAACATTTCTAATATCAAAAACTGCCAACAATGATTCCAATAGAACATTGTCTTTGCTTTTAGACACCAAAACTCCAACAAAACAAAAAAAAAAAAAAAAAGAAAAAATCCAAAAAAATCTCAATCCCAATAAACTACAAAAACTTCCAAATACCTTTGCTTCTAAGGAGCTTTATTCCAACAATGATCCCAATAGAGTATTGTCTTTGCTTTTAGACACCAAAACTCCAACAAAACAAAAAAAAAAATAGAGAAAAAATCCAAAAAAATCTCAATCCCAATAAACTACAAAAACTTCTAAATACCTTTGCTTCTAGGGAGCTTTATTTACCCATTGTCCACGCAACTCATATTGCCTCTACTTTTAGACACCAAAACCCAAAAAAAAAAAATAACCAGAGAAAAAATCCAAAAACCCCAATCCCAATAAACTCCAAAAATTTCCAAATACCTTTGCTTTTAGGAGGTTTTCTTTACCCACTGTCCACGCAACTCGTAGGCTTTCTTCCAAATGGTTATGGTTTCTTTGTTAGACTCCTTTTGCTAACACCTAAACTTCAAAAAAACAGAGACCAAAAATTCAAATAAAATCCCAATAAACTCCAAAAATTTCAAATGCATTTGCTTTCATGAAGCTTTCTTGGCTCAGCTCCTACAGTTCACGAAACTCGACAGATTTGAAAGATTTCGCCGGGTAAGGACACATTCCACACAACTTAATTTGTTTGCCTAGATTTGAAAGATTTTGCCGAAGATTCAAAAAAGCGGTGTCGAGAGAGAGAACCAAACGCCAATAGAAGCAGGATTTTTTTTTTTAAATGCTTCCGACAGAATCTGATTTGGGTAAAAAGAATTGATGGCATTGTTGTAATATATTTGTAAGAGTGTGTGTGTTTTCTTAAAAGAGTTGGAGAGTACACATTAACCCTTGAATCAAATGAATCTCAGTCCTCCTTTCAACTTGTATTTTATGTTGTAATTTAGGTGAAAACCATGGGCACTTACCGGGAAGTGGGATGATGTACTACAGCCTTTGGATCAAATGAATCTAAGTCATTCCAACAACTTGTCCCCACACCCTTCTGTTTTATAATAGAGATGTGACAATGATAATACTATGGGAAAAAAAAATTGTGGAGAACAATTTTGAGGGTGCTTATTAGTCATGGCAAATGCTAATCTCTGCGGCCTAGCCGAGAATTAGTGGGCCCAATGGATAAGTTTTCTAAAAAAGTTATGGGATTCTGATTGGCCGACCTAGTTTTGTCTCCGCACATTCGTCCAGTCCTACCCCGCGTCATACCCTTTCCGCCCAAGTCCCGTATGCGAATAATCGAGATAAGATGTTAGCGTATGGATGTCGCAAGGAAGAAGATGATTTTGTTTTAGAAGGGTTGTAAACCGCAGGATTTTCTCTCACCCAAAAGATATGATTTTGCTGATGAGAAATTTGGTTTGCGTGCGAATCTGGTAAGGAAGAAGATCATTTGTTTTGAGATAAGATGTTATTACGTCGATAAGCATTTTAGTATGCTTATACGTGTACAAACTGAGTGTAATACAACTATTCTTGTTTTGTTATGCAGCACTTTGATTTACAACTATACAAACGTGATTTGGGCGTGAATTCGGTACCATGGCGGAATTCACACGTCTAAAAATTCACACCAAGAAACTGTAAAAAATGTGTGAATTCTTCAAACGGTGTGAATTTTGAGAGTGTGAATTTTATAAAGGTGTGTGAATTCTGTAAAGAGTTATGAATTTTGAAGGTGTGAATTCTTGAAAGTGTGAATTCTGGATAGAGGTGTAAATTTTTGGATCTGTGAATTCTGTAGAAGGGTGTGAATTCTTGGGGGTGTAAATTTTGCAAAAGGGTAAAATAGTAGTACTAAGTAATAAGTAAGGGTTACTTTGGCTTTAAAAGTCAAATTGTAACTTTTGTTTTTAATTCAAAAAAAATTTGCATTTGTTATTTTGGTGTCAAAATTTTGTGACTTATTGATTCGTTCCGATAAGAGAAATCGGAAAAATATAAAATTTTGATCGAAACTCATAATTTTTTGAATAAAGACAAAAATAAATAAAGAAACATATAAAATTTTGATCAAAACTCGCTTTTTATGTACATGTTCATCTCTTTATTTTTTTAGTGTTTCTTTTGGCGAGGAAGTCTTGATGGAGCAAGAAATGTTTATATTCTTTTTGACTTTATCTTTTGGGTTCAAGTTGAAGGACATTGTTTAGTGTTTCTTATATACACAAATCTTCTAATAAGGGCTTCCTTAACTTATTAAGTTAAGGACGCCCCTTTCCCGACCAATTTGTGATGATCCGAGCCGCTCAATATGTTCAGAACGTGATTTTAAGGGTACTCGCGAGAAATCAGCAAAAAAAATGACCGGGAAGGGCTTGATCCGAGCATTTTTTGTTTGTATTTTATCGAACGGTTCTAATAAAAACTGCTCAGTTTAAGCCCTTCCCGGTCTTTTTTTTTGCTGATTTCTCGCAGGTACCCTTAAAATCACGTTCTGAACACATTGAGCGGCTCGGATCATCGAAATTTGATCGGGAAAGGGGAGAAAAGGGGAGGTCCGCATTTTGCTTAAAATGAGGAAGCCCTCATAGGAAGGGGACTGTTCTTTTGAATGTGTAAAATATAATATTTTTATTTGGGTTTCGGGTTTGAAACGTCTCAGGTATTATCAACTCCTATGAGGCCAGTCTATACAGAACTTTATTCCGACTTTAATTAGAACTCTCACAAATGAACGATGTAATTGGCTCCTAAAAATTAGTTAAAGTGCATATAAACTGATCCGGACACTTGAGTTAAAAAAATAGAGTGGCAACATCAATGAGCCTATCTTAATGTAAACTGAGAAAATGTGGTGCTCTTCTGCCAAACCAAAAAAAAAAAAAAAAAAAACAGGCGTCCTTTTTTAGCTAGAGGAAGCAAAACAATTACAAATGGTTCTAGGGTAAAATTGTATTTTGCAATTAAAGTAAGAAACAAAGATTAGTTTTTGAAGAAAGTTGCAGAGAAAGGAAAGGACGATTAAGTGCAGGAAATTAATATTTAAATATCATATTTTGACATTCTTAAAGTGTGCCCATTGGGTACATGTTAGACGAATCGGTTAGTTATTACTATTTATTATATGCTACATAACTTTAGGTAGGGTCAACTCCAAAAGAAAAATGTGTGCTTCCAAGGAACACTTAAAAAGATTTTTCATCTAATGGGCGTTAACCAAAGCTAAAGCTCCATTTCATTATGTCGTGATGTTGACTGAATCCGATCCATAAATCCAAAAAGAAAATAAAGAGTGCATATTTTCTTTCATCAAGTAGGTAAAGTAAGGCAAACGAACCTCTTAATTTTCTATTAGAAAGTTTAGAACACAGCAAAGAAGAAGGCGGAATGGAGAAGGAAAAGGGACAAGGGCGATCACTCATTTGTTTATTTGACGTCATATACTATTTTGTAATTTATATGTTCCTCGTTTTTTCTTTCCCAATCGGGATTTCCTCCATCAATACAGTTTTGACCCCAAAATTCGCGTAAAATTGATGCGTTTAATACATGAATATTGTGATTATAATCTTCAATATTTTGCGGGTGGGAATGCAAATAAATGAAGACGAGAAAAGATGAAATCGGAATGGGCCAGATTTTCATTTGGAAGTGTCAACATTGGATTGGATTCGAATTCGGATTGGTTCGGATGTTTTTGAAAAATGACGGCCAAGAACGTGTTTTGATAATTAATAGCTGCCAAGGACAAGCTAAGAAAATATCATTGGTGGGTATAAATTATCAAAACACGTCATGAGCCGTCATTTTGCCGATGTTTTTTAGTCAGGATTCGAATCATCATTAATTGGATTCGGATCCGATATGTTAACACCAAGCATGAGATCTCTTGGATAAATGTGATTGTTAACCAAATGAAGATAAATTCTCTCTCTCTAACCCTAGCCGTCGCATCTCTTTGTTTCTCGTTTCTCCTCCCTCCCCCTAGGGTTTCCACCCGAAAATTCTTCCATCACTCTCCACCCTCATCCTCCCCTCACACTTTCCGATGCCTTGGCCTCCTCGGTTCCTCCACTATACCGTTGGATCTCCTCCATGATATTCACCGTTCGCCGGTGACTCGTCTCTAGTGATGCGGTTTAGATGTGCTGCTGTAGGTGTGGAGTTTTTGTGCATGATTGGGTCACCAGAGTTGGATATCTATGTTGGTGGATGGTGATGACAAAGGTTTTTTTTTTTTTCATTTTCTTATTGGTTTGCAATCATTTGCTTATTCTTCTCTCTTTTGTTGAAGTTTTCTCTCTGATTTCTTGCCGTGAGTTTTTCTCCTGACTCGACTAGGTTTTTTTCAGTTGGAATGTTTTTGGTTATTTCTGCAGGAAAAGTTTAGTTGATTTGGGTTATAGTTTGTGAAATGAATCCCTGCCATCGTAGTTATTTGATCCTTTGTGGATGAGTTTTCATCTTGATGTACTTGTTGGTAGGAGTTATGGTATGATCTGTTATCGATTGGAAAAAAAAAAAACCCAAATGAAGATAGTCAAAGAACAACATAATTTCAAATTGACAGGAAGAAAGGTTGTTACTTTGTATCAAATAAATCAACTTTTTATTGCTACCGCAGGAGAAAAAAAAAGGGAAGAAAAAGAAGAAGTCATTGGATACATTTCGGATCGTCCATTTGTCGAAAGAGTTATACTTTATTCACGGACTCACTGTAAAGTGGCTCTTTACGGAGTTGAACGATCTCAATTTGGCATTGGACGGTTTGGATTAAAAAAAATCTACTCCGTATTACAATAGATCATTTTTAATCCGGATCGTCCAAAATATTTTTTGATGGCCGAGATGCCTTGTTTGGTTTGCTTCTCAAAAAGAATTTTTCAAAAAATTCTCCTTAGATTCCACCTAGATTCTCCTTATTTTCAATATTTCTCTCTATACTTAATACCCTTACTATTTTTTAAAAAACTTTTCAAAATACAAATCAAATACTGCATAAATTTACGAAACCTCCATAATAAAGATTTTCACTTTTCGAAAAAAATAAAAGTGACTTTTTACAAACTCCTATAGTTAACTTCTGTTCCATTTCAAACAAAATTCGTAAGTGTCGCGTCGCGTCGCGCAGTAGTACTCAAACAGTATAATTTTAAAAACAGATTTGACTTTACCGTTTGAAATAAGAGCTCCAGATACCCCATTTGGCTAACACCAAGATCATAAGTGTCATTTCGAGGTCCCACCATAATTATTAGAGTCATTAAATTTGTTTACAATAATATTTTATGGATCTTTGTAGAAAATCAATTCACGCTGATTTCGGCAAATGCTTAATCAATTAATTCAAGTATACATGACGTGTTGTAGTTTATTCTACATTAGTTATTATGTTCTTCAAAATTAGTATATGAGTTTGAATAAATGGCTTTCCATTCATTGTCAATTGATTTGGAGTTGGATATTTTTAACATGGTATCGAAGCTAGAGTTGTGGAGAATTTGTTATCCCTTTTTTGTGTCATAAGTGCACCGTTGATTGTTGTGATCCACGTGTTATGAATCATTTGTTTACCTCTCCACGTGCAAATCAAAAGTGGCACGTGTAGAGGGGTATTGAAATTTATCCCAAATTGGTTATTTGTCTTCTCCAAAACTAGAATATGAGTTCGGGCGGCCTCTCTGCTCTTTGTCAATTGATTTAGAGTTAGATGTTTTAACATGACGTACTCGTTTATTTTTTTTTTAAAATAAAATAAGCAATCTAGCACGGTAAGTTTGCAACTATTAAGATTTTTTATTTTTTTATTTTTTAGAACACAGCAAAGGAGGAGGCGGAATGAAGAAGGAAATTAAGGGACAAGGGCTGTCACTCATTTGTTTATTTGACCTCATATGCTATTTAGTAATTTATAGGTTCGTCGTTTTTCTTTCCCAATCACGATTTCCTCCCTCACTGTTTCGACCACAAAATTTGGGTAAAAAGTGATGCATTTAATACATGAATATTGTGATTATAACCTTGAATATTTTGAGGGAAGGAATGCAAATAAATGAAGATGAGAAAATTAGATGAAATCGGAGTGGGTCAGATTTTGTTTAGAAATGTCAGCATTTGATCGGGATTCGAATTCGGATTGGTTCGGATGTTTTTTTAGTCAGGATTCGAATCATCATTATTTGGATCCGGATCCGAAATGTGGGCAATCCTAGCGTTAGATCTCTTGGATAAATTTGCTTGTTCACCAAACGAAGATAAATCAAAGAATAACAAAATCTCAAATTGACAAGAAGGTTATTAGACATCCACATCAGGCTGGTTAAACCAGCCCGACTTGTTACTGCATGTAGAGAGAAGATTTTTAAAGCCACTTTGCATTAGTCTCGCTCACAACTCACATAAAAGTGAAAAAGCTACGGTTTCTCGTTTTTCTTAAAGAGCAACTATTCCTCGATTAAAGATTATTTTATTGATTTTTGGTTTTAAGACTCTCTTAGGGTACACATATGAGAGTCTTAGAGTCAAAAATTCATTATGATCATTTAGGATAAAATGATCAAAAAAATCTTTGCACTGGTTCAAACAGATTAAAAATTGGAGTACTCAATTAATTTTTTACACAGATTATATATTAAGAAATATGGTTAAAAAATTAAATTCTCCAATTTTCAATTCGTTTGAACTGGTGCAAAGATCTTATTTTTTAAATTATTTTATCCTAAACACAAATATTTAATTGAGAAGAGAATGAGAGTAAAAAGTCTGATGCAGTAGACATTGCAAAAAAGGCTAGCTAAAGTAATAATATGAGTTTTTAAGGTATGGTCCAAAATTTAAAGAATCTAATGCGTATGCTCTTACTTCATTAAATTAGACTAAAATTGACTCTGGCATTATAATACCCTCTCTTGTGGTGACTTCTGGAACTTTTTATGGCTACCGACAAAAGAAAAAGAAAAAGAAAAAGAAAAAGATCAAAGTCATTGGATACTTAACTTTCGTGGGTTCCATTTTTCGAAAAAAATAAAATTAACTTTGTACGAACCGCTAAAGTAACTTTGTTCCATTTCAAACAAAATTATAAAAAGTGTCGCACGGTAGTACTCAAACAATACGATCGATCCTGTTCGGTTTGAGTTTCGGGGAGGTTTTAAAGTAGAGAGATAGATAAAATATATTGAGTACCGTGTATAAAGATTTTGAGTATTCGAAATGAACAAGACCTACAATTTTAAAATGGAGTTGACTTTACCATTAGTAAGTGTCATCATTTAGCCGAAGGCTCCCGACCCGTCTGAAGCCTGTCCGGCCCATAAGACTATTGCTTGGTCCGAGACTCCGAGCCCGTCCAACGGGTGGGCTACCCCAACCTGAAGTCAACTCAGCTCGCTCGTTGGTCCGATCCGTGAGCCCGCCCGCAAGCTCGCCCGTGATACCTGCCCGCAAGACCAGTTCAATCGCCCAAAAATCAGTGGCCTTGGGAGCATACCCATTCCTTCCTCATGCTGTTGAAGACTAAAGCATATGCAAAAGAGAAGAACGATTGAATGTTTTTTATTTATTATTTAATCATTGTCCTTTTCAGCTCGGGAACAACAATTTAGGAGCGTAATATTAAAATAAAATAAAATTAGGGGTGTAACTTTTTCACGCCAACTTTTTAAAGTTTCCTTTTTTCCACCCTTCTTTTCAAACTTTGTGCAGCCTAGCCTGTGAGCACGTCCGAACTTTGGCCCGCTGGGCCGTAGGCGGGCTTGGGCTTTAACTTGAGAAACACAGCCCGGCCCGTCTAGCCCCTAAAAAGAAAAAAGCTTGCTCAGCCCAACCCGTGGACAGACTTGAGTAGTAACTTGACAGGCTGAACCAGCCCAATCCGGCCAGATGATGACTGTTGACTATTAGAAATAAGAGCTCAGGTAAACCATTTGGCTGACACCAAATGTACACAAGATCACACAAGATCGTGTAAGACTCATTTCGAGGTCCCACCATAATTATTAGAGTCGAATCTGTGTAAAATTACTCCTATACTGCAGAAAATCAATTCATGCTGATATCACCAAATGTTTGATCAATTAATTCAACTAAAAGTGCCATACAATTCGGTGTATATTTAAGTATACAAAAAATGACGCCTCCCTTTTTTTTTTAAAGCAATCTCACATGGTAAGTTCGCAATTATTATCTGGGAAGATCTTTACCATTGGATTCCAACTGGAAAGGAAAAAAACTGTTGAATTGTCGACTTCACAACACCAGGAACAACCTCCTTCACAAACGCTCCCAGCAGAGCATACTCTTCGAACGCTCTTGCCGGGACTTTGCACCTCAACAACTGCGGGATGAACAGCCAGAACCCGGTACCCATCACGAACCCGACGGTCATCGGCATCGCGATCACCCAAGGCAACTGATACCTGTCCTTGGCCACCTTCTTGATCACAATCTCCACCACCAAGCACGCCCCGTGGAGAAGAAAGAACCATGTGATCTCCCACGTGGGCCGCGTGCGGCCCATGTAGTAGAACATCAGCTCGTGCATTAAGGCCGAGACAAGGAACGTGCACACCACCGCCGGCAGCTGAGCCCACTTCCGGCCCATGAATTGCTCCGAGACGCTAAAGACGGGGTCATATACGGAGGGACGCAGGGTTCGGGACACGACGAGGTTCCACCTCCTACCCCAGAAGTCTTGGAGAGAGGTCGAGAGGAACGGCTCGTTGAACTGTGGCTCGAGCTCTAACCCCAATATGGCCCGAGCCGCGAATGCAGCAGTGGCTAGTATGATTTCCAACATGAAGTACATGAGGAAGCCGGAAATGACCAAAATGGCCTTTGGGTGTACGTGGTCACTATAATCGTAAACGCGAAAAAGCAAGGCAACAAGAACACCTTTTATGGCATAATTGCGAATCGATGTGCGTTCCTTTTGCGTGATTCTGGGATGTGGGTTTCCTCCATTACGGCAATTTGGAGGAGGGTCTTGGCTATTGTGGCTATCTTGATCTAGTGGAGATGGGTGGTTTCTATTTTGAGATTTCAGCGATTTTTCATGATTTGAAGGTGATTTTGGAGGTGGGTCTTGTCGGGTCCTGATGGGCAAACAGGCAATAGCAATGAAATGGGGGAGGGAGAGAGAAGGGTGGGAGAGAGGGCCTTTGCCAAAGGCAAGAAGGAGGAGTTTGAAATTGGAAAGCCAGGCTATGGCGAAAGAGGTGGGGCCACAAAGGTTGACGGAGTGAAGTTTGAGAGGAAGGGCAAAGAAGAGAGAGACAATAGGGATGATTGAGAGAAGCCTGGGCATACCTTTTGGGATGAACTTGGCTGAAAAATAGCAGTAGCATAAAGAAACAACTACTGAAATCCATACCTTTATGATGTTGCTGATCTCTCTCTCTAAGGTGTAGCTTGGATAGTAGATCTCACCCTCCATCTCTGTCTCTCTCTCTCTCTCTCTAGATGGGGAATCAATCAAGTGCAGTGTAGGTACAAAATTGGTAGGAAGGACTATTAAAGAAGGACCAATGGCAATTCCTAACCTGAAAGATATTTTTTAAAGCTGTTTTTTGAGTGCTAGCTGATCCATCGCCTGAAAGATATTTTTAAGACTTGCCAAGATGCAGGGTAAGTTAACGAACATTCTAGCTGTTATGTGGACAATATGGAACCAGAGAAACTTTTGCATTTTTGAAAAGGCAATCCAAATTGCGTGGAGGTGCAAGAACTAATCTAGCCAAGGGTAGCTTTTTGGGTGAAAAAAGAAGAAGGAGGGTTGGAATGATTATTCCATGGATGACTTTATCTTCAGGCCAGGCTTGGGTGTGTTTTGGCTAAATATAACACTTGGCTAATTTTTATTTTATTTTTGTTTTTATTCAAATTTTTTTTGCATTTGTCAGTTTTGCGTCGAAATTTTGTGAATTGTTGGTCTATCAGAAAAGTACTTCTTTTGTCCCTTTTTAAGTGTCCACTATGGCTCTGCATGTCAATTTCAATTGCATATATTTCTTAATGTATACTGTTAAAATATATAATATGGATAATGTTTGATAGATTTAAATTATTTGTATAAGACAATTGATTTTTAGAACGTAAAACAGAATATACGTCGAAAGATGTAAGTTATTGAAAATAACATGCAGAACTATAATTAACACTTGAATAGGGGCAGAGGGGGTGAAAATTTACCGTCTAAAATTAATTTTTTTTTAAATAAAGACAAAAATCAGCCAAAAAGCCATATTTTTCTGCTTTATTCAAAAAAAGTTGAGTTCGGATTGTAATTTTTTACTTTTTTATTTCTTCTCGTTGAGACGAATCAATGATATATAAATAATTGACGCGAAACTAAAAAATGCAAAAAAAGTTGAATAGAAATAAAATAAAATAAAAAACAAGTGGCTAATTTAGCCAAAACACCCTAGCATTGTGGAATTAGAAAATTAGAGGCCGGTCCCCCTTTTTAGGTTTGATTTGATCCCAACCCTGAATTTTATTTCCGAACGTATATAGGCTCTGTAATGGTACATGCTGATGTTTCTACCCGAAAGCCAAATGGACCCCTCATAGTCTGTTTATTTTAGTGTGTGGTGAGACTATGTAAACTGTGCGATAGGCTATGAGAATTGCATATGCGAATTATTTATTTTAGTCTGTCGTGAGGCTATGTGAACTATGCAGTTGGCTATGAGAACCGCATATACGAATTGTTTATTTAAGTGTGTCGTGAAGCGTGTGCCCACACTACTACACTTGGTTGGATTTTAGCTGAGTGCTACGAATTTATTCAATTTTTTGGTACTTTGGAAAATTATTCAATTTTTGTTTGTGTGTGTATTTTCTATGAGAACTGTGTTTTTTCTTATGAGAACTGTGTACTTTCTATGAGATTTGTGTATTCGTTCATGAGAACTGTGTATTTTCTATGAGAATTGTATATTTTATATGAGAACTGTCTATGAGAATTGTATATTTTCTATGAGAACTGTGTATTTTCTATGAGAACTGTGTATTTCTACAGGAACCGTGTATTTTTCTATGAGAACTGTATAGTTTTCTAAGAGAACTGTATATTTTTTATAAGAATTGTGTATTGTTCATGACAACTGTCTATGAGAATTGTATATTTTTATATGAGAATTGAGTATTGTCCATGAGAACTGTATATTTTCTATGACAATTACGTATTTTCTATGAGAATTATGGATTTTAGTGTGTATTGAGGCTATTTGAACTGTGCATTTTTCAGTTCACATAACTTTTTCACATAGTTCTCATAGAATTGACTATGAGAATTGACAGTTCTCATAGAATTGACTATGAGAATTGACAGTTCTCATAGCCAATAGTATTTTTGTCCGAAAAAGTTCTTATAAAGACAATTCTCACAAGGACAATTCTCATAAAAATAGTTATCATAGACAGTTCTTATAGAAACAATTCTCAAAGAAACAGTTCTTATAGCAAATTGTATTTTTTTAATATTACATAATTTTATATTCAATATGAATCTTATTTAGAAGATATCGTTGAGTAGGTTCCAAAAATATAATTTTTTAAAAAAATGAATATCTACAATAAAAGATATAACTTTTTGAAATTTAAACAATGTTTTAATGGTGCACCAATACTCATGGAGCATTGGATAATTTTTCTATAGTAGATGTTCTCTAGTTCGGTGATCTGATGCGCGTGAAAGGATATGGTTGGAATAAAAAATTAAATAATTATGCATGACTAAATTAAGTCCGAACCTAATTTTTAGGACCGGCCTAAAAATTCCCTGTGGAATCTCTGTAATGTGGGTTGTTTGGGGTTGTCTGGTTGGGTAGGTTTGTCATTTGTGGGCTGTCTTTCTTTGTTGTTTTTGGGTTTCTTGGGTGGGTTCTGGGCCCCTTAACCGGTTAGTCAGTTTTGGGTGGCTTTCTTTTTTTCTATTTTTGGTTTGGGCCATCAGGTTCTTTGGGGTGGTCTTTTTATGGGTCTTCTTGTTATTGTCTTTGGTCTGGTCTTTATAGCGGTGGCGGCCTTCAGGCCTTGGATTGTTTCTTGGGGGTCAAGCTCCCAGCTGGTCACCTTTACCGTCCAGTCCTTGGTAGTTGGTCATTTTCCGACGAATGTCGATTTTGTTCAATGATCGGATTTGTTCATATTGAGATCTCATCAAGATGCACAATCACCTAAAAAATCATGTCCCTTGGATGTCATTTAGTACACGATCGTAATCAGTTTATTTTAAAAAAAAAATACATACCCACACTGGATTGGAACCCCTATCATTCATTTGTACAAAATAAATGTGTTCTGATCATGTACTAAACGATATCCGATGGACATAACTTTTGACACGGTTGTGCACCTCTACGAGATCTACAATATGAATGGATCCGATCATTGAACGAAATCGACGTTTGCTAGAAAATGGCTGACTGGCCAGGACTGGACGGTAAGTTCAATGTCAAGGTATATACTGTGGAGGAGTTTAAGGGCTTCCTGGACGGAATCAGAAAAGTGAAGTAATTATGTGTAGCTGATCAAGAGTGGCTCCATCCAACTCTCCGTTTCTTTGTTTTTTCAGTTTTTCTCCATTTCTTTCCTTTTGTCTGAACTCGTAAGCGTTTTTGCTTTCGGTGTTCTCCCTTGATGTAACCCTTTCGAGTTTTATAAAAATTTCATTTGCCGAGCAAAAAAGAAAATAGAAAAAAAAAAAAAGGGTGACTGGATGGAAGCTTGACCTGTTTCTTGGTTGATTTGCTTGTAAACTGCTCTTTTTGGGGAAGATTTTTCATCATTTAAGATCTTATTGAAGATTTCATGTGAGAGAGCATTACAAACAATTGTTGCATCGAAGGTTTTTTTTTTTTTTTTTTTGTGGGGTGGAGTTGAAAATTTCATTCTCTGTAATATGGTATGTTTGATTTTGGTTGATCTCTTATCAACCTCTCTTCTTAGGTCTTGAGTGACATATGATTGTCACATGGTTTAGGTGCCAATTTCGTTGGGTTTGTGGCTGTTGTGCTCTTATCCTTTTAATCTCTTGTAAACCGTACATTTGATTAATAGAATTTCTTTTTGCTGTAAAAAAAAAAAAACCGTACACATGATTAATAAAATTTCCCTCCATATGGTTTTGAAGTATGAAACTCTGAATCTGTTAACAGAAAATATAAAATGACTCTAATACCCCTGCCTCTTATTTTATTATTGATCAAGTTATTTCTCTCTCTCTATATATCTTCTTCAAATCTATCTCCCTCTGACCAAGGATGGGATCAGGGGGGGTCTAGTGGTGGCGACCGCCACGACAAGAATTTTAGAAAATACAATTATTATATGTAAAAAAAAAATTTAGACCCAACTTATATAGTCTTGCCACTACTAGATTTTTTTAGTATATATTTCGCCACTGTTAGGGTAAAATCCTGGTTCCGTCCTTGCCTCTAACAAAAGAAATCCATCTCCCTTTACAAATATGCATATACACAGACACAATAGAGTATATCGCACAAAATACTTTTAATTAACTCATTATATTTGGGAGCCAAGCAAAAAAAAAAAAAAACTTTAATTTTTGTTTCTGAATCAGAGGCAAATCAACCACCAAAAATAAACCCACAATTAGTTTTATGAGATACGGTTAGGGAGAGAAGAGAAGGATAAATTTTTTTTTTTCATGATCTCCATCTTTAGTTACCAAAGGATTTTTCCATGGCGCTTCATTTTTCGATCCCTATAATTATCATGATCATTGATCAACGTCACTATAATTTTTCGCATTCGGAATGGATTCTGTTGGATTCGAATTTAATCCGGTCCATTGACAGGCCTGATCCCAACCACTAATTCGATCTATTTTGTAATATATCACCATCATCTGTACTTATAAATCTTCCAAGCAGACCCAATGCCCCACTCCTCATATCATCACCAGCCGAATCCACAAATTGCACCACAGCGCCCACGCACCTGGCAGCCCCTAAATCGACACCCAGAAATTCCATGTGTAATCGGAATTTTATTTTTGATCAACGGTGTGTAAAGCCCCGATTTTTGGGAACATTAAATAAATAAATTTTAAAACATAATTTGTCATTTATTTAAATAAAGAGGATAATTAAGTCATTACAATCCAATTAGTCTTAGAAATTTAATTTACATCAATCCAAATTTCGAAAAGGGTACTAAGATAATTTCTACTCTTCAGGGCGTCCATCTTCTTCTGCAACCATCTGTCCTGCACCAAACTCCTCCAGATTGTAGTACCCTTCCTGTTCGTCTCTATTATCTGGCATAAGATGCCAGGTCCACAAAAGTAGATCCGATGAGCAATTAAGCTCAGTAGCTAATTTCTACCCCTATATCCCTTACACTAACAAAAATAACCTATAACTTTTTAAAAAAATAAATAAATTTCAGGAGTCAACAGTTCATCTCATAAAAAAAATCAAATCAAATCAACAGATAAAGTGTCAGTGTCAGAGTTTATCATCATCGCAGCGTATCGTAATCCATGTCCTCATTTTTCAAGTATCGATTCCACTTTTCATCTTATTTTCTCAAGCATTGGTTCCGCTGACCGTCTTTCAAGACCTATCGGGCTCCTAGTCTAAATTCAGAATTTGCCACCCAAAAGAACTGATTCTGCTGACCGACTCTTTCGGACCTATCGGGCTCTCAGTCTTTAATCATTTCACATTTCTCAACATTCATGGCACTAGTTCCGCTGACCATTCTTTCAAGACTTACCGGGCTCCTAGGCCACACACGCATACCTGAGCCAGGGTTCCGCCGACCATTCTCTCAGGACCTACCGGGCTCCCATTCTCGTACACTTGAGCCATGATTCCGCTGACCATCTTCAATGGACCTACCGGGTTCTCATGCTCACACCATTGTCAAGCCACTCTTTTAATTTTCCTCGTTTCTACTTTTCCACATTTTTCTTGTCTTTCGTGTCTCGTATACATGTACCATTTCCTCGCGAGAAAAAAATGATAAAGATAATATGAATATTAAACTAAAGTCATGCAAAAGTAATTAATCTGAGTTTTCCATGTCTCCTTTGCTTGCCGTCAAAATTATGTTTGTACGTGTCCTAAGAATAAAATCCTAGTATGTTAATAGTAATACACTTGTCGTCTTGCCACCAAAAAATTCTTCCACGTAGCAACAGTTGGATTCCCCTTTCCATCTACTGAGTTCCAATGTTATGCACTACTTAATCAATAACCATGAACCAATGTTTAGCTTTTGTTTCCTTTTTTTTTTTTTTTTACAATTATCGTAACTTAAACCCAATTCGATATTGAAAATTAACGGTGATATATTTAGGTGAGTAAATAGGAGGTTTTTACATACCTCGTAATTGATAATAACGGTACTCATCATTTAATCCCAAATATTAATTTGAACATGTGATATTATAAAAATTCTAATTTCAATATCATATAACACATCCATATTTATACTTAGGTGAGTAGGTAAGAGGTTTCTACTGTTCTCTTTGAAGTGGATTGATACTAGCGGCGTCGAATCTAGTCACGAACGGCACGATTTCAGTCGGCAAACAACCCCTCTTTTCTCTTTGGAAGTTTGCTTGCATGTGTTGGGTTGGAGAATGTCAATCAGGTGTGTGTGCGCCGAAATTGAGAAGGGAAATGGAGTATTTATAGGGCACCGCTCCTCCCTCTCTCACATGCATTCAAGGCGATAGGATAAGATAGTGTAGTTAGTGATAAGACCAAACCAAACCCAATCTCTTTTCTTTCTCCTGATCCGGCTCTCTCTCTCTCTCTCTCTCGTTTAATTCTACTTGATCCTATTTTTTTTCCTCTTTCTTGCCCACTAAGATTACTTATGGGATGAGTATAATAATAGGATAAGGATAATAATAAGATACGTATATAATTGGTGTGCAACCAATTAATGCGTATACATGTGCATATACACATTTTAGGATGTATACATGCAAACTAAGCATATATGGATATATATTCGGTCTAAGTTAAATTTAGGGTTTAATTATGATTAAGCAATCTAATTAATTTTAATAAAAGGACGATTAAGAAAGAAAAAAGGAAAAAAAAGTTAATAATAAATATTAATTTTATTGATGAAAATTAGGAATCGTTACACGGTGTAATCGGGTTTTTTAACACACATAAAACCTTTCTCTTGAAATAGGATACATTGTTGTGTATTTGTTTGTTGCAACCATATTTTATTGGAGTAGATGAAGAAGGGGTAATGTTGTCTGATCACATAGAAGTTCAATTTCATTAAAATAAATTTTTTTGGTCATTCCAACTCTCATAATAGGCATGAGTGCTACAGAGGTGGGGGCTCTGTTGCCTGGTAGAAGCAGCAGGCGCTGCCCACACCTCAAAATTATGTTTTGAGGCAAAACTATTGGTCCTCTTCTTCTTCTGTTTTGATTTGCTGGGTCTCTTTTTTGCTCTCCTTTGTCCACAAAAAACAATTCTCATGGGCACAAAAAAAAAAAAAAAAAAACCCGAATAGACATATGGTATGAATTTTCAATCGGTTTGAACCGGTAAGAAAATCTTATTTTTATGATAATTTTTTTCCTAAAGGGTCATAATTAATTTTTGGCTCTAATGCTCTCATACGAGAGCCCTAAGAAAGTCATGGAACTAAATGAAGAGCATATATTTAATTATGAGAGCCCCGAGACAAATATTAATTATGACTCTTTAAGATAAAATATTAGAAAAATAAGATATTCGTATTAGTACAAACAGATTGAAAATTGTAACACTTAATTTTTTAACTATATTTTTAAATATAAAAACCGTAAAAAAATTTGTGAAGAATTATATTTATGATTGGGAACCTAATGTTGGAGATTGAGGTTTTTTTTTGCCCATGAGAATTGTTTTTTTTGTCATTTGATGCTTGCACTACTAGGGGTGATAAACGAGGCAAATGAGCCAAGTACGTAGTTGATCAAGTTTGGTTTGAAAATTTTGACGAGTTTCAAAAATATGTTCGAGCTTGGCTTGTTTATGAGACAAGCCGATCTCAAACGAGCTTTAATCAAACCAAACATAAGTCGATCTTGAGTAGCTTGAACTTTTTACACATAGTTATCCCAACGAGCTAAGTAGTAGCTTGTTCAAGCTTGGTTTAAAATCTTAAGGAGCTTCAAAAAAATGTTTAAGCTTGGTTTGTTTATGTGACAAACCAATCTTGAGCAAAGTTTTTAACGAACGAACACGAGTTCAAACTCGAGTAGCTTGGTTCATTTTAGCAGTCCTATGCACTACCCCGTGTCTAATTCAGTTTTTTTTTGTTGTTGCGCCCATGAGAATTGTTTTTGTGGACAAAGGAGAGCAAAAAGAGGCCTAGGCACCAAGGGGCCAATAGTTTTGCCTCAAAACTATGTAGTTCTGAGGTGTGGGAAGCGCCTGCTGCTCTACCAGGCAGCAGAGCCCCCGCCTCCACATGCTGCACCGTCCTTCAATTGGAAGAACAATGTAATGGAAGTACTTTAGTCCAAAATAATAGGGAGACGAATTGGTCATTAGTAAAACTTATGGAGGTCATCTACGCCAAAGCATAGGAAGGTAATCTGTAAATAATCGGTTTCAATATTAACATATGTAACAAAATTAGTTAGAGTTGGTCATTCCATAAGGTACATTTGTGCAGATATAGAGTGCATTTGCGATAACTGTGAATACAGATTCTAAATTTTAGTTTCAGACTTTGCTGTAAATTTTTGATTTTAGATTTTAGTACAAATTAATAAACCTATTTCTTAAGCGCGCGCGCGTGCGCACACACACACACACACACACACACTCTCTCTCTCTCTCTCTCTCTCTCTCTCTCTGTCTCTCTCTCTCTCTCTCCATATCCTTGGAGTGTTATCCACTTCTTCGTTTCCCCCCTTTTTTTGGGTCCTCTTCTACCTAGTTTCTGTCCTTCCCTTGTTTTTCGTCGCCCGTCGGTTTACCTTGGGCATACGACGGCTTGGGTTGGCGAGGCTCGCACCTCTCGTCGGCTTCATCTTTGTTGCTTGAGATTACCATAAGCCTTTGATTTACTGGTGGAGAGATTAGTGAATTAAACACACACAAACAATTTACCAAGGAAGTGGTTTTTTTCGGGGAAGGTACATAGAGCAACAGAGGAGAAGAAGCACTGATCTTTTTCATTTTCATTCACTTCTAGAAAAGCCTTACAGCCCCTTATATACATTGAACAAAAACTTGGGCCTTGGGCTAACTAAACAAAACACATAATAAAGAAAAGGCCCAACACAAAAATACAACATGATCCAAAAATATTAAGAGTTTGGGCAGCACATTATACCAACATTACTCCCCCTTAATGTGCTCTTCCACAACTCCAAGTAATTCTCTATGTAACGACCTTGATTTTCGGTCGTTAAAAATTTCGTTAAATATTTGAATTTTATTACTTGGTTTTGCTTTTAATTTCCAAAGTTTGTCAAAATTACATTTTTGCCCCTTGAAAAATTATTTCTTGACGCTTTAGTCCTACTTAGCAAGCCTAGTTAGCATCCAACTATCCGGTTAGGGTAACTAAACCGAAAAGTTGCCTAGTCTTGGCAAAATGACCATTTTGCCCCTCGTTGGAACTTTTGAACCCTAAACTTTAAATTTTATTATCCATTTTCTTTTAATCTAATTGGATTATTTCTTTGACATTTGGACAATAATGGTTAGGGGGATTATTATCCATTGGGTAATAGAATCCCATTTGTTTATATTAAAAAGTAAACTTGCTTTATTGTACTTTTTAATTACTTTATTATTTTCTTTGACCTAAAAACTATTATCCATTGGATAATAGATATTAGGGGAAGTTTTATCCATTGGACAAAAGGGTAAATCTTTCTAAGTACTAATGGACCATTTAATTAATTACTTTCTTTAATCACATGGGAGAGGTACCATTATTTTAATCAAAAGTGAATAGTTACCAAAGTACCTTTTAATTATATTTTAATGGGATTTCAACCACCTTTATATATATATATATATATATATGTGTGTGTGTGTGTGTGTGTGTATATATATTAGTACCTATGTGATTATTATAATTCCTAGAGTACCCTAGGATTATTTAGTAGTTGGTAAGTAAATCCTAGCCTTTATTCACCTTGGATTTCAAAAGTACCAAGAAAACCAATTGTTTATTTGATTTTCTTCCATTCTTTGACACATATGCATACATATATATATGTTGTACCTTGCAAGAGGAGAGAGAGAGAGAGAGAGAGGCCGAGAGAGAGAGAGGAGAGAGAGAAGAGAGAAAGGAAGGAGAGAGGTTGGAGATTTGATGTAAGTCTTGAATTGAATTGTGATTTGTACTTCAATCCTTGAGATATATTTCTTCCAAATTCAAATCCTACTTCTTTTGTACTTCAAATATTCACCTAGCAAACTTCTCAACCCTTTGATCATGTACCATTACAATCTCAACCATCCATTTGATTCAAGAATCCAATCTAAGGACACCATAGCCATGCAACCCTAGGATTCTTGCATTGATCTTCCATGATCTCTTGCCAAGTGTCAAGGTAAGACTTAGAGAGAGAGAGAGGAGAGGGCCAAGCTCTTGCCTATAAATAGAAGGCCATTCTAAGCCTTTGAACTCACACATCAAGCAATAGCTCTTCCTTCTCTCTAGAAACCATTTTCTGTTTTCTGGGCAGCCACTGTCCCGTCGGAAATCCTCCATTTTCTCCTGCCTAGAGTAGTTTTTAGGATCAACTTCCTTCTGGAAAGTTGTAGAGCGCTTCGAAACCTTGAAGTTAGGCTCAAGAATCACCCCAATCGGTTAAGAAATGACCCAGATATTGTCACCCGAAGTTCAGTGAAAATTCTGGATTTCTATTTCCAGACAGCTCACTGTCACTTCTTTCATTCCCATTTTTCTCCAACCTAGGTTCATTTCTAGGATTAACTTCCTTCTCGAGAGTTGTAGAGGGTTTAGAGAGCTTCGTTCTAGACCCAAGAACGACTCTATTCGGCCAAATATTGACCGAGTTACTGCCGTCCGAAGATCGGTCCAGATATACCCCCGTAGGATTTTCCAACTTGCTTACTCGGCCCCGACTAGTTTCGGATCAAGGTAGTTATCCTTACCTACTTTTCCAAGTATAAAGTAGTTTTTCACTCTAATTCTATGTCTTGTATAACTCGCATGTTGTTTGGAAGTTACTTTGATCGTAGACAAAGTTATCTTTCGATTAAATGTTGGAAATGCATGTTTTATGTTAATTCTTGGTGATTCAAGCATGCTATGTTACTTAGATGTTCTTGTTGTACTATTTCGAAGCTTGTTGAATGCATGTTGTATGTAAAGTCTCACACGCGGAGTCTTGCATGAGAACGTGACACGAAAACCGAGAAAGGTACCTAGGGTATGTTTAACAAGGAAGTACTTTGGAAACCACATAATGACCATTTCGAGGGTATTATGTGAATGGTGTGTGTGTGTGTGTGTGTTCCAATGGGAATCCGGTATAGCGGAACCATTGTGAGGTTGTGTGTGTTCCCATGGGATCCCGGACCGGCGGAACCATGGTGAGGTATAGCTTGGTTATCCGCGGAGAGGAGCCAATGCAATGTGTGCCAATGGGAACCCGGTGCGGCGGAACCATTGTGAGGATACTCGGGAACCCGGAACAGCGGAACCGAGGTTGGGTGTGTATGGCTTGGTTATCCGCGGTTCGGAGCCAATGCTAAAGATTTTTGAAAGGCTTGGTTATCCGCGGTACGGAGCCAATGCAAATGATTTTGAAAGGTGGTTTTGTAAATGGAAATGATTGACACGGTCTACGACGGTCGCGTAGGAGAAACAAAGAGAAACTTGGACACCAACGTTGATATCGAATGTGGATGTGTTAATGTTTGTCTTGTTTGTAAGTTATGGGTTAGCGGGTATGGGATTATTCTACTGAGCTTTCGTAGCTCACGGTGTTGCCTTTTTGGTGACCCTGACATATTATATTGGTGGCGACGCTGGTATAATGTGTCAGATTTTGTAGATGAACAGGACGAGCTGCACACCTTAAAGGCGTTCGGAGACGAGGAGCTGACTAGGATGGAGAAGCAAGAGAAGCTGTAGATAGGAAACCCTGGTTATTCCTCTCTGTTGTAATATTGAACTCCTGTGGGGTTTTTGTTGTAATAAGAGCAGTGACTCTCTTTATTTTCTGAAATAAAATGTCCTTTTAACGTACCCTAATTTTGGGGGCTTTACACTCTAAAATGCTAAAACTTTTGTTTAGGGAGAGCCTTAGTGAAAATGTCAGCAACTTGTTCTTCCGATCTGCAAAAAACACAAGCTGCACTTCCCCTGCTTCAATTACATCTCGAATGAAATGATGTTTGAATGCTATGTGTCGAGTGCGGCTGTGAAATACTAGATTTTTGGCCATCGCAATGGCTGATTTGTTATCACAGAAAATCTCAGTTCCTTCTTCTTGTTTCTTACAAACATGTTCAAGTATTCTTCTACCTTAGGCCTTGTAGTTGTGAGGTATAATAATTTTTCAACCAAACTTCTATATAAAGTGGCATCAATTTTCTTTTCACCATCTTCTTTCATGAGTTTTTTATTTACAATTAGAGGAGTAGCCATTGGTTTACACCCATTCTTCTCAAATTTCTTCAAAATATTTTCAACTTATTGCTTTTGTGAGATAAACACTCCCTCTTCACTTTAATAAATTTCAATTCCAAAAAAATGATGTAGCAAGCCCATATCACTCATTTCATAACGTTGCATCATTTGTTGCTTGAAATCTAAAATCATCTCCTCATTATCACAAGTAAACAACAAATCATCAACATACAAGGCAATAATAAGAAGTGATGGACCTTGAGTCTTCACATACAGAGTTGATTCACGTTTGCTCCTCTTGAACCCCTTTTCATTGAAGTAAGAATCAATTTGACTGTACCATGCTCTTGGAGCTTGTTTCAGCCCATATAATGCTTTCTTCAATCTGTACACTTTGTCTTCTTCTCTTTTTGTGACAAATCCTTGAGGTTGTTCAACGTAAACTTCCTCTTTCAATTCTCCATTTAAGAAAGCTGATTTTACATCAATCTGATTTTACATGAAGTTGATACAATGACCAACCTTTTTGGACTGCAATGGCAATGAGGGCTCGAATGGTGTCCGGCCTTGCAACTGGAGCAAAAATCCCCTGGTAATCAACTCCAGGCTGTTGTGCACATCCTTTTGCTACTAGCCTGGCCTTGTTTCTTTGGAATGAACCATCTGAATTCAGCTTCACTTTAAAAATCAACTTCACACCAATGATATTCTTGTCTTGTGGCCTTCCAACTAATTCCCATGTCTTGTTTTTTTCGATAACATTGAGTTCCTCTTCCATAGCTTTTATCCAAGCTTCATTCTCAATTGCTTCTTCAAAACTTTCAGGTTCTACCATACAAAAATTACACTGGGCATACACATCACTCAAACTCCTCATTCTTATTGGAGTTGAGCTAGGTGTGGATGAACTAGAGCTTGAACTTGAACTTGGAGAAAGTCTAGGAGATGATGGTGAGGCCAACCTTGGTGAGAATTGAGGCGAGTCTTCATTATCCTCCTTTTCATGTGCAGCACTTTCTTGTTCTTCATTGACTTGGACAGATTTCTTCTCAACTTTTTCTTGTTCCCAATTCCATGAAGCATTCTCATCAAACATCACATCCCGGCTGATTATAATCTGATTTGTCTTCAAGTTGTCCAATCTGTATCCCTTCGATTAGCTGCTATATCCCACAAAAATACACCTCACACTTGTTTCATCCAATTTGGTTCTCCTTTCTTTTGGAATCTGAGCATAGCAAACACATCCAAACACCTTAAGATGCTTCACCGAAGGCTTCCTCCCACTCTAAGCTTCAATTGGAGTTTGATTCCAAACAGCCTTTGTAGGACACCGATTTAACAAATAAACAACCGTGTAAATAGCTTCTGCCCAAAAAATCTTTGGCAGCCCTTTCTCATACAACATAGACTTGGCCATTTCCATCACAGTCTGATTCTTTCTTTCGGATACTCCATTTTGTTGTGGCGTGTAATCCACTGTTAGTTGTCTTTCAGCACCTTCATCTTCACAAAACTTGTCAAACTCCTTAGAGTTGTATTTTTTGCCTCTATCACTTCTCAAGGTTTTAATGTAGTACCCACTTTGTTTCTCCACCATATTTTTGAACTTCTTGAAGATAGAGAACACTTCAGATCTTTGCTGCATGAAATAGACCCATGTCATCCTAGTGTAATCATCAATAAAGAGAATAAAATATTTATTTCCAGCATGCAATAGAGTTCTCATAGGACCACATACATCCGTATGAACTAATTCCAGCATCTCTTTTGCTCTTCATGAAACTCCTTTTGGAAACGGCTTTCGATGGTGCTTCCCAAGTGCACACTCTTCACAAACATCATGAACTTCCTCAATATTTGGAAGACCTTGAACCATGTTCTTTTGTTGAAGCAACTTGAGACCATGAAAGTTTAAGTGCCCAAGTCTTCTATGCCACAACCATGATTCATTATTCATAAGTGTTCTCAAAGCAACATTTCTAGCATATTTAAATGTGAGCGAAAAGCTTTGATTTTTCTCCATCTTTAACTTTGCCACAAGTTGACTTGGATCATCTTTATCATGAATGGTACAATTACCAGCTTCAAAATGGATTGCATAACCATGTTCCAAAAGCTGTCCAACACTTAGTAAGTTCTGCTCCAAATCTGGTACAAGCAATACATCATGAATCAACTTTGTTCCTTTCTTGGTTTGAACTCCAATAGTTCTTTTACCCTTTGCGTTTACTAATGCTCCATTTCCCATTTTCACTTGTGAACCAGCTAAAGTATCCATGTTCAAGAAAATGGACTGATCACCAGTCATGTGATTGCTACAACCGCTATCAAGATACCAAACTTCATTCTTGTATTCGGAGGCAGCCTGACGAGCATAAAATAAATTCCCTTCACCATTTTTCTCTTCTAAAAAATTTGTTTGCTGATTACTCCTTACCCTGCAATCTTTTTTAACATGCCCAAACTTCTTGCATTTATAGCACTGCGGTTTTCCCCAAAACCAACAATCCTGTTCAAGATGATTGTCCTTATCACAGATTCTACATTTTTTTGCATCATCAACATTTAAGCTTCTATCATAATTTCCTCTACGTCTTCCTCTTGAATTTCCTCCTCTTCCTCTTTGAACTCGACCACCCCTTTGTGATTGAACTGCTCTAGTTTGATTACTACTTGATGATTCTACATGACTTTTAGAATTCAGATTAACCTTAGACTGAAATGCACTCTCCAAGGGCTTCTTTGATTGTTTTAACAACCTTTGTTCATGAGCTTTCAATGACCCCATCACTTCTTGGACACTCATTTCAGAGATATCCTTTGTTTCTTCAATTATACCAATCATTGTATTAAATTTTTCTTGTAGACTAACCAAAATTTTTTCAACAATCCTCTTTTCTTCGATCTTTTCACTATAAGACTTCATTTGATTAACAATCACCATAAGCTTTGAAAAATATTCAGTTAATGTTTTAGAATCATTCATCTTCAAATATTCTAACTCTCTTCTAAGAGTTTGAAGTTTAATAATCCTTACATTCTTATCTCCTTGAAACTCCTTTTGCAGAATATCCCATGCTTCCTTTGATTTCTTGGCCTCAATAATCCTTAGAAATAGATCATCAGAGAGTGCTTGTTGAATGAGGAAGAGTGCCCTTGAATCCTTCCTTTTTGTCTCCTCCAATTTCTGCTTTTCTCCTTGAGTTAGAGGAGTTTCTGGGTCAGGTTCTTCATACCCATTTTTCACAAAACTCCACAACCCTTGTGACTGAAAGAAAGTCTGCATCTTTACACACCAATATTCATAATTTTCTCCAGCAAATATGGGAATAGGTGGCTGTTGAGAACTCACACTTTGATTGATTTGATCAGCCATGGAAGTTTCTGGAAAACCCACTCTTCTTTCTCAAATCTTCTATTCTTGACTTCTTTTCTTGAACCCTAGCTGCCGATTTTTGGGAACTAGCTCTGATACCACTTCGTTGGCTTGAGATTACCCTAAGCCTTTGATTAACTGGTGGAGAGATTAGTGAACTAAACACACACAAACAATTTACCAAGGAAGTGGTTTTTTTCGGGGAAGGTACAGAGAGCAACAGAGGAGAAGAAGCACTGATCATTTTCATTTCCATTCCCTTCTAGAAAAGTCTTACAGTCCCATATATACATTGAACAAAGATTTGGGCCTTGGGCTAACTAAACAAAACACATAATAAAGAAAAGGCCCAACACAAAAATACAACATGACCCAAAAATATTAAGAGTTGTTTGGGCAGCACATTATACCAACAATCTTCTTGAGGTTGTCGGTTTGCTTAACGGTGAACAGAGGTGGCGGCTGGCGTGGGTCTCCTGTCCCGGGCGATGGTTTGGGGTATAACCAGTGGCCGTGTGGCGGGATCTGCTGTTGCTCGGGCGGTGGTGTTCGCAGAGTTGCTCGTTGCCGAACTTTCAGGTTGTTGGAGGTTGTCGGTTGTGGTGGAGGGTTTCCGTTCTTTTGGGCGGCTGAGGTGGCAGGTGGACTAGTGAATATGGAGGATGTGGGCGGAGATAGGGACGTCGGTTTAGATATGTTTTTTTTCTCACTTCTATTTGTTGCAGGTTATTCCAAAAATGATAGGCAAAATGGTTTTTGTCTTGCGGTGGTTAGCAGCGGATTGGAGACATGGTCGTGAAGGGTATGCGATCCCAATGATCTGCATTTTCTAGTCGTCTTTGTGTGCTGTTTTTGGCTGGCGATCGTTTTAGAGGTGCAGCCCGGACGAGGGGTTGACTTGGCGGTGACTTTTCCATCTAATGTTCTCGATTGGATCCTGGGGTTCGTGGAGAGGCAATGTTAGGCGGCAGTTCTTGCTCTCCCACTACCCTCTCTTTGTTTCCTCTCTGTTGTCGCAGGCTGTTTTGCATTACCTTGGTGGGTATGTTGGTTTCCTTCCTACCGCCGGTCATCTATATCTGGAAGTGATCGAATCTGCTTTACAGCGAGGCAGTTGGGTGGTGGCGATGGTATGGGCGGTGATGCATACAGTGTTTTGTGCAGCGGTGGTTAGGATGTGGGTTAGGGTTTTATGGGTTTGGGTCTACCGGGCGGATCCTTTTGGGCCCGTTTGTTTCTTTTTGGGCTTTATTGTGTAACTCGGTATCAGATGTGCTTGATTGCTGTATTTTTAGGGTCCCGTTTTAGACCGTTTGAGGCTGGGCTTTCGGCCCTTGTGATGTACTGTCCAACTTTTTGTTGGATTTCCTTTTTCCCTCTCCCCGTTTTTAATAAATTTTTGCCTATCAAGAAAATAAACCTATTTGTTATAGGTTCGAGATTATGAGAAGTAGCAAACATAAGAGAATGGAATGGCCATGGGGGATAACGGACTAACCAAATACCTTAGGAGTGTTGGGATTTGACATCTAATCCTTTTGATTGGCAAAAAGATTTTAGTAAAAAACTCAACAAAGGGTACATCGAGGTAACCTATTCTAGATATAAGGAAAACTTGAAGCATAGAGAAGGCCAGGAATAAAAGATATATTCACCTCAATATTTTAATTTTATAGAATGGGAAGAGATATACTAACATAAAAGTATTAGTGCCATGGCAATAAATCTAATTTAACAAGTTGACAAAAATCCCTTGGACTAAAAAAATGTACTAAAATTTATATTTTCTTACATATAATTTGTATTTTATATAGAGTTTTGTATCCAAGTTTTATTTTATTGTTTTTGTTTTTGTCACCGCTGAACTAAAACCCTGAAGCCACCGCTGCCCGCAATGTGAGATGTAAAACATCTAGAAAATATAATAACAAACTTTTGTAACCTCAAACAAACAAAAGGGCAAGAAGCATAGATAGATCAAGAAGCATAGATAGATCAAGATATTAAGTTTTCTTCAATTACTTGCGTAAAAAAATTAAGAAGCACTGACCATGGAGGATAAGTTGTATTTACAATTGATTTTGGGGTTTGTACGAGGAGAAAAGATTAGTTATATATATTACAAATATATATTATTTTCAAGATTTCAATTATCCCATAAATCATGGAATCTCTTAAGCCAAAATTATTTATTTGATCGGTTTAGGCTGTATTCTTCTAAAGGTATAAGTCTGAAACTTTCTTCGGTATTTTTTATTTTTTGTAACTTTTCGTTTAGCTTTTCATTGTAATTTTGGGTATTAATTGTTCGTCTCGAAGATACAAATTGAAAAAAGCATAAAAATATAGAACGATATTGAAATAAATAAGACATGCTGTTTGATACTTTTTTCGTTTTTAGTGAATTTTTTTTTAATTTTGAACATAATGTCGTACATTATTGGCTTCTCTTGTTAAGATAGATGATTAATTAAAAAATATCAATCGAATATAATAAAAAAATTAAAAAAATGAACGAAACAGACAAACTGAAAAAAATAATTAAATTTACAAGAATGAGGCCTTAAAGTTTCATTTTATCCTTTCTTTGATGACAGAAATTTATTCACAACTCCATACAATCTCAGCTGTCTAAAAGTATTTTGAACAATTCGGATTAAAAACAATTTATTAAGGGTACGTAATAGATTGTTTTTAATTTGGATATTTCAAAACACTTTTGGACGTTTGAAATTGAGCGCCATAAACCTTATTCACGGCACCTCCCGCAATAAGATTTTTTCTTCTTTGACATGTGCAGCAGCGGCAACAACGTCCTTCACAAACGCTCCCAACACAGCATACTCTTCAAAAGCTCTGACGTAAATTTTGCACCTAAACAACTGGGGAATAAACAGCCAAAACCCGGTAGCCATCACGAATCCGACGGTCATCGGCGTTGAGATCAACCGAGGCAACCCCCACTTGTCCTTAACCACCTTCTTGATCCAAATCTCCGCCACCACCCACGCCCCGTGGAGGAGAAAGAACCATGTGACCTCCCACGTCGGCCGCAACCGGCCCATGTAGTAGAATAATATCTCGTGCATCAGGGCCGAGACTGCGAACGTGCACATGACGGCCGGAAGCGAAGCCCACTTCCGGCCTATGACTTGTGCCGATATGAATAGCGCCGGCTCGTATACGGTGGAACGCAGGGTTTGGGATACAACGAGGTTCCATCTCCTGCCCCAGAAGTTTTGGACAGAGGTCGAGAGGTGCGGCTTGTCGAACTGCGGCTCAAGCTCTAACCCGAGTAGGGCTCGAGCCACGGCTGCAGCAGTGGCTAGTATGATTTCCAACGTGAAGTACAAGTGGAAGCCGTAAATGACCCACATGACCTTTGGGTGTATGTGGTTACTATACTCGTAAACAGGCCAAAACAAGGCTAGAAAAACAACCTTTATACTACTTGTATAATTCCAAATCGATGTGTTTCCAATTTGTGTGATTCTGGGATTCGAATTTTCTCCATTATGCCCTTTTGGAGGTGGGTTTTGGCTGTTGTGGCCATCTAGATCTAATGGACACGGGTTGTCTCTATTTTGAGATGTCAGTGAATTTTTTAGATTTGCATGGGGTTTTGGAGGTGGGTTTTGTTGGATCCTGATAGGGAAACAAGCAATAGCAATGAAATGGGAGAGAGAGAGAGCAGGGTGGGAGAGAGGGCCCTTGTTAAAGGCAAAAAGTAGGAGCTTGAAATTGGAAAGCCAAGCTATGAAGAAAGCAGTGTTGGCACCAAGGTTGGCAGAGTGAAGTTTTAGAGGAAGGGCAAAGAAGAGAGAGACAATAGGGATGATTGAGAAAAGCCTTGGCATACCTTTGGGGACGAACTTAACTAAAAAATAGCAGTAGCATAAACAAACAACTACTGACATCCATACCTTGATGAAGTTGCTGATCTCCCTCTCTAAGGTGTAGCTTGGGTAGTACATCTCACCCTCCATCATTCTCTCTCTCTCTCTCTCTCTCTCTCTCTCTCTCTCTCTCTAGAATATCACTTCCCAAGTCACTTCCCAATTGTATCCTAAGTCACTTCCCCATTCTTCAACTTCTTTTCCATGTATAGGATTGATCCCGCAACCTTACTGCTCATAAGGTTAAGGTGCATAACCATTGAGCTAAATGTTTGACTTGACTCAACCCAAATGTAATTAGAAAAATTGTTTTTGAATATATGCTCCATCGTCCGCTGGAAGATATTTTTAAGACTTGTCCAAAACCTTGTTGCAGGTAAACGACATTCTAGCTGTTATGTGGACAATATGGAACCAGAGAAATGTGTGCATTTTTGGAAAGTCTAATCCAAATTGGGTGGAGGTGCAAGAACTAATCAAAGAAAAGGCTAGGGTAGCTTTTTGGGTGAAAACAAAAGAAGGGTTGGAATATCCATGGATGACTTTATCTTTAGGCTTCGGTGCTATTTTGACAAAATAA
>BPLS01000328.1:131111-146857 GCA_019656275.1 Rhododendron kiyosumense
CATGAAACAAACCTAATTTTCAAACTTAAACTTTTAAATTACAACATAAAAATATCTCACAATTAAATTATAGAAAATTGAGAGTTTATCTATTTGCTCATTTGACTTTACGTGGTTCAACCATAAATACAACCATCTTATGTGTCCTCGAAGAAATTCGCCTTACAATGCTCCCCATCCAAACATTGTAATGTAAAGATTATAAAACAAAAATAACAACAGTTAAAACAAAGATGTTCATTGTTAAAAAAAAATCTCTTTAGAATTTTTTGAGATTAAACAAAAATTAAAGCTTGAATGAGCATTGATGGCTGAATCATTCACCGGAAAAGAAAAACAAACTTTCTTCAAGAATGATTTTGAATTATATATTTGTAAAAAGATAAAAGAAAAAAATAAAATGGAAAAGATCAATAATAGCAAGTGGGGTGTTACTCAGTGGTAGGCACCATACACTCCATGAATTTGATAGGGATTTAAACTTCATTAACTATAACTAACAATATTGATTTTGGGTAGGGAAAAAAATCAATAATAATAAAATGACAAAATATATGGTTGTATACCATTTTTTTCTTGCCTACGATGTGTCCCCAGAAAGTGTTTATGAAGAGGGCAATCCAAACATTGATATCTTTCAATAGATAATAGAGAATGCCCATTCCCAATTAACAAAAGCTTGTACCAAATTAAGATTAGGAAAAAATCACACATCGCGCGAGCAAACATTACAATAGATTAAATTCATGCCATTATCTTGGTTGATGCTTGGTGTGCTCAGAAGAACCTCAGCAATCTGTAAACCACGTCTGAAACCATAGAAATCCATGAATTTTTTTTGGATAGGTAAGAAAGTAAAATCAAAGAAAAATTATGTAAATCACACTCACTTTGGTTGCACATGATCTCCCCATTGAATGCCTCTAAGAACAAACAACCATCTCTCTCTATTAGAAATCCCATAAATTAAGGATGAAATGATTTGCTGTAAATCTCAGCCTTTCGAAATCAATCTTTGTATGACTGAAGTTAAAGCCCATAATCTTAATTAAATATTTGTACCATCCTTTCCAAATATATTGTTAGCCCTACCATCCGTAAATCTCAGCTGTAGAAAAAATATGTACTGATCCTAGGGTCCAAAATATAGGAGGAAATTTAGGTATTCAAATACCACCCGTCCATATTATATAGAGAGGATAATACCCCTTAGGCAAATCCAACCCATTTTATAATAGAGTTTTTTTTTTTCATTTTATCCCCCAAATTATGCATATTTTTCTACTTAATTCCTAAACTATCAATTTGACGATTTTATAGTCTCAACTATCATACCGTTACCTATTTAGTCTAATAGATAAAAAAAGTTAGGAATTTGGATGGAAAATATGATGTAAGGCCTGTTTGGGACACTGTAGAGCAAATACTTGATTACGAGAGCCTTAGAGATAAAATTAATTATGACCCTTTAGGATAAAATGATCAAAAAAATTAGATCTTCGCACCGGTTTTAACAGATTGAAAATTGGAACACTTAATTTTATAACCATATTTTTTAATATGTAAACCTTCTAAAAAAAATTTAAGTGCTCAAATTTTCAATTCGTTTGGAACGGTGCGAAAATCTTATTTTTCTGATCATATTATTTTAAAGAGTCATGATTAATTTTTATCTTTAGGACTATCATAATTAAATATCTATTTTTTATTTGAGACTCTTTAGAGCAGATACTTGATTATGAGAATTCTAGAAAAAAAATTAATTATAATCTTTTAGTATAAAATAATTAGAAGAATAAGATCTTCACTCCGGTTTACACGGATTGAAAATTAGAGCTTTTTAACCATATTTCTAATATATAAAGAACTCAGTCTTTTTAAAAAAAAAATATGTTTATGTTAGTCTCTATAAAATGCCACGTATGATTCTAATATATGAACCTTATAAAAAAAATTAAGTACTCCAATATTCAATTTATTTGAACCGATGCGAAAGTTTTATTTTTTTGATCATTTTATCTTAAAGGGTTATAATTAATTTTTATCTCTAAGGCTCTCATAATCAAATATCTGCTTTACAGGATCCCCAATAAGGTCTTACATGATATTTTCCGTTCAAATTTCAAATTTTCATTTTCTGTTGGACTATGTAGGTTGTATGATAAGATCTGAACCCAATGTCACCGGTCGTACGCCGGTCGAAACCCACTGGATTTTCCGAAATCCACGGCTGCGGTGTCCGATGGCCATGGCTACTGTTATTTTATAAAAATTGTTTTAGATGAATTACAGTTTATCCCTCAAGATAGATAATCTTATAAATTGAACCTTGAGTATTAAGATAAATAATATTACAAACCCCAAAGTATACGATCTTAGTTTAATCATATGATTAATTCTATGGCATGATTAATTTTATCGCATTATTGATTTTATTGCATGATTTGTTAGTATCATAAAATTAATGGTGGTTAGCCTGTTCGTAAAAATATTGAACTGTGTGAAATGTTGTACTGATAGATTAGACAAATAGGTTCCCGGGGTTGGTTGTGATGTGCGGATTTCTATTAGATGTGAAAATAAGAATAATGGAAAAATAAAATGGGTGAGGTGATGGTGAGACGTTTGTGACACCCCATAGTCAGGTTGAGTTCGGACTCAGGAGATGAGTCCCGGTAGACATCTAGATGGATGGTCATGGGGATGTATTTGGATTTGATTACTGAGATTGCGGAACCTTGAGTATGGCATGACTATGATTAACTTTTGAGAAATGGGATTGAAGCGCAAGGGGTGGTGTAGAGCAAGGGATAGAATTTACCGTGTTCGTTCTCCTTGTGTTAGAGCAAGGGGTGGAATTTACCGTGATGAATTCTCTTAAGTAGATAACTTGGGGTCTTTCATTAGGGCACAAGGAGGGAGTTGAATCATGCCATGGTCATAGCTTAGTGGTTAAGGATAGGAACGGATCTGGGGATAAGAATTGAGATTTCACGTAGGTTGAAGAATAGAAATTAAAAAAAAAAAAAAATTGCTTGTCCCCTTCTTATGTTATTTTGTTGCATTTCAAATTATATATCTTGCTGTTTGTAAGTTATGGATTTCGGGTGGATTTTGACTAGTGATCGTTAACGCTTACGGTACTATGTTGCCCTGATAACTCGAATGCCAGGTAGTGAAGATGGAATGGAAGTGCCATTCAAGCAGACCGAATTCAACCCTGTTATGGGCGGAGGCAAGGGACCTTGGTTGCCGTACACTTAGATGCTCTGACAGATATTTGGTCTTCTTATTTTGAAAGCTTAAACATTAAATTTGGAAAATGTGATAATTTGACTCGTTCGAAGCTTTCAAACTTAATTCGACATGGTTGTAATATTATGATGTATGCTTTTGGAATGATTGATGCAGTAAATCGGTTTAATCTTTTGAGAAATTTATCTTTTAATATTTATTTAACGTTTTCAAAAAATCGGGGCGTTATAGTGGTAAATAGGTGTCTCCAGACTTTCCACTAATAATGATTCTTGGCTCCGCCACTAGATCCATGAAAGTGTCTATGACAAAAGCTGAATGGTCCACGGTCTAGATTTTGTCATGGACTGTACCAGGTCTCTTGTTTCTTGGTTGATTTGCCGCCTGTAAGCTATTCTTTTTTGGGGTGAATTTTTCATCATTTAAGCTCTCGTTGGAGATTTCATGTGGTGTGTCTGCTGAATATGATGCTGGTATCACTGTATGGTGATAACAAGACTTCTTGATTTATCTGCCTGATGTTGTGGAGGTGGATGGCATTTTTTTTGAGGCCGTCTTGGATGCATGGAGGTTGTGGGTTCCTGTGCAAGGATGTCAGTGGAGGTTGCGCATGGCAGCAGTGGTGCTGGGTTCTACGGTGATGGTGGTGGTGGTTCAGGGGCATGGCAACAACAGATGGGGCTAGCTCCTGCTGTTCTGGGATGGCAACAGGAGCATGTTCTCCGAGTTCTGGTGACGGAAATGTGGCGTTCATCAAATGGAGGAGGATCATATCACTTGGGGGAAGCAACAGGGGCTAGCTAGTTCCCTGGGTTCTAGCGGTGGTGTAGGTGTTTTTCCCAATTAGGACGAGTTTGGGTTTGGGGGGTTTTATCAGAGTTTTGTTGATCTTTGACCAACGTTTTGGGTCTGGGGTTGTTTTGAAGATTAAGTAAATTTGATTTTTTTGTGCCCTTGTCTTTTTAATCTTTGTATTTTCGAATTGGAAGATTAATAGTAAATTTTTTTGCTTATAAAAAACAAAAGGGATTCAGTCTTCCTGGAACGAAGGGAAGATAGCTTAGCAGCAGACTAGTTTATGCTTTGTTTGGATTAGGATTTGAAATTTTTTTTGAAAAATTGTAAGGGTAATAAGTTGAGAGAGATAGAGAGAGAAATGTTGAAAATAGGGAGAATCTTGGGGGAATCTAGGGGGTATTTTTTGAAAAATACTTTTTGAAAAGCAAAAGGAACAAGATATTAATTGTCCATTGAAGGCTTCAATTGTAATTGAGATGCTACTGCAACCTCATTGAACTACTGCTAATGTTGGTAACTAAAGGTGGCAAATGAGCGGGTTTGATCGGGTTGAAATGAATCGCGGATCAAATATGGGTGAGTCAAATATAGGTCAAATAGTAAACGCGTTGAAATAGGTCGGATCAAATATGGATCAAGTCAAATCTAAACCCACCCGACCTGACCCGTTTTCCTCTTCCCCCCCTCCTTTTTCTTTCTCCCCCCTCCCCCTTTTGCCTCCTTCCTTCTTTTCCTTTTCCACTGTCATCCCCTGAGTTGAAACACATTCACAAATGGGCAAAATCCCGTGGGGTCTTTCGGCTATATAAGCCAATTGGTTTTTTTATTTTGTCTTTATTTAATTTTTTTGTATTTGTAAGTTTCGCGTCAATTTTTGTGTGGAATAAGTTAGGTGACTTTTTTTCTTTTTTTGGTCTTTATTCAATATTTTTGGCATTTATTTGTTTTGTGTCAAACTTTTGTGACTTTTTTTTTTTGGATGGTTGTGACTTATTGATTCGTCTCAATAAGAGGAATCGGGAAAAAAAAATTGATCGGAAAAGTAAAAAATATAAAACATAGTCTCATAATTTTTTGAATAAAAATGAAAATAAGCCCAAAAGACATAATTTTTGACTTATTTTTGTTGTTATTTAAAATAATTCTGAATTTTTATCATAATTTTTTATTTTTCAATTCTCCACAACGAGACGAATCAAAAAATCACAAAAGTCATTACATATATCGGTCATCCGTTTCAGTTTTATTAATGTAATAACTCTCATTTTTATAAATAAAAAAACTTTACGTAGACAACCGAATTCCTCAATCAATTAACATTTATAAGTTAAATAAACCAGCCTTCCAAGTTTGACACTTATTAAAAACTTGTTCATGTCGGCCCCGTTTAGCTAAATAAGCCAAATGGCTTCTTTTTTTGTCGTCCTTATTCAAATTTTTTTTCATAATTGTTAATATTTTAGGGATTATTACTCGTCATGACAAGAGGAATCTAAAAATTTAAAAATTACGATCGAAACCTAATTTTTTTTGAATAAAGACAAAAATAAGCCAATAAGCCAATTTTTTCGTCTTTATTAAAAAAAAGAATTTCGATCATAATTTTTTACTTTTTAGATTCCTCTAGTCATGACGATGTAATAATTTCCAAAAAAATTGACGAAAAACTAACAAATATTAAAAAAAATTGAATAAGGAAAAAAGAAAAAAGCCATTTAACTTATTTAGCCGAATGGGTTTGATCATCAAATTCGCTGTTGAATTGAAAGACCAAACGTTCGTGTTCGATTTTTCATGCTCGGTCGCGTACGATCCGAACTGATGCATCCCGAATCGAGTGTGGTCTGTAATGGATTTTAATTTTTGTATTTATATATAGCATTTCAGTGAGTTTTTTGGGGTCAGTTGTGGAGGGGAATAGGTATTTTAGTTCCAACCCATATTGAACTCATTTTAAACCCATTTATATACGGGTTTATATGGGTTCAACCCATATAAACCCATTATGTAATATGGGCAAGTTGGGTTGAATTATAAGTAGACAGATTGGGACGGGTTAGAAAAATATGGGTTGAGATTGTCATCTCTAACTGCTACTTCACTGTTAAAATTTGTTTTTTGGGGAAACATTGCTGCAATGTTAGGTGCTTTCTTAATGTATAGGGGAATCATTTTTCAGCCATTTTTGGGGGTGTTGTTGAAAACTTCATTTTGTGTACTATGCTCTGTTTGGTTTTGGTTGATCTCTTATCAATCTCTCTTTTTAGGTCTTGAGTGGCATATGATTGTCATGTGGTTTGGGTGCCAATCTCGTTGGGATGCTATTGTACTCTTGTCCTTTTAATCTCTTGTAAACGTTGCATTTGATTAATAAAATTTCTTTTTGCCGTTAAAAAGAAATTTTATGACGATATTAACATAGAATGGTAATCCGTAAATGTTCGATTACGATATTTACATGTGTAACAGAATTAATAAGAGTTGGTTATTCCACAAGATACAATTGTATACATATAGGGCATATTTGCGATAACTGTGGATACAGATTTTAGATTTTAGTTTCAGACTTTGCTGTAAATTTTTTGTTTTGGATTTTAGTACAAGTTAATAAAACTATTTGTTGCAGGTGCGAGATTATGAGAACCAGCAACCAACTTGTGCTATGCACGGAATTTACAGAAATGCTATAGATCGAGTATATAGAGTATAAATTTTAGAATTTAAAAATTGTCATAATCGGTTACAGTTTATCCTTTGTAATCTTTTTCCTTCAAATTTATATATGGTTTTTAGTGTTAGAAGATAAAGATAAAAGGGGCCATTAAAATGTGGCATAGCTTTTTCATAAATTAACTAATTAAGGAGTATTTCTTTTGTAGCATGTGAGACCCCATTCGAAGTCCCACATCGGTGGGAATTAAAATAAAAGCAGTGTATAATGCAATTACTGTATAACTCGACGTTAAACTTTTGAGCTGTGTGCTTAGACTAAGGTTTAAGTAGTTTAACTAGTGCGGATCGTTACAATTGGTATCAGAGGACAACACTTGGCTTCCTGGTGAAGGCCACCTCTAGAACTTAGTACGAACAAACTAATTGTTCTATGCAAAATTAAGAGAGATTGTGAGACCCCATTCCAAATCCCACATCGGCGGAAATTAAAAAGTGAAAGTAATAATAACCCGAGGTTAATCTTTTCAGTTGTGTGGTTAGACTAAGGGTTAATTAAACAGGTGCTGGTGCAAGTCGTTACATCTACATAATAAGGAAGAAAAGTTTTTGAATTTTATCTATCTATAAATCCTAACCATTTATTTGCTCCATAAATCTTACGGCTCTCTCCCTCCCTCCCTCCCTCCCTCCCTCTCTCTCTCTCTCTCTCTCTCTCTCTCTCAAACAATATTAATTGCACAATTACCACAAATTAGATCTCATATTGCACCGTGCCTTCAAACACGGACAAACCCTAATAGCAAACATAAGAGAATGGAATGGTGGATAACTAAACAAATACGTACCTTAGGAGTTAGGAGTGTTAGGATTCGACATCTTAACTATTTTTTTTATAATGTCAGACCAATGTTTTAAAAATCGGACCAGTAAGCGAATCGAAAAAGGAATTGGGTGGATGAGTCACCACAGTTGAACTGAAATTGACCCAATGATGTCATAATTATGTAAAAAAATATTAATAATATGTAGCTAATTAAAATAAACGTATAAGAGAATATTTGTATAAGGAAAGTTTGCTAGCGAGGGGTGTAGGCAAGCAGTAGGGCGAATGGTTTCTAGTTGGCAACTGATAGGAACAATATACAGTCCAGCTGTCCCATGCCGAGAAAAGATGAAAGATGATACATCCCTTGCTTCCACGATGGAGCCACTGGTTGCATTGGAAGGTGATGCAGCAGAGGCTGCCGATAACATTTTCATTTAACTCTTATTATGTCAAGTGGAAGGAGGAAGATTTGAACTAAAAATGGATTATAAATGTTTCAACAATGCTTGAAGCCTGATGGCTGAAGCCAAGCGTTGCGTTTGAGCCATCCAAGGCATTTAGGCCTCGTTTGAGATCTTCAAATGATTACTTATAAAAAAAGGATCTATTTTTAAATTTAGAAATAATAGATTTACGAAAATAATTTTTTAATTTTTTTTTTGTAAAGTTTGATAGATCTCATCAAAATTTATCTAATAAGATTTACATATTTTTTAATTTTAGTAAGTCTATTATTTTTAAGGTTGAAAATTACAACTAAGTACTTATTTTTTAAGGGATACTTAAAGAATCATCATTAGAACCCACTCTCTTTAAGATTCATCTTGCTCAATTTTGGCACTTATGTTTTCATCCTCACTCTTTTTCAATTCTGGAAGTGCCCTTATATATAATGCCTCTTGTCCAGCGAAAGAACCAGCGATCAGTGGTCATTCAATTCCTAAAATTTCGGCAAGTTTTTAGGATTTCCTTATCTGGTGCAACTATTCCCATAAGGGATGAAACCCCTTTCCATTATCACCAAATTCAAAACAGATCTGTCTCACAAATCGTCTCCCATCCTTGTCGCAAATCCGTCCCCCATCCCCATTGTGCATCCCCATCGACGTCCTCCACATCCCTGTCCTCGTCACTTGCATCCCTATCCTTGTATGCTGCATCCACGTTGGCGGAGTAGCAGTGTTGGCAGCAACAGCAGCGGGAGGAAGACGGAGATGCCAACTGGAAAGCCACCATCGATTCTGTCGCCTTCGTCGCCACTACTGGTCAGACGTCTATCGATGACCGGCGGCAATAACCAGGTGTTTCGAGAGGGTTCACGAAACGAGAATGAGAATGAAAAAGTTTTGGTCTTTGAAATGAACCATGGCAGGCTATTTCAAACCAGAACGGTACCGTGTCTGCAATTTTTTTTTTTTCCGAATTTATTGAACCGTAATGATCAATTTGGTTCGTGGTTCAAATTATGTAATGGTATGTGTAATGGTTACGTAGTAAAGCAGAAATTGAATTTTTGGTTGTTTTGTTAGATTCCATGAATTCTTATGTTTTCATGGATAAAAATTGTGTTACATGCTTTTGTGTTGGTAAAAAAGTGGTCATGTTTTATGAAAATAACATGATAAGTTGACCACATTTTAGCTTTGTGAATTATAGGTATTGGCCAAGACATGATAAAGTGGTCATGTTTTATGAAAATAACATGATAAGTTGACTACATTTTACCTTTGTGAATTATAGGTATTGGCCAAGACAGATAAAGTGGTCATGTTTTATGAAATTAACATGATAAGTTGACCACATTTTTGCATGTATTGATAATGTTAAAATGCTCATATAGTAACCCAAAAAGCTTATATTTTTAATTGATCTTATTCCATGAAATATGCTTAAATTTCCATCAAAATAGGTGTTATCGTTATCAGCGTTTCATGGTTAAATTACTATGTTGATTTCAACATTTCACGACCATTCGTAATCTAGGTTGAAACTGATTTAATAAACATGACATAACCAATCATATTAAAATTACCAAAAAATCATGATATATGATTGTTTCGATGTGATTTAATTTGAAATATAAAAGTAATAGGATAAAAAATAAAACTAATCAATCATATTTAAATTTATCAAATCCCACTGAATTAAGAAAACAATCCAATCCAATCCCACTAAATTGGGAAAATAATCCAATTCAATCCCACTAAATTAGGAAGCAATAAACATAATATATTTATATCATAGTGAAAAGAATAAAAAAGGTAATTCACACACTAAGAGGATGAAAATATAAACATGAAAAAAAGGCAGGATAAATTCTTATATGGCATGGATAAAGAGGATGGATATTTAAATATTCCATTTTTTAAAGGGGGAAAGTGGAACACACCCTTATTCCACGCATGAACTTAAATCGGTGGCAGTAATAAATTCTTATACTAGTTCAAAATTTTCAATCCGGTTTAGTCAACCCAGTCCTGTTTTTGACGGTTGAATGGTTCAACCGTTCTTTTCGAACGGTTTTTATTATAGAGACCGGTTCTAATTTGATAGCGGTTTCTAGACTTGTCCGGACCGGAACAATGGCCGATCAAACCAGCCGGTTCAGTCCAGTTTTTAAAACATTTTGCCAAACAAAGATATATTCACCTCAATATTTATTTTTATAGAATGGGAAGATATAGGAGTATTAACATAAAAGATCTTAGCGCCATGGTCGTAAATTAATCTAATTGAGCAAGTTGACAAATAGATTGAAATTTCCAATGTGACCGAGTTTAAGTAAGTAAAATTTAGCCAATATAAAGAGTAGAACCAACATGGACGTGATCAATAGTCCAAACACCAAATGAAGATTTGATATCCAAACGATATCTTGACAGGTACAGTGAACTTTGAATAGCCTATTCCTGAAAGTGCTCACTATTTATTCAGAATCACTTTTGGTAATTGCAACCAAAAGTGTAGTGGCCACTGGCCAGGAGTAAGTAAACTCGGATCGACCCCGAGATGTTTCCATTACGCATCCCGCACCCTCGGACTCAGACCCCTTGGAGATCCTCACCTGGGCTCCAACGGAGCCAACGTCCTAGGCAAGAACCACATCTCCATCGGCGACACCTCAACGCCTGACGCAAGGATGTCCTTTGAACTCCATATCTCAGATCCCATAAAGATGATTAGAATCGCCCGTTATTTTTAAAATATTTTTTTATGGAGCCCTGTAAAAAATTAGCTCAACCTAATATTGATAAGAATTTTTTCTGAATTTGTAGGAGTGAAATTGAGTAGTTAAGTAATTTTGCCCTCACAAATTTAGAAAAAATTCTTATTGATATCGGGTTTAGTTGATTTTTTACAGGACTCCATAAAAAAAGTTTCAAAAATAATGGGCGGTTCGAATCATCTTCGCGGAATCTGAGATGGGCTCCACAGAATCCATATGTACATGGTATGTACCCAATATGTACCCATAGCTTAATTGGAATATAAATACTGTGTAGAAACCCTACAGCAATAATAATAAGAAAAATGACAGCCGCTCTCGCTCCCGTAGAAGTATTCGATTTTGGAGAACAACGTAGTTCTATGTGTTGATTTCTTTACTGTTTTTCGTACTCGTATATCGTGTGTGCGGTTCTATTCAACATAGAAGATAATTTGTACGGGGAGAAAAGATAAGATATATATTACAAATAAATTATTTTCAAGATTTCAATTATCCCATCAATCATGGAATCTCTTAAACCAAAATTATTTATTTGATTGGTTTAGCTAATTGTAGAAAAACCAACAATCTACATAATAAGAGAGAAAGGTTTTTGAATCTTATCTCTCTATAAATCCTAACCATTGATTTACTCCATAAATCCTATGGCTCTCTCTCTCTCTTTCTCAAATAATATTAATTGCACAATTGCCACTAATTAGATCTTACGAAGCTCATTATTTGAATTTTATGTATGACATAAATCCAACTGTCCAAAATTATCCCAAAAATCCTATGACTGAGATCAAAGAGTCCAAGGGTTAGAAATATATTTGAAAAGAATGAAAGTTATATCTCTCTCTCCCTCATACATTAATTCCAAGGTTGAATCCAAAACATCTCTCTCACATACGCGCGCACTATTCCAGCGTTGTTCTCTCTCTCTCTCTCTCCAGCTGAATCGCATCTGCAAGCAACAAATTAAGGTTCCCATAAAGTAAGACTATACAGCGTGTTTGTTAGGGCTCTAATCCTTTGATATTATCTGTTTGTTTTCTCTCTCTCTTTTTTTCCTTCAATTTTTTTTGGGAGAAAATCTATGGTGGGGTCATTGATTTGTGTTTGGAGGTTGAAAAATTTTAGAGTTGAATTGGACGTATAGTTTTCTACGACTTATTCTTCCCAGACTCAAACCCTTCTTGAATCTGTAGGTTTACCCCTTCATAAACCTTACATGTGAGAGCACGTACAATAGGCGCCTTTTTTTTTTTTTTTCGCGGCAAAGGAATTTTTTTTATTAAACTCGAAAGGATACATCGAGAAAAAGAGAAGGGAGAACCAGAAAGTTCACCACAACCCCAAGGAAAAACAAAAATGAAGCAAAATTATATCAAAATATACACCCAAGGGTACACCTAAATCGTGAGCCTTCTAATACCATCAAGATTCCTTTTAAAATCTTCCACCGTATACACCTTAACATCGAATTTGCCTTTGATCCACAAGGCTGCCCTTGTTTTGATTAAATCAACCAATTGGTGGGGATCAGCAACTTTGTTGTTGAAGATAGCATTATTTCTTGCAATCCAAATAGACCACAACGTAGAGTAAAAACAACACTCCCAAAAAAATTTCTCTAGATTTTTGAACCGGAAGGAAAACCACCAAGAGGATAATCCTAGCAAATTCGAAGGAACCACCCAATCAATGTTCCACCACTCTGCCATCTTCAACCAAATTTGGCTAGAAAACGGGCATGTTATCAATAGATGCTCTAGCATTTCCTCTTCTTGAAGGCAAAATGGGCATGCCAAACCTTGTTCATCCATTTCCAGAAAAATATTCCTGCTGTTCAAGACCGACCTTGTTGCAATTCTGTTTTGACACGCCATCCATACAAAAGTCTCAACCTTTGGAGGACTAAGATTTCTCCATAGAGATTGAAGTCCGGTATTGGGAGTAAAAGCAAAAGCCTCCCATAAATCATACACAAACTTAACTGAGAACAAATTATTTGAATTGCCAATCCAAACCATAGTATCCATTTTTGACGAATCCAGGACCACATTCTGTAATCTCTCGCATAATTCAATAAATTGAGCTCTTTCCCGCTCAAAAATTTCCCTCCGAAAGGTCAGATTCCAGTCCCCATTTTCGTCATTATTGATCATGTTACACACTAGTTGCTCTTGTTGCGTTATTGCCATGTACAATCTTAGATATTTCTCTTGCAGCGTTTGATCCGATCCCCCAACCATTTGTGCTTCCAGAACAACGTATTATCCTCTGCATCAACTTGAATTCTGAAGTTTGCCTGAATTATGCTCCCCACCTCATCTTGTGAATTTCCAATTGCACAGATATCTTTCCAAATAATAGATACACGGCCTGAGGACGGTGATTTGGGGAGCCAGTCTTGGTTTGATAATCCATATTTCTTATAGACCACTTTAGCCCACAAAGAGTCCTTTTCTCTACTGAATCGCCACCACCACTTTGCTAACAAAGCATGATTTTGTTCGATCAATCTTTTCACCCCCAGCCCTCCATACTCTTTGCTCTTTGTTATTGCTTCCCATTTCACCAAGTGAAGTTTTTTCTTCTCTATAGAATCCCCCCAAAAAAACTGCCTTTGTACCCTTTTAATTTTTCTTGCAACAGAAATTGGCATTTTAAAGATAGACATGAAGTAGATAGGAAGATTGTTAGTATTGGAATTGATAAGAGTCAATTTACCGCCAGAGGAGATAAATCTTCTTTTCCAAAGTGCCAATCTTTTCTCCACTCTTTCTATCACAGGTTGCCAAGTTTGAATTTTCCTAGGATTCGCACCTAGTGGGAGACCAAGGTAATTCAAAGGAAGAGACCCCACACGACACCCCATCACTTGAGCTAATATTTCCACCTCCTGAACTTGACATTTAACCCCACACAACACACTCTTTGAGAAATTAATTTTCAGACCAGACATGAGTTGAAAAATTTTGAGAATCCTTTTCAAAGCTACCATTTCCTCTAGCTTATTTTGGCAAAAAATAAGTGTGTCATCCGCAAATTGGAGATGAGAAATAATCTCCCCATTTGCTCCCACCTTGACTCCATTAATTAACCCAACTGATCGAGCTCTTTCTAGCAAAATGTTTAACGCTTCCACGACCAAATTGAATAGGAAGGGGAATAATGGGTCACCTTATCTAAGACCTTTATAAATTTTAAACTCTTTTGTAGGAGATCCATTGATCAGAATTGCCATCGATACAGTTGAAATACATTCCTTTACCCATTGACACCACTTATTCCCGCATCCCACCTTTGTGAGCATATCAATCAAGAATGAAAGTTATATTTGATCTTTATTTAATGTTCATCTTTTTCTTGGTCTAATACATTTGCTTAAACCTTTAATTGTAAATTTGTAACAATTACCATTCTAGCCGTGATTGATACTAAACCAAACGGGCCTATTGGCTATTAGCTACCGACCTAGCCAATAGATCCGTTGGTTCATGACTTCAATACTCGACTCGCACATAATCATCCAATAGATATAGCAAGTGTCTCTATTATTAATCGGTCACGTAAATGCAATAAACATTACTTTCCCCATTACTTTCATACCAATACAAATATTTAGGGTTGGGATCAAACCAAACCTAGAAAGAACATTTTGGATTTCGGGGCAGTTTTTGTCGACTAAATGTGAGTATCAGATGGACTATGTATCCAAAGGAGTAGTCGACAATCGATCTCAAGACAATTGTGTGGAGTCTCAATTGTGTAAGGTCGATTATAGTCACACAACGTTATTGTTAAAGTTCGATTCCTTCCCGGAGGTGGAGGTCTCGGACTCTCGGCGTTTGGGATGGGTTCCGGCAGTGTGGACGTACTTTTTGTTAATTTTTCTGATTTTATTTTGTTGTTTCGTTACCTTTGTTATCTAATTAGAATTTCACAAAGCCTATTGTGCAATTAAATCTGAGGCTATTGCATTCATTGAAGTGTCACAGCATCTGAAAGTAAAGTGTGAAGAGACCCGCTTGCTTAATTAATTAAGGACAATCGGTGCAGAATTAAAAATCCTTAATTAGGAGTAAACTTGAAAGAAATTTGCCATGGATTAAGATAATATTTGTACGACGGTGACTACCAAATAAAATATATAAAATGAAATGCGTGCGTCTGTCTGTTTAGAGATTTAAAAATTTTAGGGTGATCCTCCTAAAGATTATGCTTTATGAAAAAAGAAAAGAAACACGAAAGACAAAGAGAAAAGGAGATTGACTATATATGGAGAATTAACAACATTTAGGTTATGTATTTAGGTTTTTTTTTTTAACACAGTCAATTCATTTCAATAACAAAGTCTGAAGGCAATACAGATTTCATCAAAAGATACAAGAATGAGTCAAAACTAGCCAGACTTCGACACAGGCACCCCCTGTGTAAACAAGACCAGCGAAATCGCCAAATGAGAACCAATTTAGGTCTAGATAGTAGAGAATCCCAAACGGGCTGGACCCCAACTCAAACCCGAGAAGCACATATGAAATTTGGACGGTAAGAGCCGTTCACCGGAGCAGAAGTCGCTCACCGTAAACAAAGTCATACCGTAGGAGACCCCTTCACCGAAAACCAGAAGCCAAACCTCAATCCACCAACACCCACCGAAAAAAACCCACTAAAACAAGGGCAAAGCCCAGGACCTTATTCTCCCACCACTGCACCCCACCAGATCTAGGGGAAACCCAGACCGGTAACAGATCGGACTTGGCTGATAAACAAGCCGGACTGAAACCAACCAGAAAAGAACGAAACAAAAAAAAAAAACTAGAGCTGCAAGCCCAACCGCACACCCTATTAACTCACTGAAGGCCCAAGAAGACCAAATCTGAAGACGCCGAGCAGGTGGCAAGCCAAGGGAGCCACCAAAAGGCGTGGCACCAAATCTGAAGACGCCGAGCAGGTGGCAAGCCAAGGGAGCCACCA
>BPLS01000328.1:146867-157720 GCA_019656275.1 Rhododendron kiyosumense
AAAGCCGGCCACGCCGGCGTGGGGTCCTCGCCGTACTACGAGATCGCCACCCCAAAGTTGGGGCTTGGAGGCACAGACGGGGAGAGGAGAGAGAGGCGAGGAGGGCTAAAGGAGAAGAGGATAAGGGGGGAGGAGGCGAGGAGGGGGTGGCCTCCCCCCCCAAACGGCAGATTTGGAAAGGGATTCTAGAAAGAGGTGGGAGTTTGTCTCACTAGAGAGAGAGGTGGCATCGATCGGTTATGTATTTAGGTTATGTTTGCATGATTGGATGAAATGGAATTGAAATGGAATATATAGAATTGAGATTGTAATGAAAGTGGAGGCCAAAGAGATTGGAATATTTTCACTCCCAAGTTTGTTTGTGCTTAGGAATTACCATTCTCATCCATAATAGAATGGTGTGGTAATATTAGTTTTTGGAGTGAAAATAGTAAATTTTGGTATGGCAATATTAATTTTTGGTGTGACAATAGTGAATCTTGGAGTTGCACTAAGAGCATCTCCATTCCTTACCCTTTTTTCCACGCAAATTTGGGTAGAAATTTGAGTTAAAAGCTTGATTTGGGTTAGACATCTCTAATACAAAACTCATATTTGTATCCAAATCTATTCTCGAATGACACACTTGTAATCAATGAGAGTAAAATTAGGCTTTAAAAAAATGGGTATGAGTTTGAGTCTCCCCAAATTTGGATGAGAAAATGGGTAAAACTCAAAATGGGTAAACAAATGAGTATAATATTGGAGATGTGCTTTTAAGTTTTTTACTCAAATTTTGGGTATGTGTAATAAAATGTGTAAGGATTAGAGATACTCTAATAATTTTTGTGTGGCAAAAGAAATGGAATGACAATTATCGTCACTAAGGTGAATAGTGATTCGATCCATTTAGAATGATCATTTCATCCTTTAATTGTAAACCAAAAATGGGAATAAGTATTCCATGGAATGACCTTTCCATTCCACCGTTGATTCGATCTATCGAACCAAACACATCCTAAGGACTTTGGGGAGATTTTTGTCAACCAAATAAGAGCATGACATGACAATATATCTAAATGAGTAGTGGAAATAAGTCTTCAGTCATATGTGAGGAGATTCAATTGTGTAGTGAGGTCGATTGTAATCAGAAAATGTTATTAATTCATAGTATTTGATTCTTTCCTGAAGGTTGAGCTCTAGGCATTGGGCAGGGTTCTGGTAGAGTGAAGATATCTGAATGAGTTCGTGTTTTTTGAAGAGAACTCTTTAATAACTGTGTCCACGCTCGTTTTGAACGAAACGGTCTATTTTTAGATTGTTGACTGAGAAGCTGCAAAATTTTCGACAACCAAAAATGCTTATGCACAAACTTTTCACGCGCAAGTGTTTGTGATTGTAGACGTATTGATTTTCCAATGACCAGGTCCATCATGAGATTATTCAGGGCATGGGCATGGCCATATGGTGCCCCTAAGTTTTTCTTTTCACCGTTTTTCTGAATTCGCTTGACTTTGTTGTTGTGTTATTTGTTAAGTGATTAGAATATTAACTTATTGGATTTTGTAAAGTTGTTCATACTAAACTAAAACATTCAACATGCGTTCTTCTACTAACCCAACACATTTCTACAACTTAATATAATTTTGTTAAAGTATCCAACTCCAAACCAATTGGCAAAGGGTGTGCCCAGGCTCTTGTACTAGTTTTGGAGGAGATAATTAACCAATGTGGGACAGATCCCAACACTCCTGACTTGCACGTGGAGAGGTAAACAAAGGATCAGGAACACACGGATCACAATGAAATAAAGTGCATGATAAGCACCCAATATTGTAGATATTTGGTGCGACTAGTCTCGTAGTATTTTGGTTTAACTTGCATTTATTTAGCTTTTATAGTGATATTGCACGTAAGATAGGTTTTTCTGTATTTCAGGTAATTCGTATAAATAAGGCCTGTTTGAACGCCAAGGAATGCTCCGGGTGCAACCAAGTGTTCAAGGCCACGTGCCACCCTGTTATGGTGCCCAAAAGGTCATGAAGAGATGGTTTGGAGGTTATTTGGGTAGCCCAAGGGTCAAGGGAATTGAAGGTCATATGAGAATTTTACCAAAACTATTCATTTTCCGACCAGTTGAGGGTATAGAATTGTCATATCTTTTGATGTATAAATTACTTTTGATCCAAACCACTTGGGTTAGAAAGTAGACTCGACAAGCTTTCCAACGGTCCAAAAAACACCCAAATCTGAGTTCGGGAGTGTCCGGAGCAAGCCCGTAAAGTTTAACCAAAATCTGTCATAACCGCGCCGTATCGATACAAGCATTTTTGTCGTATCGATACCATAAGGAAACAGAGAGTTTTGAAGGAAGTCCGTAGGAGTTCTGTATCGATACAAGCATTTGTGCCGTATCGATACGGTGACCTTTTCTTCAGATTTTTGCTACTTTTTGGACTTTCCATTTATGGAATACTTGCCACTTTTGGAAAGTTCCAGGATATTTTGTGGAGAGAGAGGCTGAGTTGTATAAATACCCCTCTCTCTCCCCCTTAGTCTTTTATGTACATATTTATGTTTTTAGTCTTTTAATTTCTTAGAACTCCATTGTCATCTTCAAACTTTCTAGTTAATTTCCTTCAAGAACCACTTCAGGTATTAGTCGTTTATTGTTTTCTCGTTTATTATTGTTGTAGCTACGATTGAGATCCTTAATAATACCAAGTTTATTTTCGTTTCCGTCGGTTTAAATTCATGTCTCGTCTTTATGCTTTTGTTTACGCTTTAAGTATGCGTGAGTAGTCGTTTGGCTAAGTCTCGGGATAATCTTTCCCGAGGACTTAGGTAGTTATTTGGTTCTCGAATCCTTGGGCTTTAAAACATGATTCACGGAATAGAGCTTAACTTGCATTTTTGGTCTAAGCATGGGGTGTTAACTACTCTGTAAGGCGTTTGTCAAGCGGTCTTGGCAAAGGGCTCACCGAGGGCTCGTGGCCTCCTATGTTTTTGATAAATTCATCAAACAAGTTTTTTTTTTTTTGATAGGCAATTCGTCAAACAAGTTGGTTCGTCTCCGCTAAATCATATCTTTCTTGAAACGTAGTCTTTAACATTAAATTCTCCTGGCATGAGCACGCGGTCGTGATTCTCGCTCGAGTTATATTGAGAACCGGTAACATCATTTGTCAAGGGTTAGAAGATCCTTAGACTTGCCTCTTTAAGTTAATTAAGCGTTTTCCTAGTCTTTTGCCTTGGCATTTTTCTCCGTTTTGAAGCAAAATCTAGTTGGCCGTCTTGAACGCCGCATTCCACCATAAAACCTACAATCCGATTAAGTTATCATCGAATTCCCTGTGGTACGATTCCGGTTTTACCGGTTTATTATGCTACCGTCGAAGGTGAAGTTGAAGGCTATAAGCAGTGCAACTATGGCACAAACAAAAGGAAAAAGCCTTCGAAAGCCTAGCTCTGATATCATGTTAAAGCATCCAACTCCAAACCAATTGGCAAAGAGTGGAGAGGCCGCCCAGGCTCTTGTGCTAATTTTGAAGGAGATAATTAACCAATGTGGGACAAATCCCAACAAATTTAGTGAAAATGGAAAACACTTAGACGTTTCTGAACCAAAGGAAATACTTCGTAACTTAATGCTTAGCTGAAATTAACGCGTGCACAGTTAATAATTCTTTGAGGTACGTAACTTGAAAGAAACTTGCCAAGGGTTAAGATTATGTATGTACGTCAATGACTACCAAAAACAAAATGAAAAGAAATACCTCCATTTGTCGATTTGGGGATTTTACATTTTTAGGGTGACTTGATAAAGTTTAGGGTTAAATACCTCGACACCCTTGAAGTTTACATTTTTGTCTCGCTCGACCCTTCTTAAAATATTGTCTACGGGGAGACCCCCTCATTAAAGTTTTATTTTATTCCGTAGACCCCTTCCATTAGGGTTTCATCTAGAACCGTTAAAATTTTAAGCTAAATTCTTTCAAAAGTGGCAAAATATTCCAAAATTGCCCTCCATAGGTATTACTTAACCATTGTTTCCCTTCCTTCTCTCCCTCGTTTCCCCCCGCCAGCTGAAGCACCACGACACCAGCAACCCAACACAACCTCTTTTTTCTCGTTCACCCAAGTGGGGTACCATAAAAATAAAAAATGTAAATACCATCAACAAATTAACGAAAATCATCTCATCCAAACCAAGTTAAAGAACATAAATTGTCGCAAAAGCAGTTCAAGATCTCGTGAAGAAAAATAGAAAAGGATCGTGTCTAGAAATCCAATTAAACCGAGGCAACATCGAACCCACATGTTGTAAAGTCAATCGAGGCAACAAATATTCCTAATTATTGAACTCACAATATGAGTTTGGGCCTTTCTTTTGAATCAAAGCAACAAATACATAAGATCCAGTCGTAAATAAACTTAGTCTAATATCATTTCAACACTTTTTCGTCTTCAGTAGCCAGTAGCCCTTTACTAGGAACCACTTTTTTTTCTATTGAAATGCAAGCTTTCAGAGTTCTTATCTCTCAAGTGATCAGTAGTCTTTACACCTATTAGGAATCACTATTTTTTTCCACATAACCAGTAGTCTAAACACCTACTAATCATCATATGTTTTTATTATTATTTTTCATTCACATGACTAGTACTCTACGCAACAATATAAAAACGAGAGATAGCCAATTTTTAGACTACCAAGTATATAATTCTCCAAACTTTAAACCAACAGTTCACTCCATCACTTCACTCCACACCCCATTGCCAAGAAATAATTAATTGTTTCTGGTTTTCTAAACGTTACAGAAGACAAGTTTTGTGGACGATGACTTTATATTCAGTAATAATATTTATTTTTCCCCAGCAACAGTAACGTGTTTGACACAATACTTTAAAAGGTTACAGATTTCTTGACCACCAATTAATTCAATTATATATAGAAGAACCCAAAAACAGTAACTTTGAAACTGATTCTAGTCAAATATCAATTCACTACCAATTAATAAACAAATCTCGCACGTTACCAAACCTTGTTCGGTTTGGTATTTGGGTTTTGGACTTTCTTTTAGCGCACAGTTCTCAATAAATTTTCTCTCAATCATTATTCTCATTTCTTTCTCTATCTCTCTTCACTCAAAATCCAAAATCCAAATACGTACCTAAACGAACAAGGTCCCGTTCTCTATCCTTTCACTTAATTTCCATCAAACGAAACAAACGAGAAATAAGTAACTCCCACCACATTACAAATACCAAATTCAATGATGTCATTAATGCTGAAAACAATTTCTTACTTGCTGAAACAAATTTTCACATTTGCCAGGTTTTGAAAGAAATTAAGCTCTGTATAAATTTGCTTTCGGATTTCCCTTCATTTGAAACACTAAAAACTGTTGCAACCAAAAAAAAAAAAAAACCTGATGCCCCAAGCAACAATGTAAAACTGTCTCAAAGTGTCAAACCTAGCAATCAGTCAAAATGGTTTGTAACAGTTAACAAAATAAAACATGGATTAAATTGGTTCCATTCAAATTAAAAGAACAGTTTTTTGATGATAAATTTGTTTCCCTTCCGTGCACAACGAAATATCACACCAACATAGAAGCATGGATCTAATAAAACAAAAAGGAAAATGACGGATAATGACGTGTTTTGATAATTAATACCCGACATTTTTAGCATTAACAAATGTTCTTAGCTTGTTTTTAGCGGATATTAATTATTAAAACATTTCCTGGACCGTCATTTTTCCAAAACAAAACACGAACAAAATAAATTATTGAACTCCTGGAATGATCTTTCACATTCCATCCAAACTGTAAACTGATACGATCGACTTCACAACACCAGCAACAATGTCCTTCACAAACGTTCCCACCACCGCATACTCTTCCAACGCTCTGACGTAACTTTTGCACCTCAACAGCTGCGGGAAAAACAGCCAATACCCGGAAACCATCACGAATCCAAGGGTCATCGGTGTTGAGATCAGCCGAGGCAACCGCCACCTGTCCGAAACCACCTTCTTGATCCAAATCTCCGCCACCACGCACGTCCCGTGAAGAAGAAAGAACCGTGTGACCTCCCACGTTGGCTGCAAGCGGCCCATATAGTAGAATATAATCTCGTGCATTAGGGCCGAGACTACGAACGTGCACATGACGGCTGGAAGCGAAGCCCACTTCCGGCCGACGACTTGTGCCGATACGCACAGCGCCGGCTCGTATACGGTGGAACGCAGGGTTCGGGATGCAACGAGGTTCCATCTCCTACCCCAGAAGTTCTGGACAGAGGTCGAGAGGTACGGCTTGTCGAATGGCGGCTCGAGCTCTAACCCGAATAGGGCTTGAGCCGCGGCTGCAGCAGTGGCTAGTATGATTTCCAACGTGAAGTACACGTGGAAGCCGTAAATGACCCCCATGACGTTTGGGTGTATGTGGTCACTATACTTGTAAACAGGCCAAAAAAAGGCTTGAAAAACAACCTTTATAGCATAACTCCAAATCGATGTGTTTCCATTTTGTGTGATTCTGGGATTTGGATTTTCTCTATTATGACCTTTTGGAGGTGGGTTTTGGCTATGGTGGCAATCTTGATCTAATGGATATTGGTTGTCTCTATTTTGAGATGTCAGTGAATTTTCTAGATTTGCATGGGGTTTTGGAGGTGGGTCTTGTTGGATCCTGATAGGGAAACAGGCAATAGCAATGAAATGGGGAAGAGAGAGAGAAGGGGGGGAGAGAGGGCCTTTGCCAAAGGCAAGAAGCAGGAGTTTGAAATTGGAAAGCCAGGCTATGGCGAAAGCGGTGGGGCCACAAAGGTTGGCGGAGTGAAGTTTGAGAGGAAGGGCAAAGAAGAGAGAGACAATAGGGATGATTGAGAGAAGCCTGGGCATACCTTTTGGGATGAACTTGGCTGAAAAATAGCAGTAGCATAAAGAAACAACTACTGAAATCCACGCCTTGATGAAGTTGCTGATCTCTCTCTCTAAGGTGTAGCTTGGATAGTAGATCTCACCCTCCATCTCTCTCTCTATCTCTCTCTCCCTAAAATGTTTTGGCTTTTTTTTTCTCAGGTTAAAATAAAGATTTATACTATCCTAAGTCAATTTCCAATTCTTCAACTTCTTTCAAAGTAGTTGAGGAAGTAAACGCCTTTTGAACACTACTTTGGTTTACAATTTACCTGTTCAAACACGAAAACGACATTGACGGATGCTCAAAACTAGAATATATTTTTCTTTCACGGGCTGTGTGGTCTTTAATTATGGAGTGGTGGCGTGGTAAATGGGTTTGCCCCTCATCGTTAGAGGCTCTTGCTAGTTGGTGGTTTGTAAACAGGTTTCGAAATTTGGAAAAAAACATATGGCAATCATGCTTTTTGCAACTATATGGTTAATCTGGCTTGTGAGGAATGATTACATCTTCAATAATGCATCGACGCAAGTTTGGAAAGTGACGGATCTTATCAAAACCAGGGTGGCTATGTAGATGAAGACCAAGCATGACCTCAAGTTATATACGGTGAAGAATTTTAAAGACTACCTTGATGGGATTCGTAAGCTAAGATTATAGTTCTCTTATGAGGTGTTCCACATCCAACTTTCTATTGGATGAAGTTTTCGTTCATTTTATTGTATGTTCCGTCTCTTTTTCTCCCTCGATGTACCCTTTTGAGTTCAATAAAATTTCATTTGCTGAGAAAAAAAAAAAAAACATTTGTCTTGGTCGTGTCTTGTAGATAAGGAGGGCTAGGAATGTGTACCTTGAGTTAGATATTCTTGAGAGATTGATGATCCTAATTGAATTGGAGCCAAAACCCCACCTGCACATGGGGAATATAAGCAACATATATACAAATTGCACCCAAAATACTAATATGAATCTTTGAAAGTAAATAGGACATACTTCTTGTTCTACGAAGAATATTGAAGCACGAGGAACGTGTTCTAGATCTCTCACGTTAGTCCAACTCGAAAACTCCATATGCATGTTCACCGAAGAGGAAAACGCAAGAACAACGCAAATTAATTATTTCCTGTAGGTACTACAATTGAACCAGAGGACAAAAGGAAACATTTTTTTTTTTTTGAATGGCGAAACAAAAAATTTTATTGAAGAAAAGGATTACAAAACGAACTCTTATTCGCAAGAAGTCAACAAAGAAAACCCCCAATAGACCTAGCCTAAACAAATATAAATATAACAATAAAGTCCATAAAAAACCCATAACCCAAATACAACAAGAAACCCAAGATGCAGAAATAGCCCAAAAACTAAAAGGCATAATTTATAGACAACATAGGCTAAGTCGGAGACCAATCCATAGACAATATAGGCCAACCTAACTATTGGGATAGAGCCCACACCTGTTAGGCAGAAGCTTGCACCCAATGGGCCTCAAAGCCCAGATTACAAACAATTCAGCACAAGAAAACCCTATGGCGCCTCAACTTCCTACCGGCCTATGACTTGCGCCGATATGCATAGCGCTGGCTCGTATATGGTGGACCGCAGGGTTCGGAATACAATGAGGTTCCATCTCCTGCCCCAGAAGTTTTGGACAGAGGTCGAGAGGTACGGCTGGTCAAACTGTGGCTCGAGCTCGATCTAATCCCAATAGGGCTTGAGCCGCGGACACTATTATTTCCAGTAGAGGTGTCAAATGTGCGTGCCATGTCATTCAACTTTCGTGCCAACTGTGTTTCGTACTGTGCCCGTTTATTTCATTGTACCATGGCGTGTCCTGCCGTGCTTTAAGCGTTCCGTATTGGGACATTTTACTTTATCGTACCATGTCGGGCCATGCCTTTTTTAAATCGTACCGTGCCCGATTAATTAATCGTGACATGTTGTGCTGTGCCTTTTTTGTCGTGTCGTATCGCGTCATGCTGTGCCGTGCCTTTTTTATCATGTCATGTCGTGCAGTGCCGGCCCGCTTACTTAATTGTGTGTCGTGCCGTGTCATGCATTTTTAAATCGTGTCATGCCATGTTGTGTCATCGATTTTCGTATACACATCACCAACTAATTTTCGTCTGAAAAAAAATCTTCCCAAAAGCACACATTCACTCATCGGAGACAATATGAAAACCAGATGCATCAAACACAAACAAAAAATAATTCATTTCCACCAAAAAAAAAATTGATATTTTTTAAAAATCTTTATTAGATAAAACGCAATGTATATGTGTGGTAATTGGTATATTATCATGTTTAAATTTTTATTCAAATTTTCTTAATCATATAAAATATTTTGAAAACTTATTTTAATTAAATAAAAGGAAAAGATTAATAAATTATTAGATTATCAAAAAATACATAGAAATAAAGTAAAGTATAATCTAAAATCCCTTGTTTATTTAATAACATTTTTTTTTGGTTTTTTCATGCCTCGTGCCGTGCCTTGCCGGGCCCAACGAGAACCGTGTTGTGTCGTGCCCGTGCCGTGCCATGCCCAACTAGAACCGTGTTATGTCATGCCATACCCGTCCTACTTCCGTGTTGTGTCGTGGCAGACCAACTTCTGTGCTTGTGCCGTGCTAGAATCGTGTCGTACCGTGTCGTGACTCGTGCCCCATCCCACTTCCGTGCCGTGCCTGTCTAAGACCGTGTCATGCCCGCTAACTTCCGTGCCACATGCTGTGCCGCGTGCCCACTAAGACCGTGCCGTGCCATCCCAGGATTAGACCGTGCCACCTTCAAACGTGTCGTCCTCGTGCCTTGCCCGTGCTGACCCGGCCTGTTTGACGCCCCTAATTTCCAGTGTGAAGTACATGTGGAAGCAGTAACTGACCAACATGACCTTTGGGTGTATGTGGTCACTATACTCGTAAATAGGCCAAAACAAGGCTACAAGAACAACCTTTATAGCATAATTCCAAATCGACGTGTTTCCCTTTTGTGTGATTCTGGGATATGGGTTTTCTCTGTTATGCCCTTTTGGAGGTGGGTTTTCTCTATTGTGGCCATCTTGATCTAATGGATATGGTTTGTCTCTATTTTGAGGGTTGGGTTTGTGGCCTGTCTTTGTGTCTTTCTTTTTATAATTTGTTTTTGGGTTTCTTGGGTGGGTTCGGGGTCCCTTGTTGCCTGTAATTAGTAAGTTTTGGTTGGGTTCCAGTCTGGTGACTCTTGGGTGGGCTCTTTTAGTCTTTCTGGATATGGGTGGTTGGTCTATTGGGTGGTTTTCTTTTCTTTTTTTTCTGTTCTTAGTTGGGGTCATCAGGTTCTTTGGGGTGGTCTTGTATGTTGTCTTTGGTCTAGTGTTTATTGAAGTGGTGACTTTGTATTGTTTCTTCGAAAATGATAGGATCCATGACACTGGATCTAGATCTATGCAATGGTGGAGGGAGTATGAGACCAATGGGGTCCCGGGCCCCACTAGTTATTTTTTTCTTAATTTCAACATAGATATGTATATTTTTGTCTTATAAATTGTATTTCACATATAAATTTTGTATATAATTTTACTCTCAACTTTTAATCATGTATCAGAACAAATTCCTACACTGGCTAAAATAAAATGTCTAATGCAAAAAATGGCCGCCACTTATAATTTGAAACTCTTTAATGCATAATGTTCAAAATTCAAATGTGGCTAAACTATCAAGTACTAGCTATATGTGTTATACTCTATCAAATGTTCATAATTTTAATGGTCATGTTTCCTTCTCAGTGTTGATAGAACCCACAACGCAATATGAATTCGGAGATTTTGGGCAAAATATGAACAAATATATTCTTTAAAATGTAGCAACATTGCTAAATATTGACATCTTAATTATTGTGAATTGAGTAAAGACATATTACAACGAGAGATCTTGCTGCACAGTTTTCCATAGATGCATACATGAGTGAGCA
>BPLS01000328.1:157730-178359 GCA_019656275.1 Rhododendron kiyosumense
ATTTATGAGCAGCGGATCAATAACAGGACGTCTAGCTGTGACTTCCTAGGAACAAGTTTTGCAGACGAGACTGACATTCATGAGAGTTAAAGGAGAGCAAAGGGGGACATTACATAGAGGAAGAAGACGGGGACATGAATGAGTTAGAAGGCATGGACACAAAGAGTTAAGGGTCAACAAGAGTCTGTGCAAGAAGGAAGAGGCAGAGGGTCAAGGACGAGTACGAGGCAGGGGCTTTGATGTGAGCTGGGTACATAAAATGCTACAACTGTAATGACTACAGTCATTTGAGTATAGGGATTGCACTGTAGATGTTCAATGCTTTAATTGTCTTAAGTACGGTCACTATAGCTACGACTGTACAAAAGAAAAATATGGAGAAGTTGATGAGCAAGTGAATATTGCAGAGACAAACGAAGCAATGTTACTCAAAGCAAGGTTATCTTAGCCAAAGAAGAAGAGTTATTCGACCCCAAAGGAAAATCAATTTTATGGGGAAATGATGAAAAGTTAGCTTGATTAGGATTGAGTTAGATAAGTTTAAAGGACAAGTGAATGATTGGGAGAAGGAAAACCTAGAGCACTATTTTTATCAGGCTTGGAGCATCCGTGATATATGTTTAGGGATTTGCAAAATAAATAAGAGCAGAAATCTTCAAGTAATGACATTAAAATGAGAACCTTATATATGGACCTCCCCATTTCTCGCTTTCCCAATTGGATTTCAATTATCCGAGCCGCTCAATGTGTTCAGAACGTGATTTTAAGGGTACCCACGAGAAATCGGCAAAAAAAATGACCGGAAAGGGCTTGATTTGAGCAGTTTTTATTTGAACCGTTAGATAAAAAACAAACAAAAATTGCTCGAATGAAGCCCTTTCCGGTCTTTTTTTTGCTGATTTCTCCCGGATACCCTTAAAATCACGTTCTGAACACATTGAGCGGCTCGGATCATCGAAATTCGATCGGGAAAGGGAGATTCGCATTTTATTAAAATAAAGTAGTCCTTATAAGAAGGAGACTCTAAATAAGAGATTATCTCATCTTTGTTTTTCTTATTGTTTTGCCTATAGATAGGCTTGTAATTTGTATTTTAAAAATGTGAGAGTTGAGTGAGCAAAAGACGATCGAGACGTGAAGTGTGAATACTATTATGTGTGAATATCTCTCCTATTAGATCTATATATGTATGTATATGATCAAGTGATAGAGAGTGTTGAAAAGAATGAAATTTTACAACATACCCGAAATTTGCAAAGAAATGAAGGTGTTCTCTCTGCGAATTTCTCAACTTGGAAAGTTTATCACTACTAGAAAGAGTGAGTGATTTTGGTAAAAAGGTGGATGATTATTACCAAATTCAACTAGATATATGTTGAACTTAAAACAAAGATGACAAACATAACTGCTGCAAACAAGAAACACACTTGACATCTATTTTATTCATAAAGGAGAGCACCATTTGGTATTATGAAGCTGTATAGATTTTTTTCATTTCCAAAATAGTACCTCAAGAAGTAGCTAGCTTATTAGGCTTCAAATGTTCCAAGCCATCTACCATGAGAAGGACAAAACAGTAAACAAAAAAAAAACAAAAAAAACCACCCACGCACTAGGCCACTACAAGTGGTGCTCCACTATTTTTGGGTTTGCCATGTTGCCATTCACATACATAGTGTGCGTGTCATCACGTACGGTAGAGAAAAGCTTGGGACACCACGTGGTAGAACTCAAGAACACCGAATAATTACAAGATCGAAATTGACGAATAATTATTGAACTCCTGGGATGGGGAGATATTTAATTCCCATTCCATTCAAACTGTAAACTAATACAACTTCACAACACCAGCAACAACGTCCTTCACAAACTCTCCGAACATCGCATACTCTTCGAACGCTCTGACGTAAAGTTTGCACCTCGACAACTGCGGCATAAACAGCCAAACCCCGGTAACCATCACGAATCCGACGCTCATTGGCGTTGAGATCAACCGAGGCAACCGCCACCTGTCCTTAACCACCTTCTTGATCCAAATCTCCGCCACCACGCACGCCCCGTGGAGAAGAAAGAACCGTGTGACCTCCCACGTTGGCTGCAGGCGGCCCATATAGTAGAATATAATCTCGTGCATTAGGGCCGAGACTACGAACGTGGACATGACGGCCGGAAGCGACGCCCACTTCCGGCCTATGACTTGCGCCGATATGCATAGCGCGGGCTCGTATACGGTGAAACGCAGGGATCGGGATGCAACGAGTTGGAAACAGGGATTCGTTTATCACTGGAAATTCACTACACACTAAAAAGAAACAATATTAGAAAACTTACTGGACCAATTTCAGGCGTCCGGAAATTGGCAATCGAGGCTAGTATTTTTATGGAGAATACAATATCCTTAAAACAAATTCGTCCCCCACACCGGTGCTCTTGGGCCTCTTAAACGTTTGCCTCCCAGGATTACTCGATTTTCGAAGAACGGAAGTAGCACTACAATCTGTTCAACGGACGAACCAAGAAACTATGCAGAACTCTCTCAGAATATGTATGTTATGAGTGCAGGAATTTTTCGATACTGAAATGGAGGAGATGGGTCCTATTTATAGAGGAGTAGGCACCCGAACGAAAAGGAACGGTGACTGTTCGAAATGGTGTTAGGAAAAAGACGCAACTGTTCGGAGTGGTCTCAGCCGAAGAGACACCACTGTTCCGAACTTGTTCATGGCCGAACCAACACCTCATTTCCATTTCCACGTTACAAATGAAGAGACACTTCATGTTGTTAAGGTATTAAGGTAAATGAAACATTGGCACCCCTTAGTTTAGCTTGCCACATGTTGGTTTAAGAACCAACTCTAATATTAATTCAAAAGCTTAAATAAATGAAGTAACTAATTTAATTAATTACTTCAAGTACCCAACAAACTTTAAGCCTTAGAATTTTATGAACCCGCTACCACGCATGGCCTGGTTTGGCGGCAAACTAAACAATTTTAATTACTCCATATTTATTTATCCATTGTAGGACAAATAAATCACAACCAAATCAAATGGTTTACCCTGGAGTCAATTTCCAATTCACTTATTTCCAACAGTTCCATCTTCTACCCCAGAAGTTCTGGACAGAGGTCGAGAGGTGCGGCTTGTTGAACTGCGGCTCAAGCTCTAACCCGAATAGGGCTCGAGCCGCGGCTGCAGCAGTGGCTAGTAAGATTTCCAACGTGAAGTAGATGTGGAAACCGTAACTGACCGACAAGACCTTTGGATGTTTATGGTCACTATACTCGTAAACAGACCAAAACAAGGCTAGAAGAACAACCTTTATAGCATAATTCCAAATTGTTGTGTTTGCATTTTGTGTGATTCTGGGATTCGGATTTTCTCTATTATTCCCTTTTGGAGGTGGGTTTTGGCTATTGTGGCAATCTTGTTCCAATGGATATGAGTTGTCTCTACTTCGAGATGTCAGTGAATTATCTAGATTTTCATGGGGTTTTGGAGGTGGGTCTTGTTGGATCCTGATAGGGAAACAGGCAATAGCAATGAAATGGGGGAGAGAGAGAGAAGGGTGCGAGAGAGGGCCTTTGCCAAAGGCAAGAAGGAGGAGTTTGAAATTGGAAAGCCAGGCTATGACGAAGGCGGTGCTGCCACAAAGGTTGGCGGAGTGAAGTTCGAGAGGAAGGGCAAAAAAGAGAGAGACAATAGGGATGATTGAGAAAAGCCTGGGCATACCTTTTGGGATGAACTTGGCTGAAAAGTAGCAGTAGCATAAAGAGACAACTACTGAAATCCATACCTTAATGAAGTTGCTGATCTCCCTCTCTAAGGTGTAGCTTGGGTAGGGCATCTCTCTCTTGTGGTGATATTTCAAATATTTTTAAGTGATCTCTGATTCGATACCCTCTCACATATATAGATGCAATTAGGTCTGTTATATTTGGCTATTTTTTAGATGTTAAAGAAAAATAATAATTATACCCAACCATAGTAAAACATTTACTGCATGCACTTTGTTCACACACTGAAAAGTGATGGGTTCATCACAACCATGCGATTTCTATTTCAGGATTATTTTATTTTAATCTCTAAATTTTATTGGCTCTTAGTTTCTGCTTTTACCATATGCATATGTGGTTTATTTGATTTTTTTTTTTTTTTGAAACAGCAAAAAATAAGTTTCATTAACTCAAAACACAATGTACAAAGCTAATAAGATCAAGGATACACCGCCCTGGTTTGGACTCAGCGTGTTGGGTCTTAATCAGTTTCTTCCGTGTGGTTAGGAGAAGAGGATCTGAAAACTCGCGTTTTTGGCAACAGGCATGAATGCGTTGAGCGCGAGCGTGCCAAGACTTGTAGCGCCTAACTTGCGGTGAAGATTCCCGTGAATCTCTTGACTTCTAACGTATGAGCGATTGCGTGTGACCCAAAGGTTAAAGATCACAATGAGGTTCGTGGTTTGCCACACGATTATGGACTTTAAATTTGCTAGTCGTATAGAAAATGGAACGTAAAAACGTGAACTTTATTACTCCGAGATAATAAAGTTTGTACAAGAAAAGTAAAATCCAAACTACTTGATGAAGTAAGTTTGAATAGGGTTGAATACTAGGTATTTGATAGTCTATTTTGCTAAAAGTAGGAAAGTGTGCTTCACTGGGAAGACTTTTTTGTAAGCGTTGAGCTTTGATTGGTATTGGACCTCTTTTTCTTCTTGAGTTCCTCTATTTATAGGCAAAACAGCAAGCCGATTCAGGCCTGAATCCAAATTCAGCTTTGCACCACAAGCTGACATTTGTCCCATGATACTTCCTCCTTTTGTGCATGCAAGATAATGGATGGTTATTGGTAGTTGATAAGTCATGGGGTGATGTGGCAATAACTACCCATTACTTCCCCTTTCCTTGCTAGCTTGATACATGGCCAATTGACTTGGTCATAAGCTGATTCAGGTCTGAATCCGAATTCAGCTTTGCTCCACAAGCTGCCAAGTGTCCCGTAATGCTCCCACTTTTCATGCATGCAAGATCATAGGTAGTTATTTGTAGTTGAAAGATCATGGGATGCTGTGGCAATAACTACCCATTACTCCCTCTTTGCTTGCTAGCTTGACACATGGCCAATTGACTTGGTCACAAGCACATGGCCAATTGACTTGGTCACAAGCTGATTCAGGTCTGAATCCGAATTCAGCTTTGCACCACAAGCTGCCAAATGTCCCATGACTACTCCACTTTTCATGCATGTAAGGTATGGGCTGTTTCTCTGGCAATTAAGGGGTCATAGGTGATTTGGCAATAACTATCCATGATCTCCCTCCTTTTGTGAGTTTAACACATGGCCAATTGACCAAGTCAATTGGCCTTTTGACAGATCTGCTCCTTTTTACAAACGTGGACCTCACCTTATGGACCAGATCTGATCCTTTCTTCATGGGCCCACCCGTGGGCCAGTTTCCCAACAATCATGGACCGTACTCCTCATATGGGTTGCGTGTTTCTTGGGCCCAAATGGAAAATACCCATGGCCCAAGATTTACCCAATCAATTCCTTAGCTTTCGGCCCAATTTAATTAAAAAATTAATTAAATGGCCAATCACAGCTAACCCGATCCTTAGTGCCAAAAATGGGTATAAACTGGATCATAGATTGTCTCATATTACATTTGTATCTAAATTAAAGTTTCTTGTTTTATAGAATATGTCAAACATCAAAAATCTGGAATTTACTCCTCTAGATATTTCGAAGATGAACTATTTACCATGGGTTCAAGAAATAGAAATTTTTTTTTTGCTCGGTAGTTCAAGAAATAGAATTAAACCCGTCTGGATTGTATGAATCTTGGGTATACTATTGAAGAAAACAATACTACATCTTCGGAAGACATTGCCTGTCACACCCCAAAATAAGAACTGACCGGCCATGAACCACAAGAACATGTAGCCTAAAAAGAAAATTGATTATAAACCAAAGCAATGAACTAATAAACGGTCAACCATTTTTTTATTAAGAACAACTCTAACCAATTAAGCTCAACAAAAAGTATGGGACACAACCATCCCATGAACCAACCATTATCCAGTGATACAACAATAATAACGAGGAGTCATTATTTGACAATTGTTGCGGAAGCGATTTGTTAAAATAAAATTTGAATGAGACACCCAAAGGAGGTTAACAAAAGAAATCTCCGAGATGCCGGCAGAGTCCTTCCTTAACTCCATAACTTGTCTGAAAGAGAAGTTGGATAAAAAGCCGTCAGCTGACGAGCTTAGTAAATAGCAAATATGTATGTTAAATAAAGTTGAATGCGGAGATGAAAATAATTTACCATTAAACATAATTTGGCATATGAGGTGTCGAGTAAAATAATAAATTAATCAATGAAGCATTTAACCAATAAATTTTCTTGGTGGTGATCATAACATTAACTTCATCAACAATGGGAAACCACAATCAAACAGTACCATGGTCAAAATAAATCTCATCAAAATTGGATCCAATATCGAACTTAGAGTCACAAGGGTTGGCAGCCTGTGATACTATTCCCTAAGAAAATCCAACGAAAGAAAGTCATTGAGCATTTAGGTCACCGACCTAACACCGTCTTTTCCCCAATGGCCAGGGTCACCAACACAAAGAGGAATAATTTCTCTGGACTTCCGAAATAAATGTTCCCATTAATATCCATCAAGTTCTCGCCAAAAAGAACATTAACAATTGATCTCAAAAAATTCATCGCATGCCAATTTATATAACAACTCATAAACAGTTTTGAGTCTCCAAATAACATTTATATAAATTTCTGAAAGAAATAATTTTAGGAGACACTAGGAACTATTGAAAATACATAACATACTTAACTTCTCACCTGAATGCAAAAGTAATGCAACTCAAGTACGTAAAAGGATGCTAACCTGAACAAAAAAAATTGTATACAATCACCAACAATTCCAAATATAATTCTACCTAGTCTAATTTAAGACTACCATAAAAGTAATCAACTAACCTTAAAACTAAAACAACTCACATACGCGATTCAAGACATATAACCCTAACTAGAACATTATTTACTGGATTCCAATTACACCAGAAACCAAATTTGTATATCTCACCACAAAACAAACCCTCCTGTACGTCCCGTGCTCTCTTCTCTCTTTGTCAACCACTCACACCAAAGTCACCATTCACATCACAAAGTCACCATTCACATTACAAAGTCACTTCCCTCGCCACAACGTAAAGCATAACCCAAATTAATCACCTCCAACCCTCACGGCCGGTCCAATAGCATGAAAGGTAAATAACCCTTGCTTGTGAACTCATGCGAAACCCAAAAAAAAACAAAAGAAAATTGTCCTCTCACCAACACTACTGTCCAATACCATCCAATCAACAACAAGCTTTTACTCTAAACCTATGTTCGGTAAAAATAACGGAAGAAGAAACAAGAATAAATTTAAGGAACAAGATCACTTACCCGATTGATCACCAAACCACCAACCTTTGATTGCCGTTTCTCTCTCTCTCTCTCACAAAGTTCTCTCAATCTCTTATCACAAACATTTTCTCCAAATAAAAACTCTACATGGTAAAAAGAATTCCTAACTTTGTAAAACTATCCACTACTCCCTGTATTATAGCAATTTTGCCAACTAATGTATTCGAAATGAGATTGACTAACCACAAAATTTAATAATTAGACTCGTGCCCTAGCTCCGAACCACAATAGCACCATAATAGTCATATCAAGTGTCAATTAAAAAAAATAATTACTACGGCTCACACCATAAAAACCCAACTAATAATGGAAATATAATTAATTAAGTAAATAAAAACTCTAGGCGGCAACATTGCCAAAGCTTATATATGATTTTCGCATCTTTGGAAGCCATTGCCAAAGCTTATGATTTTCATTTGTCAGTCATATCCACCATAATTTAAAATCCGAGTATCCAACGGTGAGAGACCCAAAAGATTTATGGAACGATATAGAACAAAGATTTGAACATCAGAAAATTGTGATTTTGTTTGCACCCATTTTTTACCAAAATTCATAAAATCAATTTGTTGATTAGAAGAAGGCCTTGAATGATGATTTCAGGCCTTAAAAAGCCTCATGATTAGTCATCCACGAAATCAGGCCAATTTGAACGCCACTGATGGAGTTGAGTTTGCAAAGACCTGGGCCAAATTAATGCCTAAGATTTCGTCATCACAAGCCCAAGCCCAAGATTGACCGAATACTTGGGTTGACCCACTAGATCTAAGTGTTTTATCCAAGCCTAGGTCAATTCTTAGAAATAAAAAAGGCTTCTAAGTGGGCCTAAATCAGTTAAAGCCCAAGTTTTCTTTCCAAACTTGAGCTCACATGGCTTACAAAGAGAAGAGGCCTATGATGCTCCTCAAGTTCAGGCCCTAGTAATAGAAGGGCCTACATCTTTAAAAAAAAAAAAAAAAAAGGTCACATATGGCCTTTAATTAGCAGTAAAAAGCCTCAAGCTGGTCACAAGCAATTCAAAGGCCTAAAATGTTTTTGTTGAGTAGGTCTGGACAAGCTGCTCACAAGCAGCTCAAAGGCCTAGAAGCTTCTCCCTAGCAAGCTGCTTAAGTAGCTCGAGGGCCAAGCTGCTGATAAGTAGCTCAAAGGCCTAGAAGGTTCTCTCTAACATCACATAAGCTGCTCACAAGCAACTCAACCAGGCCTGCGTTTTTTGCCTTGGTGGGCCCAAATATTCATTTTTTACAAGCATCCATGCATGCAAGCAGCTCAACTAGACCAATGATACATGACAGCCATGCATGGAGACACCCCAAGTAGCTCACAAACAGCTTAGGCCTACACAAGCAGCTCAAAAGTCTAGAATGTTCTTTCTGGGCAAACCTAGGTAAGCTACTTATAAGCAGCTCAAGGTCTGAGTGGACCCCATCTTTCAACATAAAGCAAGGCCAAGGACAGGTGGCATACATGCAGCCCCTTGGATCAACCAAGTATGGGTGAGCTGCAAGCTGCTCACAAGCAGCTCACCCAGACCTGGTTGATCCCTTGTTTCTCGATTCTTCTTCTATAAGGAATTAAGCTCAGAAGATTTAAGGGCCCACAAGGGATGCAAGGACCAATAAAATGATGGGAAGGCCTAGAAAAGCCTCGGTCCTCAGCTTGGTGGGCCCAGAGGATATCCATTCAAGCAGTGGCTTGAGTGTGGAAGCAGCTCAAAGGCCTGGATGTTGAAATTCATTTTGCCTTTTTACAAAGTTTTATGCAGAAAGAATGATTTTTTTAGGCCTTGGCCGATTTCTTGGAGTGGAGAATACGTTTTGGTCAAAAGAAAGGCCTCTCATTGGAGCATTGTTGAAGCAGCTTAAGAGGGCCACTTGGCAGCCATGCATGAAGGCATGTGGAAGCAGCTCAAGGCCTGGAACATCTGCCTATAAATACCAGAGTTGAAGACGTTGGCAAAGGTTCCTGACCATCAAGCTCGCGGCTTATCCAATTTATCTTTCAATTATCTTTACTTTCTCGTTCAATCTAGCCAAGTCTAGATTTTATTTCATTTCCTTGTAACCAGACTTTGTTAAACTGTTAATAAAATCCGTTTATTTCTGTTTTAGGCCTTATTCTACATTCCTTTCCATTTTTCACACGGTTAAGAAATATTAAGTCCTTATCCCGTCAAGGCAAACCACGAACCTCCTCATGGTCTTCACAGCTTAGGCCGTGCACTTTCGTCTAGTTAGAAGTCAGATTGAGGCTTCCAGGCCTTGATTCAAACTTGGACTGCAATCCAGTCCTGGCACGCCCGCGACTCCAAGCCGATTTGGTTTTTGCACATTTTGTGAAGAAACAGATTCGTTCAAAAGCACATTTTGATTCGATGCACATAATACTTCAAGATTTTCAAACTGTCCATTCAAGATTAAGAAGAAAAACTATCTACTTTGTCATCTGGGTTATATTACACGATAATAAAATCAATTAAATAACATGCTATGATGTACCATAAGTGCTCCAACCCGAAAATGCTTATGTTAGACCATGATCACCTCCGGGAAAAATAAAGCTGTGCCGAATTATAGAAAATCCAAATGGACGTCCATTAAAGAAGCAAAAAAATTCTTTTACTGGGTGATCGATCTCGTTATATAATGCTTGTTCACTAGGTGAACTAATCATTAGACCATCTCCCTCTAAGGCAATTGTTGAAGCACTATCTTTTCTACAAAGAACTCAAGAAGACATTCGTGACCCTATATACCCCTCGTCTGGACCATTGTGTTACTTTATGGTACTAATCCATGCATCAACTAGATAGTCGCATGTTTGTTTATTGTCTACACATAATATTGCATTTACTAAATTTCGTAGTCAAATAATCAGATTATATATGGGTGTAAGTGGAGAAAAATGAAAGAGGCTTTGAAATAGCACAAGAGTGTAACGGCTTCTCGTGTCTCTTCACCGAAACCCTAACACGTCGTCGGAACCTTATCTGCAAAACAAACAAGAGGTGAGCGCACATTTGCCTCTCGTGACAAAGGCCCTCCGATGCCTAAGTTAGTATCACGTACTGATAATAAACTCTAATTATCAGTAGGAAACTCGTATAATACAAAGTATTGCGTATTGCGTACTTTTTACCTCTAGGTTTACATCGTATTTATAGATTCATAGATGCTTGCTGCCCAAGCATCCCTATTGCCATAGGATTTCCATCTCATAAGGCTCACGGCCCGCGCGAAGGCTACCCGGCCCATCGGGCTTTTATCCGGCCCGAGCCCATGAAACGGGTGGGCCTGCCTTAGATTAGGACTGCAAACGAACCGAGCCGCTCGCTAGCAGCTCGCGACTCGGCTTTTTAGTCGCTCGTTCAAGCTCGACTCGAAAGGTAAACGAACGAGCTCGAGCCGAATTTTTGAGCTCGTTTTATAAACGAGCCGAGCTCGAGCTCAATAATACTCGGCTCGAGCTGGCTCACGAGCCACATATATATGTATATATATATATATGTATATATGTATATATATATATGTATATATATATATTTATTCATATATTTATATAATATAATAGAGTATATGTTTAAAATATTTTTACTTTAACTTAGTCTTCGAAAAAGTGCTACCATCAATGAGGTAGTTGGCAGTCTTCCACGCATGGGTAGACGAGAGCACGTGAGAGGCAACCTTTTATTAGTTAGCTCTATATAGAAACACGAGAAGGCCCTCTTGAGCTTGTTTTTCCGATGTGGGAGAAGTGAACAACAAAGCCAAAGTGTTTTATCACTTGTTTTCTAGTCCCACATCGGCCATTTAGAAGTGAAGCCATGTAGAGCACATTATAAATAGAGGGAGAACCCCGGCTTTATTTTAGACTTCGATTGTGGCTTTATATTTCGAGCCCACTCGAGTTGAGCTCGAGCCAAGAGCAACATTCTCGAGCCGAGCTCGAGCTGAGAAATTCGAGCTCGTTTCGAGCTCGAGCTGAGCTCGTGCCGGTGCATTTTAAGGCGAGCCGAGCCTAAACATGTTGAAATTCGGCTCGGCTCGACTCGATTGCAGCCCTAGCTTGCCTAGCCCGTAATTTGTAATGGCTTGGGCCTATGACTTTTTACTCGACCCGCCCGGAGGCTTGGCCCATGAGCCCACCCTGTAGCCTACACTCATACTGAAAATGGCTTGGCTAATGGCTTGGCTGAATCTTTTATTTCAGTTAGTTGCGCAACCCCTTCTTAACTCCCTGTTTTTTGCTTGACATGCCATATTACATGAAGCATCTCTTATTCACGTTAGACAAACGATGCATCATAAGTTTTCACCATTTCAACTAGTGCTTGGTCAACACCAAATATTTTTTATTTTTAGAATTTTTTGGTTGTGTTGTGTATGTTCCCATTGCAGCTCCCGAACACACTAAAATGGATCTTCAACGTAGACTTGATATTTGACTCCCCATTTATTATTAGATACCTTGAACATGTAACAGGTGATGTCTTTCAGGCACGTTTTGAGGATTATCATTTTGATAAAACAGCATTTTACTATTATGGAAAGAAAAGTCATAGCCCAAAGGTAGATATGAAATTATCTGGAATATTCTAATTTTATCTTATCTTGATGCTTGTACTAATTAGAGTGACCTAAAGATTCAAAGAGAAGATGGTTAAAATTAAAGAATAAAACCCTTCCCCTCTCTCTAACCCTTCTAACGTAACCCTAGAAACCCTTCACCTTCAACCGCCGTTTGGAGGGGGTGGCACACCGTCTACCTCCCCACGGACCTCTCTGCTTTCTCTTACCCCTTCTTCTTTCCTTTTTCAACCAATATCCCTTCATTTTCTCCACCATTTTGGTCGTTCCATTCCCATTTCACTCGCCCATTTAGCCTTGGTTTTTCCCATCAGATCTCTTCTCTAGGTTGGATTCAAGTGAGGGCTTAACGGTGAAGTGGAGTGTAGCGGCATGTGGGGGCTATTTTTGGGCATTAGATCCCGCCGGGTCTTTCCATGGTTTGCCCAGTTTTCTACTTAACGCATGGGATCTCCTCGCGGCTTCGAAGGGGTGTTGTTTCTTCTCCAACCAATCGCTGATCAATCCCCAGTGGTTTCATCCTTTTGCTCTGGTTTGATTGGTGGTTAGGTGCGTGCCTGCGAAGCCTTTCTAGGTTTCCCCAGTTGGTGACGGTGGCGTCTGATGGAGGCTGGCTGAGGGTGGTCTGGGCGTTGCTACTTCGGTTTGTTGCTTGTTCAGAGTTTGAAGGATGTTTTGTTGGAGGCTGTTGAATCGGTGATGGTGGGTTCCTGGTTGTTGGTGTTTGGCTGTTGAAGTCTTGGGTTGGGTTTTTCTTTTTGGCTTAAAGACTTATTTGGTCCTTACAAAATTGACTCAGTTTCAATTTCGTCTTCCTAAAAGTTTTTGTTTCAATTTTACCCTCACAGTTTTAACATGATTTCAATGTTAACCTTCCCGTTAAATTTGGATGGAAAATGCCCGTGTGGCAAACGGTTTTGTTGCTTGTGGGCCTCTCTTTTACAATCATCCTCCACCTATAAAAAAAAAAAAAATCCTAAAAACCAAAATCCATTCCCTATCTCTTTGTTTCCTGCCAATTCTCATTTCCCAACGACTAAAAATCCTAAACCTAAATCCCCCAAATCATCTCCCTCCTAACCCAACAAACAAACACCTTTCCTAAATGTTTCCGCCGAAAACCACCCTTAACTCGACAATCTCTGCAAAATCAAGAGAAGAAGATCAACGCGCAGGGGTCAACAACTCAAACAGGAATGGTACACGCTAAAACCAAGGTAAATCAATGGTATTGAGGTTTTTTGGTTTGTCACCTAAATCTATCTTAAATAATACTTGGGCAACAAATACTAGTATTATAGAATTTTTATTTTTAAACATCATCTTTTTGTATTGTTTTGGCTGAAAAAACAAAGGCCACCCATGTGGTGAGACTCAGAGTGATTTTGGGAGGCGGTGGTTGAGTGTTGTTTAAGTTAGAAAAGACTGGGTAGGTCCCTTTCAATGAAAATTACATTGGGTTGTTTATTCATCTTTGTTTGAAATTTGGTAGCTTCAAAGATAGTTACTTGCTCATCAGTTCATTAGTAGATTTGTCTTTTTTATTACTTTATAAGTATCTTTTAATAATTTAAGATTTTTTGTGATCCCTAGTGTGTTACTTTTGGCAATCAATGCATGTGACTTTCTATGCATTTTGTAGTCCCATATTGACTGACTTCTACTGACTTTTTTTAATTTTTGTTTTTTGCATTAAACAAATGGCTGATTTGTTTACAGTTGAGGTACACCATCTAGGTCGATTTGTTGAGAACCCAATTCGTTATGTGGTGGGAGTTGTAAACCATGTTGATGACTGTGATCCTGATTTATGGTCCAAGTTAGAGGTTGAGGACATTGCAGAAAGGCTTGGTGACCCTAAGTACAAAATGTTGTGGTATAAAATTCCTAGGCTTGGGTTAGAAGAGGGACTCAGAGTTATAGGAACTGATAAATTAACGAAAATCATCTCATTCAAGCCAAGTTAAACATAAATTGTAGCAAAAGCAGTTCAAGATCTCGTGAAGAAAAATAGAAAAGCATCGTGTCTTGAAATCCAATTAGACCGAGGCAACATATTAAACCGAGGCAACATCGAATTATATTAAACCAAGGCAACATCAAACCCACATGTTATAAAGTCAATCGAGGCAACAAATATTCCTAATTACTGAACTCACAAGATGAGTTTGGGCATTTCTTTTGAATCAAAGCAACAAATATTTTAGACCCATCAAATAAACTTAGTCTAATATAATTTCAACACTTTTTCAGCTTCGGTAGCCAGTAGCCCTCTACTAGGAACCACTTTTTTTCCCATCGAAATGCAAGCTTTCAGAGTTCTTATCTCTCAAGTGATCAGCAGTCTTTACACTTACTAGAAATTACTATTTTTCTTTCACGTGACTAGTAATATAAACATCTACTAACCATTATGTATTTTTACTACTATTTTGCGTTTACAGGACTAGTAGTCTACGCAACAGTATGAAAACGAGAGATAAGTAGATAACCCACTTTTTAGACTCCATCACTACATATTCATCCAATCATGATCTTATCAATGATTATTGAATCCACCGTCGAATGGGTCGGTCAATTACTTCTTGTTAGTATACATAATTAATATGCGTACATATTATCCCTTCCATTTTCTAAACAAATGTTTTGTTTCGTCAATTTCTCTGCACTTTATTATTTTCACTATCATGATGTAAAAGAGATGCTATTGGTACACATAATTCAGTACATACCCTGCGTATAGACCAGTTGTGGGCTCGTTTTGGGTTCCAAAAAAATGATCCAATCTGTTCATTTTGCTTAAAATATATTTATTAGAATCCCTGCCAAAAATTAGCTAAATTGAATATCAGAAGGGACATTTATGATATATTCCACTTTGCTTCAGAAATTCAGGCTTGAATTTCTGAAGCAAAGTGGGATGTATCTTAAATGCCCCTATTGATATTCGATTTAGCTGATTTTTTGAAAAGACCCTAAATAAAATATTTTAAACAAAATGAGCGGATCGAATTATTTTTTCCAAAACCAAAATGGACCCGAAACTGGTCTATACCCATGGATACACAAAAATCTGTACTATCTTTTCTGTTTAAGAAGTTCGATCGTATCACTATTAATCACTTCCCTCACCCTAGGGAGATGCTACATACACTACCATTCATTCACTACATTGTTTAATTGTACAGTTTTGCCTCTACGAATCAAGAAATAATACTTGCTGATATTTGTTGGAATTAATTTTTTACAGGAGCCCATAATATATTATTTTAAATTTTATGAACATTTTTCTGTATTTTTTTGGAATTCGGGGTGGACTCTACAAAAAATGTAGTAGATGGTGTAGTTGTTGGATGTAGTGTAAAAAACACCAGCCCGTGATTATCCATGACACGTGACGTCATCTGCATCTTCCCGTCTCAGAGAGAGAGAGAGAGTGCATAATAGCATATGAAAACTCAAATTTCAGCGAAACCAACGGTGATAGTGATAGGTGCGTAACTACGCCTATTTACGGTCTCTAACTTAGACATGTTATGTTCGTTTAGTGTGCTATTTGGATTTTAATACCTGTTAATTGTGTTTCAGGACTCTTAGAGCCTATGAATAATATTTGTAGCTAAAGCGCAAAGTTCAATTTTATTTGGTACGAAAGCATAGCCGGTGAACAAATTAATTCCATATGGTTGTACCGAGCTCTGATCGAGAATTAAGAATAAATGGTTTGGTTCGAGCATGACTAAGGCTTTGCAACACACTAAGGCTTTGCAACACATTACCAGTGCCATCCACGTAATTGACTCTGCCATGGCAATTCATTGGCTGATGATTTGGTATAGGAAATCACAGTGTATTTGCATAAAATAGAGTTGGACTTGTGGGTCCAATAGAAAAAAAGGCAGGCTTTGTTATAGTGGGCCAATAGGAGAATAGCAGGAAAGGGCTTTTCAAGTTTTACACGGCATAACTATTACGGAGTATAAAAGGAGCAACTATTACGGAGTATAAAAGGAGCAAGGGTTTTATTGTTTGGGCATCTTTTTCCACGCTATCACAGGACGAAAAGTCAGAGGAGAAAAGGCTGCGCAGAAGGCTTCGGACCTCGGCTACAGGGAGGTCTCGCGACCCACGGTTGGAAACAGATCAATATTGATTCAATTGTTTTTCGTTTCAAGTTTTAAAGCTTTGTTCGATTATTCGTATTTCGATAACTCGTATTGATTTTCGTTCTTTATTAAAGTTGTTCGTTGATTCTTATTTAATTTTGATCTTTTATTTATTTTCCATTCCGAACAATAGAAACATGTTTAAATCTAGGGTTTCCTTTGTTTATTGCTTAATAATGAGTGAATAGTCTTATAGGTACGGTTGCGGGGTGATTAGCACACCGTGAGTAGTCCGAGTACTGTTCCTTTTATCGAACAATGAAAAAAATGATTTTAGATTGGAAAATACTTCCCGCGGACGAACCCGGGCATCGTCGGAGCCCATGTGAACGGGGGAATGGGGGTCCAAAATTCATTCTTCGCTACGCATGGGTATACGGCGACCATAGGGTCTCGCATCTTGCGGGGTATCTTTTTCAATTCAAAACTGAACGTTTTTAAGGACATCGAATGGAGCATGTTAATCCGGACTGATTACGAGTGCTACGAATCCCACGATCGTACCTCTTTTAATTATTTGAAAAGTACAATCAATTTCTAGATTTTAGTTAACTCAGCATCAAACTACAAGGCACTACAAGAAATTTGGCTTTTTGCGAGGAACAATATTCCTCGCAAAATCCAAAATTTTTCTCGCCAAAAGCCTTTTGCGAGAAATTTTTATTCGTCGTCTGTTCCTCGCAAATATGTAGTCTCCGATTCTCGTTTGCGAGGAAATTTTTTTTCCTCGCAAAAAAGCATCTTTTGCGAGAAATTAACTTTGTCGCAATTGAATACACTGTTTAGCGAGAAAATTAATTGGCCGCTAATATTACACAAATTTGTCGCCAAAGGTATTCCATTCCTTGCAAAAAAATATCATTGGCGACAAAAAATTTCCTCGCAAAAAGAATAAATCTTTTGGCGAGGAACCTATTCCTCACAAAAGATGGTTGCTTTTGCCAAAATAGATCTTGCTTTTGCAAGGAATTTTTTCGTCACAAAAAGAGATATCTTTTAGGGAGGAAGAAATACCTCGCCAAAGATGATTTCTTTTAACAAACCAATTAACCCTTTTTGCAAGGAAACTTGTCCCTCGCCAAAAGAAGTTTCTTTTAGCGAGGAATTTTTTTGGCAAAAATATCTTTATTGTTCAAACTAAATAACCACCAAAAAAAAAAACTCATTACTGTAGATGTTTCTTTTTTTTTTTCCCCCCCTTCCTGTCATGATTTATTCATCAAACTCAAAGGTAATTGCATAACATTAATTTAGCACCATTTCACATAATCAAAACACGGTATTCTTAATCTTCTTCAATAAGCAAAACAAAAGCCAAAAATAATCCAGCATAACATCAAGTTTCAAAGTCAAAAACCTTAATCTAGGGACTATTTATAACATTTACTGTTATATACCGAAAACTAAAGGCATCCTTCCAACATCCTTCTTCTTCCATCCAGAAGTACCAAAACACATTAGACAAATAGCAGCTAGCTTTGTCCTCCAAAACATCTTCCAACTCCTATCTCCTACTCCAACATTGTATCTCCATGCACCAAATGATCACCATCGATCGTTGAGCAATCTGCATACACGTATCACAATAAAGAGCTTTACAAATTATTGTCATGATTTAAAAATGGATTTACCATACTACTAAACATGAATATCCCAACTAGTTAGCAAGTAGATTGTGACTGGACCAAGCCCACAAGAAATTAAGCAGCAATAGTCCTTAACCGGATAACACTAACTACAATGAGTTGCTCTAAAACCGTTCTCTAAACAACAGTCCAAGTACTTGAGGAATTTAACAACGTTCAACACTTGGTCTCAAAGTACCAGCTCTCGTGCATCAATAAGGTTGCATGAAGGTGAAGGCCAGCCCCTAATTTCAATCATGGAGCGAAGGCTCTTTCATTGATATTACCTAAACTAAAGAGATTGAGGGACAGAAATTCGGTCCACAATGCACATGCTACCACGTCCTCAGTTTAAGTCAGAAGACACATGATCAAGTCATACTTATCAATTACTAGTTTATGTAGACATGGGCTTCAAAGAGGAGCTACCTGTTTGGACTTGTTGATCGCTAGCTTTTTTGGTTACCATGCAATATTTTCGCTAAACCTTCTAGAGTTTCGTCAAGAAGTCAAGTATCGATCCCTTGGATCCCCATTTTTCATCTCTTTGTAGAACAAGGGGTGCCAAATACTGTTGGGGAATAAGGGGCCCAAATCACACACAAATATCATCAATAAAAGACCACAAACTGAGTAGAATCGCAATAGAAATGCAGCAGATTTTCAGCACACAAATGAACCACAAAAATGCAGTTTTTCAGCAACAAAACAGAGCAGAAAATTTGAGCAATAACAAGACTTATCTGGGCACTAAAACTCTGATTTCATTCACTTGATTCAAGCTTTACAAAGCCTTTTCCTTCACCTTCAAGTACAGCACACATATGAGCAAACAAAACCCACACTCTTTTTCCTTCTCTGTCTCACTGTCTCGGATTTTTTTATCTTCTTTTCTCTTACAAAGAACCATGAAACACACACACAGCCACTAGATACTTTTGTACAAGGTTCTAGACCCACCTTTTAACATATTACAGAGTAAGTACAAAAGTATAACAAGAAAATACCCAAATTTGGTTTACACTCAACATATTTCTAACAAATACAGAGTTTGATTACCTAGCCATTTCTATTTTTCAAACTCTAAGATCAAAACATTTCACCAGGTAGTGAAAAATTTCAACATGGGTAACCCCGAAAAAGAAGAGAGGAGAAAACACTAAAACCAGTTCAAAGAAAAAGGAAGGAAAAACACTAACATTAAACTTGTATTCATATCCATTATTCGTGTATTCAACTATTCCATGCTGCTATTGTTGAATTTTTTTTTTTTGATTTGGAAAAAGTTATTGTTGAAATTAGGGCCACTGCTAGTTCTTCACGATTCTACATAGAAATTAGGGTTCTATACAAAAATCGATTCTCCAAAAAGAAAACCCAGAAGAAACCCAAAATCGAATTCTCTGAAAACCCACAATCGAAAACCCCTTCTCCAGCACCGTCACCCCTTCTGTCTCTCTCTCTCTCTCTGTGAAAACCCACAATCGAAACTACCAAAACCCACAAATCGAAACCACTAAAAATCGAGTCTAAAAAAAGAAAACCCATAAGGAATTACCTCCGATGCAAGACATGCGCCGTCGCCGCCCTCAACGTCGTCGCTGTCCTCGACTTCTTTGCCCGTTTCTGGATATGCCTTCAACAACAAACACAACACGACCATAGAGAGAGAGAGAAAGAGACGGGCGAGGCTATTGGAGATGCTGAGGGTTTTGAGGGGTTTGGCTCGGGGAAGAGACGAAATGGGGGAGAAGACGAGGTAGCGGGAGATTGGAAGTGATGGGAAAATTTTCTAGCGCGAGACTTGAAAATTTTCGAGCCCTAGGTAGCGGAGATTGAAGTGTGTTTTGGAAGGGAAAAGGGTAAATAGTGGGTCTTTATTAAACGGTGTCATTTTAAGTATTCTATTTGTAATTCACTGTAGTGGACCAGTGGAATATTGGGCATTACACATGAAACAGTGCCGGTTCAATGAACTGTGCAATTAGTTCTGCACGTTCGGATCACTACTCAATTATCCGAACCATTCATCTTGTAGGACTCGTCAAATTGAATTCCCACGCTAAAGTTCAAATTGATCGGACATCCGCAGCTACCTCATCAAAATACTTTTAAATAATAAAAAAATTAGATGAGTCTAATCATTTGTTGGCATTGCTAAACTATTCCAATGAGGTGGTTACGGGTATTCATTAAACTTCATTTTTGGTAGGAATGATCTACTCTACAAGGTACAAAAGATGAACGGTTTTGATATCAAATGAATACCTCGAGTGGTGTTCAGGTGGTGCATTATGAAACTGTAATACCTTCGGATGATTTAAATGTCTTCCGATCAAGTAGTTGTTGCTATCCGATGATCTCTGATTTTGGTGACACAATTTGAATAGGTAAAATATGAAATTCTAACGGTTTAGATCGCCCATTATAAGAATGGACTCAACAATAATCTTTAGAATCTATACATTCAACTTATTTTTTAGTAAACTAAGTCGTCTGTTGTAGGTAAATGTACAGTAGCCACGCAACTACAATACAAACACGACGATCGATACCGTTACATTCCTTGAGCTTGTTGACTAAATCATTCACGTGAATTTTTGGCTCCATCGGGTTTAGAAAACCCCATCATCGGTATGCAAATTCGATGATAAAATGAAATTTTTATATCCAATCAAGTGTTTAACGATACGCGAACAACTTCATTCTTAGTACAAAGTCATTTAGTCCATATTACGTAAAAAAATAGAC
>BPLS01000328.1:192224-224412 GCA_019656275.1 Rhododendron kiyosumense
TCTTTTTTTGTCTTTATTCATATGAATTTACTCTATTGAAATGGTAAAAGGGAAAATGACGGCTCAGGACATATTTTGATGATTAATACCCACTAAGAACATTTGTTAATACTGAAAATGTTCTTGGCGGGTATTAATTATCAAAACACGTCTTTGACCGTCATTTTCCCATGGTAAAATAATAAATTCACATAAAGAAAGACCAAAAAACAAATGTATATGGTAAAAAAAGAAGTATAGAAATTAATTTCCTTAGTTTTTTTTTATTTTATTTTTTTACCTATAGTTAGGCACACACCTTAAGTTTTGTTACTATGTAGATAGTACTTTAATACTTTGGCTTTTAGCAATAAAGACATAATAAGGTGTCAATGTTACCAACACATAAACCTAGCAAGTAGGGGTGGCCATCTTGGCCCATCCATCCATATTCGATCCATTATCCATTCCGAATGGATCGGATGTTTTGAATATCGGAGCGGATTCGGATTTTTTTAAGAAAATAAATTTAGGGATCGAATCGGATTTGGAGATAAGTCTGTCCCCTATCCTATCCGCCCCGAATTTGATTTTCAATTCGATCCGGCCCGAATATCCGACTATATGTATAGGTTTCATTTTACGGTTTTCACTATTAGATCATTACCAAATCCCACCCCAGCCCCTCCGCCTCCTACCCTCCACTTCAGTCGACTAACCAGCCCCTCCACCTTCTACCCTCCACTTCAGTCGACTAACCAAACCAAACACACACACCCCCCCACCATCCCTCTCCTTCTTCAGTTTTTCTTCTTGTGATTGTGTTTGTGTCTGTGAGGTGGAAAGGTACACGATGATGATGGACGTGAACATCAGCCGTTGTTCCCACACTTCCCACATCAACGAAATCATCATCACCTGCTTCTTCCGTCACAAGCTTTGAATTACCCATAAATCTCACATACAAAAAACAACTGTCACTAAAAAAAAACCCAAATCCATTTTTGGGCGAATCAAAGCTATGGTTGGTTGGAGGATGGCCTGCAGCGGCGGTGCTGATGGTGGTGGCGGTGGTTCTAGTATGTGTGCTGTTTTGCTTTAAAACAATTCCTGATTCTCTCTCTTTTTTTTTATTGTTGATAATTCAGATCTTCAGATATCCGATCGGATCTCCGTTCTCCTTTCGGAGCAGGGATGGAGGATCAAAATATATATCTGTTCGGAGTTCAGAGCGGATTCGGAGGGCGGATGAAGGGTTTGGATTCGGATATTGCAATATCCGTCTCTGATCCGTCCCGTTGCCATCCCTAGCAAGTAGCAAGACTACCGGGTGAATTCTCGTTGTCCATCGCTGGGAGTTAATATTTTTCTTTGACAACACATAGCACACCAACGGCTTGAAAAGTAGATGAAATACAAAGCATTAACTTGACCGCCTTATTGATCGATCGAAGACCTCCGAATCGGATTTTTGAAGGATTAAAATTAGTACGTAGTAATTCGGAGATAGTAACTCATGACCGATTCCAGTACCATATTGCAGTCTTTCAAGAAAAAATAGAGTTTGGCCGCCTCGATATATTTTTTGTCGAGTATCAATAAAGTCGTGTTGTCTTTCAAAAAAAAAAAGAGAAAAGAGAAGAGGCTGACATTAAAGTGAACTGGCATAGAGCTAGATATCCCGATCAAATTCTAATGCCTCATTTGTGGGCCTATATTAGAAATGGAGCCAGGAAATGGCCAGTAGGGGCGGTCGCCCATACAAGAAGAAAAAAAAAACACTACTATTATATGTAAAAAAAAAATTTCCTATGAAAGTATATAGGCTCACCCTTGTGTATATAAGCTCGCCCCTGCGTAGTGAAATTCCTAGCTCCGTCCTATATATGACCCAAACAAATAGGGGTAGCAAGAAAATCGATCTCAACCAGATAACAACTTTGCTTGGATCTAAAGTTTCAAATAAAAATTCGTTAAGTGCACAGGAACGTACGATAAATCAGAAAGGTCGGTGTGTGACGTTACTCATCCAAGCTCTTAAAACTGAGAGTTCGTGGATAGTGCTGCTTAGGCATGGCGGTGAGTGCGGCTAATGGTGTTTGTTTGTTAGAGTGGTTTTATGTTGAATCAAGATGTTGTATGGGCAAATTCAGTCCACAAAGCTCCTGTCATTGCAGGGTCTAGGGAATGATTGATGAACGCAGACTTATCCCTGCAAGCAGAGAGGCTGTTTTCGTGACTCGAACATGTGACCTCCAGGTCACAATGGAGCAATTTAAGATGGTGGCGATGTAACGGAAAACATGTATATATTGATAATTGATATGGGATTTAAATTTCGATAACACAACTAGGTGATCAACTTTCTACGCGTATCAAAAACAAGAGATGAAATTATAAAGAGAAATGAAAAATTGAGAAGGAACTGACAATATCAATAGAAGACAGTTTGTCATTTCAAAAAAAAAAAAAATAGAAGACAGTTTCTTTCCATGTCATAACCATGCATATTGAAAGCAACAACAAAACTCACGAAAAATAGATAACCAAATAAGCACAAAAAGAGAAGCCAAGGTTTTGAGCCAAGGGGATGCGACGGATCAGGGCTTAATTGTTATATTCGGCTTTGTTGGCCCTATAAGGGTGTGATCTGTAAATGTTATACTATTATTGGGGCATTTGAGGCCCATTGGGGTTTCGGGCTTGACCCGTTCTAATTCTGGTTTGGCAGCTTGCCAAACTCAGATCTTCTCTCCCAATTTGGATATGATGTCGGTATCCGGAATCTCCATTGTCTAGGTAACAATTTCATAGATTAATGGATTCTTTTTTGTTCAAAAAAAAAAAAGAGAAGCCAAGAAGTGGAAGGTATAACTTTGAACAATTATTATATAACCACACACATTCATACACACACTCGCATCTTTTAGTGGGTCCCACACACATTAAAAGTGTAGCGTGTTGACCCCAATGTGAATATGAGTGAATTTGTGTAAGTGTTTGTGCTTGTGCTTGTAAAATGATTGAAACTTTGAAAGTAACACACTTTGAGTAAGAAATATCTAACTGCAATGTGGTGTTTGAGTTTTCATTAACTAAAGGAAATTTGCTTGGATTGCTACTGTGTCTTTTGGTTCCAAGCGTTTTCTTAGAGCTGCAGCTTTTCATCCTATTTCTCTTCTGTTGATTTATCCTTTTATCTGGAGCCGGTTTCAATACCAACCATCTTTATTTGAAACATGTCATTACAATGAATTTGCATGTCATGACCTTTTGCTAAATCACTGCCATTGGGGCCTATGAAGTATGGACACGGATACGGATACGGGACATGGCAATTCTAAAAAAATGGGAATACGGATACGGTGGGGGACACGTCATGTGTATAAATATATATATGTATATATATAATTATGAACCATTGTATATGAATAATTTCACAAATTGTATAAATTTATTTCAAAGGGAAAATTACAATTTAATCCAAACGTTTTGAATAATTTTATATTAATCCCCAAAAATTTTAAAAATTACATTTTGACCCCTAGCGGTGTCCCCGCCGTGTCCCCAGCAGGGTCCCCTATCAAAAAATAATAAAAATTATTGGACATGCCACGTGGCATGTCCAATAGGTGCCCCCGCGTGTCCCCGCCATATCCCCGTATCCAATACGTGGACATGGCATCCTTTTGGAGTGTCGGTTCTACATAGATTGGGGCATTCTTCAGCTTTTGCCAAGCTGCTGCAAAAGCTGAAGTTGGTGCTTCTGTTGTTCACAATTTTGTTGGTTGCACTCTTCTACAGTATACAGTACAATGTGTGGATAGTATTCACTCTAGTGAGATTGACAGGTTGCGTCAATCTTTTTCCAGATTGGGCACGAAACCGTTTTGGCGATAGAAGCTGCTCTTACATAAGGAGAAGATCCTGGTTGTCTTTGGTTAGTTCTACACCTTACTGCTGTTTTGAATTCATGGTTTCAGTATCATTGGTTAAGGTTATTGCTTGCCTGTAGGGTGGCTGTACATTTACTGCTGCTGTTGTTACATCTTTCACTGGTTCTTCACGATGTAATTTTTTCACACAACTTCAAGTTGCACAATATATAACCTTCTTTCATTGAGTTTTGTGTATACGCTTTGCTCGCAAATGTTGGTGATTTATTTTCCGCATATTCCCCTAACCCAACCATCCACACACAGAGACAAATGAGGTGAATTATGTTTTATTTCTTCTTGAACAGTCCAAACTATTATACCGAGCCGGTTGAAAATGAAACCAAAAGGATGGGTCTTGGTCAGCCCATGTGAAAATGGAAAACTGAAAAGTTCAGTTCCAATATGTTCCTAAAACCCCCGACTTAACCTGACTGTCATTTTATCCGTACTGTTTGATGATGAATTCAAAAACCACTGCTCTATGTAATCTGTCTCTATAGGTTAATTATGTTTGTCTGTTTTTGGGTATATGGTCTTCGCTCTTAGAAAGAGAAGTTTTAGTTAGTAATCAATTGTGCTTTGAGCAGGTCATGGAAGTTACTTTTGAAGAAGAATTTCCCGACTTTGATTTCCATCTCTCTCCACAGCTTAGGAAACAATTTTACAAGAAATTAAAACACCTAGTGGTTGTTATTGACACAAAGCTCGAAGATGGGACGAAAAATGGGATATGGGATGGCAGGTATACCTCAGAAGAAGAAGATGAGGAGAAATTTATACATGGTGGAGGGGTCATAATGAATAGTAGGGGTTTTATTCTTACGTGTGCTCAGTTGATACCTCCTAATTTCAGCAAGATTCAGTTTCGTCGGGTGAATGATGAGTCGTTTTCAGAATGTGTGTTGCTAGCAAGAAAAGTGGATTTAGATTTGGCAATCGTGAGGCCTGTAAAGGATGAAGGGGTTGTATCTGATTTCAAAAAGTTTGGTTTTCAAGAGTTCATCGACGTAGGGATGGAAGTATTTTCAATAGCTCACCCAAGAGACTTATGTTATTCATTGGTCATTGGACAGGTCACCTTTTCATGCCTCTATGATGGTACAGCTCCTAGTGACTATCCTCTAGATCAGACTCCTAGTTCGAGGTTAGTTGGATTTGTGGTTGATGGCCAACTTGATGATGAACTCAAACACCTTGCCAAAGATTCTCAGCTCATTCAAATCAACAACTTTCATGGTACCAATAACTTGGAGAGAAGGACATCATTTGGTGCACCCGTCTTTGATTCCCATGGTAGGGTTATAGGACTCAATACCTTTGTTTTGGAGGAGATGGATTTCGCAATTCATATGTCTGTTCTGGAGAAATTTTGGAAAGAAAATGTTTCAGAGCCTCAAGAAAATGGTTCAGATCCTCAAGAAAGTGTTTCAGAGCATCTTTCAAAGCCTCAGGAAAATGTTTCAGAGCCTCAGCCTCCAAAAAGAAAGAAAAGGAAAAGGAAAATAAGCAAGGCAGAAAAGCAAAGAGGAAACTTGGAGGCGGGCAGTGGTTGATGGATAGGTATTATTTCACAGTTAGGTTAGGTACTAGTGATGACAGTTTTATTGGGGTGCTTAGTTGGATTTTGAAGTAAATTGGACAAGAGAGTGGGAAAGGATGGGTGAGAGATGTTCTAAGGAGAAGTTGTGAAAGACGTTTATTAGATTTTCATTGTACGGACAACAAGGCTCTATTTATAGAGCACTTCTACCAACCTCCAATTCTCTAGAATTGTCTAGAGATAACCGCATGTGCTTTGATTACAAGGATCTCTTATCTTCTAGAATTATCTAATTTTACCCATGTGCTTAATTACAAAACATCTTTCATGCTTCTTCTAAAATTATCTAGTCATACCCATACAAATATCTTCTAGTGTAATTATTACTTCTACACATTTCTAATTATTTTAAACTTAGATATTTAAATACTTATTCTATATTGTTCTAGAAGATTACAAATTACTTTTTTTTCTAACAAGTTTTTGATACTTGCGGTCAGTAAAGAGATTGTAAATTCACCCATGCGATCGACCAACTCTCACCTTTCACCTTCGCTTATTTACTCCTAGAACACAAGTTTGCAGTCGTGAAAAAGTGCAAGTTGTAAGAAGACCATGACAAGCATGGATCACTTGTGGCCTATCTGCCATGGCCTCTGGATTGGTGTGGCCACTGGCCATAACCCTTTTTCTTCCCTCGCTTGAATTTACATTTTTTTAGGGTTAATTCATGTTTTATGTTGAGATTTGATAACCTAAATGAAATACGTAGGACTGGACTGGTTCACATTTTTAATGGAAGTGTCCATGTTTGAAATCACATAAACGAAACAGATGACATTATTATCTAACTCTATATTATTAACAAAAATGTATTCTTCCATTATTATGGTACGGAGTATTTGTTTGTCCCCTTTTGATAGTCGTGTCATTTAATTAGGTCAACAATTAATGCAACTTTTTTTTCTTTTTTTTTGAGAAAATTAATGCATCTTTGTAGGAAGATGAAGCGTGTTTTCATCCCATAAAAGTTCTTCATATGTGCTCCTTTGAATCTCTTATAACCCTTCTTTTCTTGTAGTTTTGCAATCAAACTCATGCAAATTTTCCCACTTCAATTTTTAGTTTTGTGTTTTTGCCTGAAACGCCCCCCTTCTCTGTTCTCTTTTCTTTCATGTTTCTCTCTCGTTTCTCTCTTTCTTCTTTCTATGGCATTTTACATCTAGGTCTAGAAAATAGAAAGTAATTCCCACTAAGCCTCCTCTAATTAACGAAACACTAAAATCCAATAAAAGCGCCTAAAACCCTAAACTCTGAAAGTGTCTAACCCCTAGTGCACCCTACGAAAGTGCTTAAACCCCAGGATACCCTATAAAAATGTCTAAACTCCTAAAACCCCTATGAAAGTGCCTAAACCTAAATCCTAGGGTATTTTAAAACCTAAAATCTTAAGGTATCCTAAAATCCTAGAGTGACACTTCTATTAATGGTAAGTGTATTTTATAAAAGTAGACCTAGTGATAATTAAGTATTTCATCTCTCCTTAATGGAAATTAATTGTCACTTTTCTATACTTAGATGTAAAAATCTCTTTTTCTATACTCCATGTTCAAGTCTCATTACCCTGAGATGTTTAATAAAGATTTATAAGTGCACAATGACAATATTTTTAAAATTCATCAGTAGTCGATTTAATTCAAACACTAAGACGTATGGTTCAAGTGTATTCAATTCCTTTGTTTTACTAACGTACCCTAGCTAAAACGAATACGAAAAAATCATTTCAGTTGATCATTTTTCTTTTTGTTCTCTCTGCTCCCTGTTCCGAATTCAATGTCCAAACATAGCACTTCGTGTCATGATAGGTGATTATATAGAATGACGGCCTTTACTACGTACATTATCTCAATTCACTCGAACCGATTCTCGATCTAACATTTACACGGTTATGTTTGGAAAAATGGAGCAGCTTCTCTCCGGTCCAAAATTTCAGACTGTAGGTGTTTACAATTACACCGTAAAACTACTATTGTCGTGCGAAACGCAGAATGGAGGACACTTGGCAAATATCTACTCTGTCGAGTGGCAAAGGAACAAGAAGCGCGTACAAGAACAGTTTGGACAAATACAAAGGCAGTTGAATCATGGATGTCGAAGAATACGACATCTGAATCAAATAACTAGCGATTTCAAACGCAACAATGATTCAAGACAAGAAACTGCCCAAATTTGATTCAAGGAGGGAAGTTGTCCGAATTTTAATTCACAAGGAAGAGTAGTCGTCTCCTATAAATACAAGACTTTGAAGTTAGAACAACCCCCGAAGGTTTCTACTTTTATTTTCATTTGCTTAATTTTCTTGTCTCTTTAAATTTCTGTTCTAAGAGTAGTACTGTAGTCACTATCGACTGTAACCTTTGGTTACTTTCGACTGTAATCTTTTGAAGATTAATAAAAGATCTCTTTTGTTATTCTTCTTTCTTTCAAAATTTGCTTTCAAAGGAGTCCTGAAAACGGCAAGAAACTAAACTCTACTTTCATACATCCACAGTCCAGCACTCATTCCACAAACTCTATCGATCTCCATCGAGTAGAATTTTTAGATTAACTACCGAAATTCCAATTGCCCCCAGGGGCTTTCGAAAAATCCATTATATACATATATATATATATACATATATATATATATATATATACACATCTTGAAGTTAATATAGAACTCTGCTTTGGCAGAGTGGTAACCATGCAACACATAAAGACAATGAAGCTGGGGTGCGATTCCCCCTTAGTACCTTTCTTTTTTTTTTCCATGTTATCCTCCTACTACTTCTACTACTCCTCCTCCTCCTCTCTCTCTCTCTCCTTAAATTCTCACAAGATTTGTAATGTTTTTCACTAATTGACAAGGTACGTGATGTGAGTGGACATTAAATTTTTACTTGACTTATTTGAACACATTTTTTAAAAAAGACTAATGCGGTACGACTATATACTTACGGGTATAAAAAGAAATTACTCCGTAATACTTTATACAAATACTGTAAAAATTACAATTTAAAGAATGGTCAGTTTGAATCAAGAATAGTAAGCAAAAGTTAGATATAAATACAAAAAAGTCTCCTATACCATTACAACCATTAGCGTGGTACAGTGGTCATCACAAATTGTGAAAAGTTTCACGGGCTTGAGTTCAATTTTCAGGACCCTATATCCCTTGTTTTTTCTTTATTTTTTCATTTTTGTTCTAACTCTTTCATTTATTTTTTCACTTTCGTTCTACCTCTCTTCCTTATTTTTTTTATTTTTGTTCTACCTCTTTCCTTTATTTCTTCATTTTTGTTCTATCTCTTTTTATTTTCCTCCCAATCCACAGTATTATGAAAATTAAATTACTAAATTACTATGTCTTTTAGTTTACTTACTTTTGACTTTGGTATTAATCTTACGGTTGCCACCGCGACAGTTGAAAGTGTATTTTTAGCATGAATATTATGAAAAATCGGTTGCAAAATAGAATAAATGATCAATATTTAATGGTTAAATGATAATTTAGTGGTATACATATACAGAAATATTTTTTAAGATTGTAAATAATAGGTGTCCCCAGTATATGGAATTCCTAGATTCGCCACTGTTGTAGCCTGATTCATCAGAGAGTAACTCCCATCCAAACATCTTTCACATGCACATACAATACCTTGTAGCCTGATTCATCAGAGAGTAACTCCCATCCAAACATCTTTCACACGCACATACAATACCTATTTGAGAGATGACCCTTCTGTATGAGATTTCTAAATCCGCCACAAGTCGAGGTTGTACGTAATTTGTGTTGTTATGTCTCATTGGATGAATTGAGCCGTCGTTCGTATTGTAATTACAACGTACCTTGCCCGATGAATGCATAAGAAGGGTGTAGAGGAGAGAGAAAACAGCTGTATGCACTCGATTGACTCAAATTACAAAAAATATATTGCCCCAGGATTCAAGCGGATCCAATGATGTACAAGACAACAGGAAAAAAGATTCTCACTGATGGATGTTTTAGAAGCAAACCAGAATCCATTTCAGAGATGAAGATAGAAGAAAGATTTAGAGAGAGAAACTGTCGTATTCTTGAATTCCCCAATTCTTGAGTTCTCTTTTCGTTCGTTACAAAATGAGAGGGGAAAACCCCTTTATACCCAGCTGAGTTCCACTCGGAAACAATACAAGTTCCACTGGGAAACAATACACTACTAAGAATAAGAAAAGACCACAACGCCCTTCTAATGATTTCTTTCCATCTCCATTCATCGAATGGGCAAGACGCTAGTTATGATTAAGCTACACTAATAACTGGTTCTCTACAAAAAAAACCTGAAAAATCAGCTTTAACCTTAAAATCTGCCGATAAAAAAAAAAAACCTTAAAATCTAAAATATTATCCGAAAAGCTCCAAAAGCTACCCAGACTCAACTTGGAGATTCTCAAAATTTCATTCCTTTTTTAGCTTTCCAAAATCCGTAAAATCTGAGAAGTTGTTATTTAAAAATTTTTGTAAATACTCCAAACTGATTTTGGAAAGATAGAATCTCATATCTGCAAAAATAATTTTTCGTAAACACCCGTAGTATGTCCAATTTTCGCAATTGGTTGAAAAGTTTTAGCTCAAAAAGTATTGGTTAGAAAATTCACTATTGAGCTTTGATTGCTACAATGCTACTTTGCATAAAGTCCCATGCATATATGCAAGAAACAAAAAGAAAAAAAAAAGAGAGCCAAATGTCATGTTAAATTCTTGTCCTACCTGTAGGTTTTGGAATGTGTAACTCTCCCAATAGACAATAGAGTCTAATTTCGCATTCCTTTCTATTGCTAATTTTTTGACGGTCAAAAGAGCCAAACAAAAAACATAAATGCTCTATTGAAGCTTTATTTTTTGATCGTGGAAGTTTGATATTAAAGCGGCACGCGGCCGGCCCCCTCCCAACTGAAGAATCTGAAAATTATGATCAAAAAGTGTCTTTTTAAGGGTGTTTTTTATAGTAAAAAATTTGTAAATTTTTATTTGTATTTGATAAGTTGTTAGGTGTTTTCAGTAGTGAATGAGTTGTTGATGGATTTGTGAGTAAAGTTGTTATAGCAAAAAAAAAATTTTTTGTTAACAACTTTTTTGTTAGTGGAAACCAAATGGTAAAATGCTGAAACTTTTTTGTTAATAAAAATGAGATGGAAAAATGCGTTAGGTTTTTAGTGTTTTTTTTATTAGTGGAAACACCCCTAATTTCTTACTGCACCAGTGCATGCACATGCAATAACGTGTTCTCCGGCCTCTATATTTTTTATGCCAAATGAAGAACAGTGTTCTTCTCTCGATGGGAAGCTTTTGTTGAGCTAATTATTATTATTTTTCAACGGAAGAAGCATGCTCATTTATAAAAATCATACGGCATCTGCAGATTATCACCGGGATACAAATCAAGTCATATGGCAGTGACTTCAAATCTGGTCTTCAAATCTGGTTAAGACATAAGTTTCATTTCTTATTATTTAGACTACCTTCTAAAGAGAAAAGATTATTATATTCCTCTACTATACCTTCCCTTTCTTTGTTTGCCAAATGATTTGAGATGTCTAAAAACTCAGTTTTTTTTTTTATATGAAATCTTTTCTATAGATGTGAGCGGTTTTTATTTTTTAGTGGACAATATATAGGTACTTTTCAAATTCTTTTCGATGAGACAAACCAAAAAGTAACACACATCGATCATTTGTGCGCTTCTTTTGAAAGTTGAAAATGAGCCAAAAAAGATGCAAATTTTTGCCCTCTTTTTTTATTTTTCTTCAATGATGTTTTTTAATTTATTCATTTTTTACCTTTTCAATTCCGCTTGTCAAAATGGAACAAAAAGAGTAGAATTTTTTGACATGAAAAAAATTCAAAAGAGACAAAAAAAAATCTAAAAATAGGCAACTTTATCTTTAGGGAAACCAAATCAACTCTGATTACACTTTCCTCGGAAATTTTACCATCCAGCTACAAACGAACCGGGTCGTTCGTGAATTTTTTGAGACTTGACTTTCGTAAAGGTTTGTTTGAGTTCAATTCAAGTCCTTTGCGAACCTAAAGGGTCAGTTCCCCTCACACAAGAATTGACACAAGTCTTATGAGGGACCTATTTTGGAGTCTCACGCAAATAATCGGAGTCGTTCAATTTGTTTGAAACTTATTTTTAAGAGTTCCCGAAAAAAATCAACCCATTTAAATATGGGTAAGTGTTTGATCGGTTCATTCAATTGATATAATGACAAGTTTTTAATTTGTACATGTATATGGAGTATATCATTAGAATTTCACATGTAACCTTGATTATTTATGAACTTTCTGTACACACACACATCATAAGAATTTCGCATGTAACCTTGAATATGTATGAACTTTTACGTGGACATAATGATGACTTTTTAATTTGTACATGTATAAACTTTTAAAAGTACTATAAACTTGAAATTTATTTCATTTTTATAATTTTGGATCTTTATGAGCTTATTTATGCACAAAATGAAAATTTTTATTTGCAAATCTAAACCTATATAATATTTGTGACTCGTTAAGGCTTGTGAATATAGGGGTAAGCAAAAAATCCGTCAAACCACGAATCCAGTTCAAACCAATCCAAACCGAATGATTTGGTTTGATTTTTTAGTAGGGTGGTTTGGTTCTGGTTTAAAAAAAAATTAAAAACCGCATTAAATGGTTTGATCTGTGGATTTACATTAATGGTTTCAGTTCCAAACCGATCCAAACCGTATAATTATATATATATATATATATCATTTAATTTAAATACACCAAGTATACATGATAGTTATATATAGTCAACTAATTTTCTAAATTATTAGTAATCTATTCAATCCACCGTCCTATTCAGTATTTATTTACTCCCAAAATTATTTAGCATAAACTTCTATATATCACAACTTATTTCTATATTTAAAATTTCCATTTTACGAGTTGTATTCGGCCCGCGCTTAATTCTATTTTGATTAAGAATTTTTCCTAGTTTTGCTTGTTGTAATCCAGGGCAGTGGCGTTATAAAAACAAATTTATTCATATAATTTTGGTACACCAAAAGTACATGGTATATAAATATATAATGCTTCATTTAGTGAATAGTGGTTCCGCAGTTCAATTAATTCCTAATTTTTCTTATATTTCTAGAAATGAAAATTAATCAATTCTTAGTTATTTCCGCAATTTTGAGTACTTTAAATAGATTACGAAGATGATACTTCAGTTTTAAGTAAATCATGGTCCAAAACCGAAATCGAACCGTAGTCTAATGGTGTGGATTGGTTTGGTCCTATTTTTTTGGGTTGGGTTGGTTTGGTTCGCCAAATTCATAATCCATAAGTAGTGGTTTGGTTCTTAATTTACTATAAAATCGAACCAATCCAGTCAATATTCACCCCTAGTGAATAAGTTCAAATTCAAGTCAAATCTAAGCAAGTTCAGCCCCACAAAATTTCATTGAGCTTCAGCTTGGCTCGAGTTCGTTTAAAATCTTAATGAACCAACGTAAACACCGTTCTATAAGTCCAAAATTTATTTCAGTATTTTTTATTTATTATAAATTTTTTGTTTAGATTTTTGTCGTAATTTTTGGAGTTAATCATTCGTCTTGACGAGACAAATCAAAAAAGTATTAAAATATCGACCGATGTTGAAAAAATTCAAATAAGACGGAACTTTAAATGGAGGTTTTGGGTGGCAGCTTGATTTGGCTGGTGGAGGTTGGGTCGTTTTGTGGTGGTGGTTCGTTGTTGGTGATAGGTGGTGTTGGTGGCTGTGGGTGCATGGGTTGTGGTGTGGCAGCCTATGGTGGGGTGGTCGGGTCGTTTCTCCGGGTTAGCAATAGGGGCTTGTTCCCCGAGCTTCAGGGACGGTGGTGGCAGCGGCCCGTCTCACTCCAAGCGGCCACGGTTGGTAGTGGGTAGAGTTGCTGTTTAGGCTGACCCATATTGTCTATGGGTTGATCTCCAGCTAGGCCTATATTGCCTATGGATTATGCCTTTTAGTTTTTGGATTTCGGTGTTATGGGGTTAATTGTTGTATTTGGGTTTTGGGTTTCTTATGGGCTTCATTGCTATATTTTATACCTATTTAGACCCATTTGGTTAGCTGGGCTTGGTCCATTGGGTGCTATGCTGGTTTCCTGCCAATTCGAGTTTTGCTTTGTAATCCTTTATCTTATTAATAAAAATTTTTGGTTTGCTATTCAAAAAAAACTGGAACCTTAGACAAATAAGCTAGACAGTTGTTTGATACTTTTTTCGTTTTTAATAATTTTATTTTTTTCTTTTTGTCATACTTTTGTACCAGTTGAACTCCTCTAATTCAGATGAATAATTAATTCAAAAAATATCACTTGAATTTAACAAATAAATAAAACACAAAAATAAAGAAGAAAAATAAGTATCCATATTACATTACAAATAAGTATCTATAAATGAATTTAATAGAGCGATTCGGATTGTTTTCCATACGTATTCTTTCCCTTGCGCTTTCGCTTTCCCTTTCCCTTTCCCTTTTCCCTTTTCCCTTTTCCTTTCTTATACTCCTATAGTCTCCAGCGCGCGCGCCGTGTCCCCGCCAATTTGCTCGAGTTCCTTCCTAGGTCTCTCTCTCTCTCTCTCTCTCTCTCTCTCTCTCTCTGCAGATTTATAATATGTAGTGTCAGCACCATTGCTGCTACTGCTGCTGTCCATGTTTGAAACCTTTATGTCATGTGAATACAATGATACTATTTAGCTGAAATAGGCTCGTTGTTTAAGTTAAATATTACCGTCTTTTATTTGGTCCTAGTATTATGGAGCTTGATTATCGTGATCCGGAACAAAGAATGGCAAGATTGAGTCCATGGAAACGAGGACGCTCTGAATCATGGGGTAACTAAGCAAATTCCTTGCAAATTTTTTTTACCCTTTTACTAATTTCTATTGTTGGTTATATTCGGTGTTCTTAATCATGTTATGAACAGGTCCCTACCGAACGAGTCGTTACTCGTTCACGGAGAAGTTTGATAGTAATACAGATGCTAACATAGACTTAGACTTGGATATCAAAAAACTTGCTTTGAAAGTGTCTCCGTTCGTTGTCAGCCTTGTATCCCTTACTGGTAAGAATTGTTGGGATTTTAGTACAATTTGTTCAGCAATTATTTTCTTAATTATCTGTTGATTATGACTTCGAGAATGAATGTTTGGTGGCTGGCTCTCATATTAGTGCATATGAAAGCTTATGATGTCAATCATCTGTTGGGCATTTGGGTTTTGTGTATGTTTCTTTTTTGTCAATCGTTAGGAGGGGCATAAGGGAAGGGGTGCTGCAATTCTCAACGATAGCCGATAGGACTCGAACCCAGACATTTTACTTGGTAGGGAGTGCCACAACCAATAGGCCAATCCCGTGGTAGATTCTGTTTAAATGGGTCTTCTTGAACTCTAAGGTCTGATCTGCTTAATATATGGCAGTCTGGTGTTAGGTTTTTGTTTCTTGGTTCTTAATTAGTTTTCACATTTTGAGTCTTCTTTTTTCGAGCAATAGCCATTCTTCTTGTCTATATGTTTTGTTTGTTTCTTACCCCTTGTAAAGATATGTTTGTTTGTTTTTTTGGTTAAATAAGGTTGTGCTTTCCCGGGAAAAAAATTCTGTTTATTTCGTTATCCAGGTGAGAAGCCACTATTTATGGGTTCTGGGACTATCACCGAGTCTGAAGAGGTTAATGGTACATACTTCGGTACCATCTTAACTTCTGCTAGTCTACTTAGGACTTCTGCTGAATCAGATGCCATACCTGATGATATCAAGGTGGTTATTGTTTCTTTTTCCTCGTATTTATAGTTGACCCTAGTTCAATATTTTTCGATGAACTAAAGTACAAAATGACATTGTTATTGCAGGTTAATGTGCATCTACGAGATGGTACACTATGTGAGGGCCAAGTGTTGACGTACGACTGGCATTACAACATTGCTTGGATTAAGATTACATCTGATGCACCGCTGGTGACTGCTAGTCTGAGGCTTCTAGATGATACCATGTGTGTAGATCCAAGTGGAATCCAGGACAAAGAGTTGGGTTCAAACAGTTTTCAGCTTCATAGTTCAGATTTCTTCAAGCTTTGTCCTGGAGACATGGTGGTTGCCATCGGCCGCTACTTTCAGCCACCCAATGAGATTATGGCTGCACCTGGTAGATTTAGGTTAACACAGAAAAACTACTTTACATGTAGCAATTTTCTTATTGGAAGAGGGTAATTTATATTAGTCTATGGAGGGTTTGCCAAGATTTAGAGTGTAGAGATGTAGGAACCTCTTTGCATGAGTTGTATTATTGCATCATTGTGTGTTAATCGGAGCACATAAAAGATGCACTAACTTGCTCATTGTATGAGTTGTGCAAGTGACTTGTCGATTACTAACATTTTCTCTTTTTCCTCTGTGTATTTTTCCTCTGTGTATAGTATTGACTGCTGCGACTTCGACTGTAAAGAGCTTTTCCGGGGTAACTGCAAAATTTCAAAAGTAGTGACTCTCTCTCTCTCTCTCTCTCTCTCTCTCTCTCTCTCTCTCTCTCTCTACATTGGTTCTTGGTTTTAGATCATTGCTGAATTAAATTACCTTTTTTGGTTTCAGAAGTAATTGCATAGCCTTACGAAAATCCTACTATTCTTGCAGAACATAGGACGAGTAAAAAATATGCCAATGTGGCTCAAAAAGTAAGAAACCTGCCCCACCCATCTAGAACATGATTTGGGGCTAGTCGGGTGGGGGGCAGAATTGTTATTTCATGGAAAACTCCATCAGGATTATAGGAAAGATGTGGCATTTTTTCTTGCAAAACCCACCCGATTGGTCTATATTTAAATTATTGTGATGAATATGGGCGAATATTTCTGAAATATTCTAGTGTAGTTGTTAATGCATCTTTATGTTCATATGCATGTTTTATGTAGTCTACAGTTACCAAGACTTGTGTGGTAGAATGTAGATAAATGGTGGAATGAGTTCTGGCCTTATATGTTTCAGAAACAATTGACATATGTCTGTGTATGTCCGTTAGTTAATGCGATGTGCTTTCGGTATTATTAGAGAAAGTTAACTGAAATGTATATTGCAAGCGCTGATAGATTATTCTTTTTCTAGTGCGGTATTGGGGGACCCCTTATAAATCGTCATGGAGAAGTCATTGGAGTCAATTTCTATGACAAGCTATGTACTCCTTTTCTTCCTATCAACATAGCTTCCAAATGCTTGGAGCACTTCAAGAAATACGGGTATGTTCCAGATCTTTGTATGTCATTTCGATTGGTGTTTTTCTTAGGATTGGGGAAGGGGGAGGAATGCATCATTCCTCTTATTTGGTAAGACAAAGGAAGCGGAATGGCTACCTTTCCTTCATCATGTTTAGTTAGACAATAAGCATAAAGGGGAAGGCAGTTCTATGTGACAAACACTTCGCCTTTCCTTTGTTTCCTCCCTGTGGACAGTGGATTGTAATACTCGCTTTATTTAACTCTTTGCGTCCCTGTCACATTCTATCTCAGTGGAGGTGAACTAGGCTATCATTGTCTTTTGAGGCAGTGTGTTGTCCACACCGTACTTGCATTATACTTGTTGCTTGGCATTCTCCATTTTCTGCAACCCCCACGTGCCTCTTGGTGCTCGTCACTTGAGTGACTTTTTTTGTCGTGCTCCTGCCCCTTTTAATCTTTGTATCCATTACATTTGATTAATAAATTTCAGTTTTTCGCCGTTTGAAAAAAAAAATTCTGCAACCCCCACATGGAAGGTTGCTTGATCTTCTGTGAATTGCCTGAAAAAGGTTTTAACCAAAAGAATGTTTAAGCTGTCTTTGTCACTTGGATAGTCTAATGGGTTTTTGTCATTGCATAAGGAGATTCTCTCGACCTCTGCTTGGAATGGAAATGACTAATCTTTATGCTGCAAGTTTACGCAACTTGGATAGAATTAACCTGAAGTTTCCGAATGACTCCAACGGTGTCTTTGTTGAAAAGGTATGTTATCTGCTATGCATGATTTTAGATGGATCGTGAGTTGTTGTAACAATCTCTTCTTTCTTGATGTTCGAATATGACTAAAAAAACTTTGACTTTTGACTGCATAAGTAGTATATTGAGGTTGGTGGTGTCAGAATGACTGCAAAATCTATTACTGCAGGCCATGAACAATTTTTTTGCCAATCACTAGATGTTATTGCATTACTAATTCGATGAAAGGTTCCGAGACGCAATCCATTGAACCCAGCTAGGAAAATCTCCCTTCCAAGTCATTGGATGCTCAATAGAAAGGGCATATCTGGCTATTACACGAACCGCCCCAATTGGTGTTGCATGTAATGCATGCTTTAAGTTTATGTATTTGGAAGCTGTCAAACTGGTATTTGGAAACTGGACCTTCATTCATGTATTTTTTTTTTCCTTGCTAGTTGCTTTTTTTTTTTTTTTATGTAATGTAATCCGTGGATAAAATTGCAACCGACCGCGACTCACGGATTGGATTGGAACCAGACCGTAGGACTTTTTGTCCGGACACGGATTGCATTTTCTAAAAGTCATGACTCGCAGTTCGGTCCTCGGATTCCTAGGAATCCGATCCGGTCTGGACCGTGAGCAGCCTATTAGCATGGCCTCTATATCCTTCCTCAGCACTTTGATGGTTTGTATCAGCTCTATTTTTGTTCTAGTATGCTCAATTAAGTGATAGAAAGTACCATGCTAACATGAGCAGATTAGTAGAAACTAAAACATGCGAATGAGATCTAGTAGAAATTGGTTTGAAGATGATCGAGTATAAACCAAGACATAAAATCTTGATCTTGCCAATCTAAACTTCTCATGATATTATGAGTACATGCTTGGTTAGTAAAATATAAGCTCTTTGTAATCTAAAAAGGTATCCCAAGGTCTTTAAAGTTCTAACTTGTAATGTTCCAGATCAGGAATCAGAAGTAGCTATGTGTAAAATTTCCAGTTTTTATTTTGTTCCCTTATCAAATGTCTAAATAAGAGAATTACTTAAGTTTCTTTAGAATTACTTGTAAAGGATGGGCTATTTATGGATAAAACCCTGACTTATGTGTTTGGTATTGCTGACTCATCTTTAAAGGGATTTCTTACACTAAGTTGCTTGATCCTCCTTTCTTTCGTAATACTCAATTTGTGGGTAGTTTGTTATCTATTTTTATGTTGTTTCTTTTCTACTCTGATATTCTGTTGCGATTTCTTTGGTTGGATAGCTCACCAACTTTCCTGGACATTGGCATTTTTTCATAAATTATTCTTTCTTATAAATGATGCTTCAGTGTATTCAAATTCAGACCTTAAGATCTTGCGTTAAAGGTGTCATTCTTGGTTTTTGAGCGGTTGATTGTTGGATAAAACAAATATCTTGAATAAATTTGTGAAGATGATTATGATTGCCATGTGTGTGTGGATTTGATGTAATAATGTAATACATCAGTGTAACTGAGATATTCTTGGAATCACATACTTCACTGCATAATCTTCCCAACATCAACCAGGTTATAGAAGGGTCCCTTGCTGAATGTGCTGGAATACTGAGTGGTGATGTTATTGTTCAATATGCTGGCAACTTTGTCCGGGGTGTTTTGGAGGTATATCACTTTTGTCATCTTGTTAACTGGAAGTCGGTGTGTGCTTCCTTAGCATGATCGTTTGTAATAGTTGAATTTATCGAAATGTAGTGTTACTTAATACTTACAAACTCTTTTTGAGATGTCTCCCAACTCCCAATTAAGTTTATGCAGAATCTTCCAAAACAATTGTCACGTTAACTAAGTTTGTGCCTGGTTTCCATTACTGTCATGCAGTTTCCCAAGCCGAGTTGTATTATATTCAAGCTCAGCTCGGCAATTCTTAACAGTGTTCGAGCTTGGCTCTGGAAATTTTCAGAGCCCTTGAGCTCAGCTTCAAAAGTGTAAACTGATTTTTTTGGTGACAGATCAATCCCATGAATAGAGCGAGAATGAATTCAGACATCTCTTATCTAGCCTAAAACTGCTTGCATTTGAGTTTGGATTTTGGACTCTGTATTGGGTGCTTGCCAGTGAATAGTTGCACGGTAAAAGCTATCTATATGGGTACCTGGCCTGATGATTTTGAGGTCCTGGTCCAAGCCGTTACGAGACTGTATTTCTTTCAGCCAATAGACCGTTTTATCTTCCCGTTACAGTTTATCATTTTTGACTTTCGCTACAATTTATTTTTGTTCAATCCATTTCCTGTTGTTTCAATTCTATGGAATTATCTGGGACAAGTGTGGGGAATCTGTGGAGGTGGTGGTGTTAAGATCTAGAACCGGCGATCGGTTGAATCTGACTCTGAAGGTTGGCGAGACTAGCTCAGATAAAATTAATAGGTAAATATCTTGAAAGTATCTCGGTTAATTTCTGCTTATACATTTATATCATCTTCAAAATGGATGTAAATTCATGGGATCTTTACTACTGTCAACTTGTACTATGTTCTTTTCCCTGTCATGAAGTGGCTATATAATATGCTTCAGTCTGATTTTTTTTTTTTTTTTTGTATTTGTGTTCCCTTCTCAGATGGCCCCTCCCCGCAATGTGCAAGGTACACGTTAAAAGAGTTAGGTAATACAGTTGCTTTTGTGGAGCGGTATTGTGTTAGACTGTAAATTACAGGACATAAATCCTTTGAACTGTTGGAAGTGGGCATCTACTAACTGGGCAATATTTATTGCTACAATCCCATGTAATTTACTTATTTATTATTTCCCCCTTGCTAATTTATGTACAGGAATGCTTTTTCAATTGGAGTAATTGAGTAACTAGTTTCTGAAAATTTGGTTTACTTAAACTCTAGTCCAAAGCAGAAAATTGGTTTCTTTCATACCCATTTTCAAAGGAGAAATCTATCTTGTTCCCCTGGAAAATCATTATAAAGGTTGCACTTTTTTATGGGAGAATATTACGATCACTGGTATCGACGTCATTATGTGGTGTAGTTTTTATAATTTGATTACGGTAAAAAAATTAAAATTAAAATTTAGCAAGCTGGAAGCTAAAGAGGGTTTACGGCTCAGGAACACCAGGTCGTGACGCCCTTGGGTAATGGTGTTGGGTTTGGTGTGTTTTCTTCCATCTCTCCTTGTCATCTTTATTGTTCTCGGGGCTTCAATCAGTAAGTTCAGTTTCTTTGACAACAGAGAAATGCAGAAATGAGAAACAACCATATGCCCCTACTTTCACTGTTGTTGGATAATGAAATCTTGTGTTCAGTGAGCATAAGATTTCACTCTATCCAAAGATACAAAGTGTCGGACCGTTTTTCCACTATCTTTCCTAAAATCAATTGGTGTTAGGAGGAGGGCTTTAATTAAGTCTTTTATGGTATTCAACATCGCACCGCAAGTCTGTTTTTAGAACGGTTATAGAAAGTGACATTATGTAACCAAATTTATGCGGGCACTTCGAGCGCAACACGAAGGATAATAGTAATGCAATCCGTAGGATTGTGAAGCCATTCCCACCTTGTCCCCTCAACTAGTTGGCAAGTGTTGAAGCTTGAGTTCCACTCGGCAAACCTTGAGGATGTACTTCGGCATTTCTGAGTATGAAGGAGTACTGGTGTGGAGGGATTCGGGAGGACCAAAGAGAGGGTTTTTGGGAGAATTTCCGTGTCTTTGTGAAGGAGAGATGGAGCGTGGCTAAAAGGGGCAACCACGCTCCTGGTAATCAATTAGGATCAAACTACTTGTGGGTTATAAGAGTTCGATAGCAAATGTTGTATCAAACTGTTGGAACATTTTTAAAATATTTAATGGATATTAAATGTGAATATTGGTGAACGGTTTTAATTCAAAAAGTTTGTCTATTCAGATTATATGAATGGACATGGTTATTGGATTTAAAGACAAAAGATGTGTCTATTCAGGTTAAATGAATAGACATGATCTAATCAAAAGGTATGACTATTGGGATTAAATCAAGAGATGCGATCTTTGGCTAACAGTCATGATTCGTGCCTATATAAGGCAAGGGGTTCTACCAATTGGAGGGATGGAAATTAGATCAACTCTAATTGTAATTTCTCTCTAGGATTATATCCTACCTTTATTCTTGGCGGGCTTGCAAAATCCGAAGGTATTCGGGTCTCTCTTCGTTTGTGCATAGCGCAGTTAGACAACAGTTGGAGACTAGGCTTCATTTTATTTTGGAGATGGCTTCGCTGTAACCCGATGTATACCGAATTCTCTCGAATTGGTAGAGACGAATATCGTCTTAAGGACAGCGACATAGTAACTTGACTTACAACATCTCTTTTTATCCACTTTCATCGGCTACAACGACTTTTGTACCTACACAAACTACTGTGGGTTATAACTTAAAAGAGTTCGATAGACGGGGGTTACAAGATTGTGTGATAGCTTGTGGTAAGAGGTGATTTCTATGCAAAAAAGGTACCTTCCTATCTGATCTGAAAAAAGGTACTGTACTTTACAAGAGCAAGCCAACTGCTGTGTTTGATAATTGGAGGGCGTTTGGGAGGTTTATTATTGAATTTTGGAATATGCATTTATCAATTTTGAGTGTTTGGGATCATAAAAAAAGTGAAATGATATTGGCACTCCAAAAATTGATGCAAGCACTTCAAAATTAGTGTAATTTCAAAGCCACTTTCCTTTGTTTTTTGGAGTGCGTGCATCAATTTTTGGAGTACCAATATCATTTCCCTAAAAAAAACTTGTGAAAATCTATAATATACACCCCTTAAAAGAGTGTACCATATGCACCTATTTTATATTTTATTCATAATATTTTAGCATGTTTCGTAACTTTTGTCCTAGAATTCATAACTTTTCAGTAGTACGATTCATAACATTTTCATTATGATTCGTAACATTTTAGTATATCTCGTAACTTTTTAGCAATACGATTCGTAACATTTTCTCTATAATTCATAACATTTTGGGGGTGCATATGATACACACCTAAATAAGGAGTGTGTATTGTAGTCTTTCCCTCATAACTATGTTGGTATAGTTACCCTTTCATGGGGAGTGTTCTATTCAAATAGAATTAGATAGGAGATCCATTCTTGAATACCGTTTTCGTTGTTTGTTTTTATGTTTTTGTAGTGCGGAATCATTGATTATTCTTCTTTGTTTTTTATGGAGGAGGATGTTCAGTAGGTGTGTACACGGTCCAGATTGATCCAGTTCTCTAGAAAATCAGTAACCGAATAATTTCAAACGGTTCTAGAAAATTGGGAACCAAAACCTAACAAATATATGCATGAAACCTAACCAGAACCAAACCGCAAGACCGGTCCAGTTTTGGTTCGGTTCCGGTTCTATCCAATAAGCATCCAAACACTTATTCACAAAATATGAATTCATAAAATTAAAAAAATAGGAAGATAATCTGCTAGAATAGGAAAGGAATGAAGAAAATAAAAGTTTTCCTAATAAATGAAATTTCATCTCTAAATAAATTAAGTTTTGCAAGAAAAAAATTAACCTACTAAATTCAAATACATATTTAATTACACACACATGTATATCTATATTTATCTTAGTTTTAAATGGTCCGGTTCGGTTCTAACCACGGTTCATTAATTGAGAACCAGTAACCGAACCAAAATTAACGATTCTTATTTTTTTGGAACCATAACTTGATCGTAGAACGGCAGACCGAACCAAATAGGACGGTTCAGTCCGAATTGGACCAGTTTTACGGTTCGGGCAATTTTATGAACACCCCTAATGTTCAGTCACAGTCCAGAGACAATGTTCACTTTGCAGGTAATGTCGATGGTATGCCAGCTGATGCATTGTTGTCGAGGAGTTCTGATTCTGGAACTTGCTTTCCAATTATGGTGGGATGCCAAGGGATTTTTGCTTAATGCCCGATATAGGAACCCAAATGTAGGGCTAATACGTCGATAAAAGCATAGTAATCCAGAAGTCTGGATATCGTACCCAAGGGAATATCCAAATAGATTGCGTGGATTTGTATAGGAGAGGTGGAGCGTGGCTAAAATGGAAGGATATCCAGGATTTTGAGGGCACACACCAATCACATTGCCATGGAAACCAAGAGACGACCAGGTGTTTTATAACACGTCTGTGGTATTGTAATTGGCTTGCAATTTTTATGATACGGCCGAGCCGTACGTGGAAAAAGAAAAAGACGGCTGTGTTGCATGTGTTCAAATGATAGAATTGGCGTTTAATAATTGAGTGGCTGTAGGCACCCCACTTGGGACCCCCAAGGTTAATCCCAAGGATGCTACCCCTGATGACAAAAATAAGAGCAATTGAATCGATTGTGAACCCCTTTGGAACTCGAAGGAAACAAATGCACAATGTCTTAGTGTTTGAGTTCAGTCTTGGCCGGAAACCAAGATGCTCCCCAAAAGTCGACGTATGCCAAATGGTTGTCACGCGCGCCACAAATGGATGAGGCACGCGCTAGTCTAGAAATTTTTAGAAAAGAACGTCTCAAATGACAAGGCATGTCTTGTCGTGGACAATCACATACAACACGATGACGATTTTGATGATTGGTGTGCACCACCATGGAACGGTGCACGCCATTTTTGAGCTACAGTGATGAAGCCCATTTTCCTGTAAAAGGAGGGTTCGGCAGATTAGTTGGTCAGTCTAGAAAGACCAGAGGTTAGTCCTCTGCAAAACAGAGTCAGGGAGAGTGAGAGAGAGAACACCTCTTCCACCTTGTCATCTTCTACTTCTTTCTCTTCGGAATAGAGAGAGTAATTAGGGTCTTGAGAGAGCACCCATACACACATGCGCACACCAGTACACTTGAATCGTTTGAGTTTCGAATGGAAAGCAAGAGATCCGAGAGCCTGAGAGAGGTAGCCAAACACCTCACCATCACGATTTAACCTCTGAGGGGGATGGTCGTGTCAGGACAGTAGCCATTACTGTTCCCTGAGCCCAAATCCGCAAAGGAAGCGACTGTCTTACATCGCTTCATTTGGTGCACACCACTTCCAAATGCACGGGTTAAGTATTTCTCTGCATTTTCTGTCCGTCTCCTAGAAGTTGGAGCCATACGACACAACGGACTTGCCATGTGCGCCGTTTTGGTAGTCGCACGCCACTCTGTTGTGTCACGCACTACTTCTGTCCGAGGAGGCAGAATGCTACATGGAAGGTGTTAGCCCCATGGTTTGAGATTTGCGAATAGTCAGTGAGAAACCCAATTCACCCCCCTCTTGGGTTGCTTTTGGACCAACAGAAGGCCTGCTGTTTTTACATGTTTATTATTGTTAAACAGTTTAATCCCGATTAACTGTTCCCCTCCCCTACTCAATTACTCCAATTGAAAAAGCATTCCTGCACATACATAGCAAGGGGGAAATAAATAATTACTTACATGGGATTGTAGCAATAAACCAGGAAATTACATAGGATGATAGCAATAAATATTGCCCATAGTTAGTAGCTGCCACTTTCAACAGTTCGAAGGATTTATGTACGTCCTGTAACTTCCAGTCTAACAAAACACCGCTCCATAAAAGCAACTGTATTACCGAACTCTTTTAACGTCTACCCTGCACCTTTCGGGGAGGGGCCATCTGAGAAGACAACACAAATAGAAAAATAAATTCAGAATGAAGCATATTTCCAAAAACTAGCTCAGAACATATTTCCAAAAACTATATAGAATAGAAAGGAAATCTCACTTAATGAATCGATGGAATTTATCCCAGAGATAAAGAGGTCAGAAATCAAAAGAACATCATACAAGTTGACAGTAGTAAAGATCCCATTAGTTTAAATCCATTTTGAAGATTGATATATGCATATAAGCAGAAATTAACCAAGATAATCTCGGAAACGGGCCCTTAAACAAAGGATGACAAAAAGAATAGCATGGAGGGGGAGATGCACCCTCTGCCTCTAGTCCCCCATTTTCAAAATTTGTCTCTCCGAAGAAGTGAAAGAAATGAGAGGAATGACTAAATTTAGTAAGCCATGTCTTTGGCCCTTGTATTAACATTTCAGTTAGAGGTGATCTCCTATCTTACAAATTCTACTCTTCACAATAAAAGACTTTACTTCTCATCAACATCTACCAAGCAAGATGGGAAATAATTAACCTTATTCTTCTCCGTCTCTTTTTGTCTTTGATAAGTAAATTTTCATTTCAGTACATACCCAAGAATGCACAAGCAAAGGGCATTCCCCAGCTCACAAACAAAAAACCCAAGCATTTTGGTTACCACAAGGCCTAAACAACACTATACATGCTAACAACAAAGAACATAGACAAAGAAACACCAATACACTTCCAAGACGACAACAAGAGAGCAATGCATCACTTGGACGAACTCAAAAAGGGACACCATCCAAGATGCATTTCGCCTAGCTTCCCATTTTCATGAAGAGCCTCGTTCCTTTCTCAGGCTGTTACTTTCCGCCAAGAGCATGAGCCATCCTAATAGAATTTACAACTTGCCAATCCCTTAAACAACAGTCAAAACCTTTGCATAGGAGGTGCATTATGTTTAGAGCCTAGAGTCGGTCGCAAAAGTTAAGTGGAGCATGAAGTCATCTTGGATGTGATTCAATCAGGGCCGGCCCTGAGGTGAAGCGTGAGGTGCGGCCGCTTTAGGCCTCCGGATTTTATAAAAAAGGAGGGCCTCTTTGTCCATATAATACAGTTATATATTATATATAAATTTGATCCGTATTATTACAGAAGAGGAGTCTGGCCCAAGTGGTTATTGCAGCCTAATGAAAACATAGGATTCCTGGTTCAAAACCCAGGAGGTACATTTTGGCACTATTTTTTCTCCTAATTTTCCTATTTTTTCTCCTAATTTTCCTAAAATCCTGGTAAGCAACAAACGCCATTTTGGTGCCTATAATATATTTTTATATTTTCAACTACTAGCTTTAGTGACTCTAGATCAAGGTTCAAATCTTTTGTGCACCACAATGTTTTTATAAGGTTTTTTTTGTTTGTTTTAATTTTACTTTTAACTTTGAATATCAAATTCAATAATAAATCAAAATGTACTAAAAGTAGATCAAATAATTTATTTTCACTCAACAACCATTGATAAAAAAAATATTTAAATAACCATTAGAGAAAACGTAATGTATGACAGGTATTTCATTATGTTTGATTCAAAATTTTCCATTGGTTAATTTTTTTTTCAAAAAATTTCCTTGCTTAAATTACAGAACTAAAATACCATATTTAATCTTTTACCTTACCAGTAAAAAAAGACTTTTTACCTTATATTAGCCACCTATATTGAATATTTTTTTGTTAACGAGAACTAGGCTTTGTTTTAAAATTCGCTTTAGGCCTCTTAAATGTCAGGGCCGGCCCTGGATTCAATGCCACAAAGCATTAAATATTTGACTTTTGGGGATTTGTGAATGATCTCACGCACACAATACCCATTTTTTCGTGGCCACATTTGGGTACTGTGAGCGTCTATTTGGACTTGGAGTGTACAAGGCTAAGCAGAAGGGTATTGATGCTACAAAAAGGATCTCAAAATTTGGAGGGTTATTTTTCTGGAAAATCCTTATTTGAAGATCTGCAGAGATAATTGCGGTGAAGGAAGTGTTTGTTGGTCAATTCCGGTTGCAGGTTGTCAAAACGAAGTTTCAATCGCAGCCTCTGTCAATAGTGGTTGCGATGATGCTTTTGTTGCGATCGTATGATGTAGTTAGGTTGGAGGATCCTAATAACTACTATCGTAGATGGACCCGAAAACATGGATCAAGGCCGAAAATATATAGAAATCAGGTTTTAGGCTTACTCGTGCAAAATTCCGCAGGTAGGCCTCGAAATCCATGAGTTATGGGGGCTCAAAGCCAAGCCCTAAAAGGCTACAAGGCTACTATAAATCACCCAAATACTGAACTTCAATTCATCAAAAAACTTTATTCAAGGTGAAGTTACATCCCTATATATAGATCTACAAAGGTAACGCCAAAGGGAAGTACCTAGGACTACAAACAAGCAAAAATGCCGAGGGTCTAAAAGTAGAAAACCTGCAGCCATTATTTTTTGAGACAAGATGGCTGCTTTCACACACCTTTAGTAGTCCTTAACAAACCTTCATTACCAACTAAGAAAGCTTAAAGAAATAAAAAGACCTAATCCTACAACTCATGTAAAACCAGCTTTTAACTCTCTTTTCTTGCAAAAGGAATATAGACCACTTCTCCCTCATAAAAGTAAACTTGAATCTTCATTGCATCATTGTACTTTGTATAATGGGAGTTGCTGAATGTAGGTGACATCTCGGACATTTCAGTCACGTGACTCACGTGAATTTGCTTGTTTTCATCTTGATAGTACCAAAATGGTGGTGACATTTGGTTCTTTTGCAGATTAAGGACCAAGGGTATTTTAGGAATTAAAGCATGTCAAACACCTTCTCGTCTAAGTATTTTAGAGGTAATAATAGTCCCTCCATCTAAAATCGTGGGTCCTTTCTATTTTTGGATGTTCCAAAATGTTAGTCCCTTTTGAGAAGTCAAATTAAAAAGCTTTTAGTTTTCCGAAACTATCCCTTCATAATAGTTGTGATTGTGTTCAAGGGTTAGAATATAAGGGCAATGTAGGAAATTAATGCCTCTCAATTTGAATTCGAATGAGTTATTGCTTGTCCCCATAAAAAGTTGGAATTCCCGATACCTTTTGTTCTTATGCATAAGATCGACACCTTGTGACAATATGAACATTTATATTACATTTGCGATGTTATTAAAAGTGTGCAGTTGTGCACTATTTGTTGAATGCTATAGCAATGCGTTTATTGTGATCTAGTTGGCATGGTAATTCAAGCATATTTCCTAGTCTTTTACTAATTGTGTTTATATGTAGTTTTGACCTCTTACGTGACTCGCTTAGAAGCGGGACGCTTAACCAACATCACATATGTGTCGCATGCACAAATCTATTTGACCTAGATATTTTTGTTATTATTGTGTGATCAAACACGCTGGGGACATGACCAGGGCAGATTGGAGACACTTGGAGTTCAGAATGCAATTTTAAAAAGAGGGTCAAAATTGCCATTGATGTTTAGTTCATGAACCATGGATAGAAGTTGTAATTAGTTTTACGTATCCGTAACATTCATGTTGTTGTGTTCATTCTTTTTAACTGACAGGCAAGCCAAAATCAGCATGTACTTTGTAGTAGTGTTCTAGACTCTCAGCCATATTCTAACACATTGTACTAATACGGTACACATGCTTAATGAGTTGCTCATGTAACCACGATGGCTTCTTGTCTTGAGAATTTGTGAGAGGAAAGATTGAGCTAACGAGATGTTCTCCTCCTGATTTAGTTCTTATAGATGTGAAAGTGTTTCATTTTTTTTACTTTTTATGGAGATGTTAAGAGTTTTATATACATAGGTAGGCTGTGTTATCTTTTTCAGGATTGGGCACAAACCACTCTTGGGACTCTGAGATAGAATCTGCTATTCACATAGGAGAAGATCCCTGTTTCACTTCTGTTAGTTCTATACCTTACTGCTGTGGTGACTTAGACCTGGCTATATTGAAGCCAATAAACAACGATGGTGTCAGGTATAATTTTTCTAAGTTTGGTTCGTTGATCAACGTAGGAATGGAAGTCTTTTCTATTGCTCACCCAGGACCTTTGTGTTACACGTTGGCCATTGGGCATGTGGCTTTTCCATGCACCCATAGTATCACAGATGGTCTTGTCTCTCCTATGCTTAAGACTCCTGGTGGAAGAGTATATGGAGATATGATTGGTACCCGTCTAGATGACATCTCTTATCGAGGTAAGAATTTGCAACTAATTCAGATTAGCAATTTTCATCTTGTTGGGGGCTCATCCGGTGGGCCTATGTTCGACCCTCAAGGGAGGGTTATAGGAATCAGTTCATATGGCACGGGGTATTTTCATTTTGTAGTTCACTTGAGCATGTTAAAGAAATTTTGGGAAGATTTTGTTCCAAAACCTCGACCTCCGAAAAAAAGGAAAAGGAGTAGCAAGGTAAAAAGGAAAAGATGGAACATGATTTTTCCTCGAAGTGTGCGTCTCATTCTGAAAGGAAAGAAAGGTTGATGTGCTAGCACGGTGATGGAGGCGAAGGAGAGGCTGTCGCTTGAGTCGCGAGCAGGGTGGAGAAGATGCCAATTCAAGGTTGTAATTATCGGCTAAATTTGTTAATTATAGCAACATGCGACAAGGAGGTAGGGCAGTTTGCGCCTAGTTTTGAAATTTGATTCGAGGCAACTGGCAATTGGTTGTGTATAAGATAAGATGCTCCTTAGATTTCTTTGAAAGAGTGATTTGTTGGTTTATCCTTATTTGCATTTTGTTAGGATGGTCGTTCTCATTTTGTATTGTTTTTTTCTTGGCTAAATATCACTGATATGATGGATACATGTAAGAAGCACATCTAATGACATGGTTATTGATATCTGGATATTTTAGTTATTCGGGGTGCTCATAACTACTGTCTTGCAATGGGCAATGGCCCATGATTCACTTACCGAAACAAACAAACAAAAAAAGGCCCATGATTTAGCCTTGGTGGTGCTTGGCAGGTTATTGGATTTGGGGTTAGGCCTTTGGATAGATTAATTGAAAAAAAACAGGGAGTGATTGTTGCTCAATACTGCATTGGGTGGGCATTGGGTTCTTTGTGACAATGCTTTGATAGGGAAAATGTTGCTATGCTCTCTCTCTCTAAAAAATATAATTTTGAAAGCTGAACATAAACCTATTTGGTAACCTTTTCAATTTTCAGTTTTCAGTTTTCATTTTTTAAAAAACTAAAAATAGAAACAGGTTTATGTTTTCATAAAAACAAAAACAAGAAACATTTTGGTAATAATCTTTTTGGAAACAACAAAAATTGAAAACACAAACATGTTTCTATTTCTAGTTTTTTAAAAACTGAAAAGGTCATCAAACAGGTTTATGTTGTTTTTGTTAATGGAAGTTGACAAATGGCGTTAGCATTCAGTTTTCAAAATTATATCTTTTAGCTTTCAACTTCAATTTTCAGTTTTATGAAACACGCCATTTGTCAACCACTTTAGTCATTCACATCGGAAGTACATGCTAACGCCAGCTGTGGTAAAATGACACTGATACACCTTTGCCTTCTCTTTCAACATAGGAGTATTAGCTAACTTGACAATAATTACTTTTTCGATACTCAAAAAAACACACTCGACAATAATTGATTTTTTGTTCTTTTCCTTTTTTACATTCTCATGTTTTAAAACATGAAACTTTTAGTTAGACAATCACTTTTTATTTTTATTCTGTGGATAAATTTAGTCAAGAAATTATCCATCAAACTACAAACATAAAATATCATAAAAATTACTAAAAGTTTCAATAAACACATTTTTAACCATTTCAGACATAAATCTGAGGTGTGGCACCAGATAATGAACACATCTTTGAAAATTGGAGTTGACTTTACCATGTGAGATGAAAATGTGAGTTGACTTTATGTTATCTCTCACATGGCCAGTCAGAAATCAATAAGCCACAATATCTGGGGATCTCTCTCTCTCTCTCTCTCTCTCTCTCTCTCTCTCTCTCTCTCTCCACATTCCCATTCCAACTGAAATCGATCTATTGAACCCTGGAACTGAAATTTCCCAACTTAACACCTGCAACAACGTCCTTCACAAACGCTCCCACAAGCGCATACTCCTCCAATCCCCGGACGTCACCCTTGCACCTCAACAACTGCGGGAAAAACAGCCAAAAGCCAGTCACCATCACGAATCCAACGGTCATCGGTGTTGCGATCACCCGAGGCAACCAAAACCTGCCGTTGACCACCTTCTTGATCCCAATCTCGACAACTAGACACGCACCGTGGAGAAGAAAGAACCACGTGATCTCCCACGTGGGCCACACGCGGCCCATGTAGTAAAACATCAGCTCGTGCATCAGGCCCGAGACCACGAATGTGCTCATCACGGCCGGAAGCGCAGCCCACTTCCGGCCCATGAGTTGCGCCGAGATGCAAAGGACGGGATCGTATACAGTGGGGCGCAGGGTACGGGATACGACGAGGTTCCACCTCCTTCCCCAGAAGTCTTGGAGAGAGGTCGAGAGGTACGGCTCGTCAAACGGCGGCTCGAGCTCAAACCCAAATACACCTCGAGCCACAGCTGCCCCCATGGTTAGCATGATTTCCAATGTGATGTATATATGCAAGGAGTAAATGACCAAAACGATCTTCGGGTGTATGCGGTCACTGTACTCGTAAATACGTAAAAACAAGGCAAATAGAACAACCTTTAGAGCATAATTCCAAATCGATTTGCTTCCTTTTCCGGTGGTTTTGAGATATGAGTTTTGTCTATTATGCCCATTTTGAGATATGAGTTTTGCAGGTGGGTTCTTTTCAATTTGATTCTTCGTCAAATTTGACTGGGATTTTGTAGGTGGGTTTTGATGGATCCTGATTGGGAAACAAGCAATAGCAATGAAATGGGGAAGAGAGAGAGAAGGTTGGGAGAGAGGGCCTTTGTCAAAGGCAAAAAGGAGAAGCTTGGAGTTGGAAAGCCAAGCTATGAAGAAAGCGGTGTTGCCGCCAAGGTTGGTGGAGTGAAGTTTGAGAGGAAGGGCAAAAAAGAGAGAGACAACAGGGATGATTGAGAAAAGTC
>BPLS01000328.1:259412-291438 GCA_019656275.1 Rhododendron kiyosumense
AGAGAGAGAGAGAGAGAGAGGAACCGTTTGTGTGTCCGTTTTTTCTGTTACATATATATGAAACCATGGTATCCGACCAAGAGATAGCCAGGGGAGTCGAGACCGTCCTCCGTCAATCCGACCCTAACGCCGTCACCACCCTAAACGGCGTCGTCCAGCAGCTGGAAGGGAAGCTAGGGTTAGACCTGTCCCACAAGGCCGGCTTCATCAGGGACCAGATCAACCTCCTACTCCGCTCACCACCACCAACACCTCAACCAACCCACCCTCAGAAAGACCATTTTGCCCTCCACCAACACCAACAACACCCCCAGTACCCCCAGTACCCTCCACATTTTGCCCTTCAGCAGCAGCAGCAATACCAATTCTACCGGCCCGCCGCCGAGGATCTCGGCTTCCGCCACCCTCCTCCGCCGCAGCTGCAACCGCCACATCCGCCGCCATCGCAACCGCAAGTGCCATTGGCGACCAAACGGAAACCGAACGTTCAGAATGCAGAAAGGTTTGTGCTTTCCCTAATGTGTCGTATTTTGCAAATTATCTGTTGGATAAGTTTAGGGTTGCGGTTATCGAAACCCTAAATTTGGGGCTTTTATGTACGACATGGAGTGGTGTTTGTTAACCCTAAGGGGTTGGCCCTGTGATCGAGGTTTGGGACTTGGGCGTTTTGCTCCCTCCTAAGGTCTCATGTTCAAAACCTTTTAGGTGCTATCAACTTCTTTGGGGCAAATAAAGCTCTAACTTTAATTGGGACCCTACAAGTGGGCTGTGAGATTGGTCTCTTAGGATTAGTCAAGTTGCGCAAAAGCTGGCCCGGATGCCTGAGTTATAACAAAAAACAAAATTGAAGCGGTGTTTGTTTTTTTCTGGTAGTAAAATTTGGGGGTTTTGGATATTGGATTTTTTTGTGTGTTTCAGTTGTAAATGTAATTTTGCTGACCCAACGCAGTATTTTACTTGAAATAATGCTCATTAGGTGCTGTGGGAAGTACGAAATCTTGCAATTTTAAGTTCATGCGCTGCGCTTGTTTTGACACAAAGTCTAGGAACACAACTTTATGACACAACTCCGGATTCAAATGCATCTGCATGCATCAAACGGCTCTGAATAAAGTTGTGTTCAGAACTTGAGAGTTTATTTCATTTTGTTGGATGGTTGGAAAGGGTTTTTTTTTGTTACTCACTTAATTGTCAGATAGTAGTACCTAAAAATTAGCCTGTGTTTGGCTGAATTTTGGTCTCTAGAGCTTTACTGTGAGGGATTATAAATAGAAAGCACATTTTAGTTGTTGAAATTGAAATTGAAACTGAAAGTTGTTCTACTATGGTTTAACGTGCAAACCATGGACTCACTGGGAAGTTCATCGTTGATGTGATGCTCTTACATGCATGGCTTATGAGTTAGCCAAATTGCTTTTGAGATTTATTTTACCTTAAAAAAAATTGAAAAGAAAAGAAAAAACGAGTTGGCTCAATGAGTGCATGGTGGGGATGAATTCATGTAGCCTAACTCAATTAGTTCTGGTCAACTTGGCCGAGCCTTGACCGGATTGGTTAATGTTGGGTGCATGGATTTTCTGATGGCCTTAGGTTGTATGCAATCCCATTCCCAAATACAGGTAATACGTCTCCCATGGTGAACATCAACACCTTATGTACAATTACTGGTCCTGCTGGAATTTTGATATTCAATGCTAACATGCCAAAAGGCAACCTTCTTATGTGCCATATTCTGAGCCTCCAAGGTTGTTACTCTTTTTGTTAACTAAAAAATTAATACAGCGCACCCGTTGGAACCAAAAGAAGGGGCGGACCAGGAGGGCTGAACAAGGTTTGCGGTGTTTCACCTGAACTTCAGGTCATTGTTGGAGAGCCTGCCCTATCAAGAACAGAGGTTCTGATTCTGAGACCGAGCATTTTCTTTCTTTACTTTTCTAGTATAATTTCTTGTATTCAGTTCAGTTCTATCTTGTTGTAATAAACAGCCCCTATTCTATGGGGATATTAAAACTCTCATTTGTGTTGGTTCAGATTGTGAAGCAGCTGTGGGTTTATATTAGGAAACACAACCTCCAGGATCCAAGTAACAAGAGAAAGATAATTTGTGATGATGCGTTGCGTATAGTCTTTGAAACAGATTCCACCGACATGTTCAAGATGAATAAACTGCTTTCTAAACATATTATTCCACTTGGACCTACAAGTAAGTAAGAGGAAAATGACACAATTATGCAACTCTTTGTTCCAAAAATGGCTACTAAAGTTGTGTTCTTTTGTGCTTCAATTTATTTGTGTTTGCAGGAGAATCAGGCCAAGCTAAAAGATTGAAGGAAGATGTCGAGCCGGCAACTGAAAGTAGAGAGCCTAGTCCACCACCTATGATAATATCTGAAGCACTTGCCCAATTTTTTGGTACTGGAGAAAGGGAAATGCTCCAATCAGAGGCCTTGAGTCGTGTTTGGGACTACATAAAGACTAACCGGTTAGAGGTAGGCAGCCAAGGCACATCTATGCTGTGCACTGGATTTTTACTGATGACGTTTGTTCTTTCACTCTTTTCTTTTCCAGGGTCTCATAGTTTTATATATGTATGTGTAAATGCTGGAACTGCACTTGATGTTACTGGTATTTGGTTAAGCAGTTCTCTTGCGGGTGATAAGTTTGATGCTTAATAATCATATCTTCTGGTTATTTAGTCAATGTGTGATCAGTTGTCTCCTTTAACAATACTCAATGGTAGAATGAATCCTTGTGCTAAATAATCAAAGTTCCACCTCGAAGTTACTGAAAAGGAATTTTCATCAGCTATGAACGGTGGTATTGTTTGCCCACAGGCTCCCCTTCTCTTTTATTGTACTAGTTTTTCGACACTAATTTTATTTGTGTTTGTATATGCTTTAGGCATTGGTTTATCACTGTTCCAAACTGCAGACGTAAGCCTTGACAGCATTCTAAATTTCTACAGCTTTGCTTGTGTGCTCACAGGATCCTCTGAACTCGATGACCATATTGTGTGATACGAAGCTTCAGGAGCTCTTTGGAGGTGAAAGCATTTCTGCGTTGGGCATACCTGAAATGTTGGCTCGCCATCACCTTTTCAAGCAATGATGATGTCTGGTCTTGTGGACTGGTGAGTATAATCCGAAATTGATGCAACAACCTGACAACAGATAGGTCCATTACTCTATTATCATGCAGTTTCATGTTTTTCGGAACCATTAAACTGACCATGCATTTTATTCACTATGTTTTCTTATCCTTCTTACCACAATGACGGGTAGTCTCTGTTGTATTAGCACATTTTGGTGTCTGGTGCTTAATTATTGTGTATGTCCCAACATTCTCTTAGAGCTTGCATGTCTTCAAAGAACCAAATTAGTATTAGATTTAGAACTCCAAATGCAGTTGCACTTTCTTTGAGTACAAATACAATTAGTCTTTAATTCAGTGGTGGGTTTGCCTAAGCTGACTGTGTGACTACTGCCCCAACAAGGAAACCAAGTACATAGTTATCCTTCTATTTCCTTGACTTGCCATAAGCAAGGCAGTGAAACATGCGGTATACAAAGGCCAAGTTATTGGCATCACCATCTTTGCTTCCACTTTTCTTATGACCTAAAAGAATTTCTATCCTCTTAACTTTGTCAGAGGTCGATTTCTAAATTTTGTTGCTTGTATTTTGCTTCATTATCTTAAATTTACCTCTAATGTTTTGGTCATTCATTGTATGATTCACTCCTTCCATCATGTTTGTTGCAGGTTTGGTGGGACACTGCCATCTAGTTGTTCAACATGTCATGACAGCGAGCTGATGAACATGTCTATCCAATTTTTTTGTTTTGTTTAGTTAACTTTTAGTTGCGTTTTGGTTGACATGGTTAGATGTTCTGATGTTACTCAAGTTGTTAATTGACGAGTAGAATGAAAATGTACTTTGTGCTGGTGGCCAGAGACATGTTGTAATTATGCCGTAAGCCTGGATTAGGTTTCGTTGCTCACATTTAGTCACTTTCACGTGCATATATCTAACCTTATTATGATGAGATAGAAGAAAAACTTAATGATTATTCTTTTTACTTGGTGGTATTGAGCAGTAGTTCTATCATGTGGATGCAGGGATGCAGTCTTTTTACTTGGATCTCTTTTTTTTTTTACGGCATTTACCTCATCAGTTTGGCAGAAATATTACATGGGAGGATATGATGTTCATGGATTATGCTTGTAACTGGTTCTAAAAGAGACAGGATCCCAGGGTTTTGACCCAGTTCTCTCATTTATTCTGATTAACATGGAGTCATCACTATTCACTTTTACAAGCTTCGCATATATTGGAGGTTGTGGGTACACTAACGATGAGGCACTTCAACCCCTGCTCGCCTGGTCTGGGTTTCTACCCGGCAACCCCTCTCCTTGTCTGCAGTATTTGCCAAAACAGAAAGAGGGAGTAACTTATATTGAGCCTGTGCAAATTCTGTCCCCCTTTTGCTTTGGAAATGTGTTGCTCTAATAAGCATAAATAATCATCTCTGTTTGCGTAGCGTTCTGTTTTAGAAGCCATTGTTCTTCCATTTCTGGACAAAGTTTCACAGTTGAAAACCGTCCAAAAAAGGGAGCCATTGCTGCAATAGTAGTAGACACCAAATGGTATGAAAAGAATGTAAGCTGTTAATAAGGATATTATGTCAACCAACCGGGATAGCTCAGTTGGTCACCTTTTATACTTCCAAATGAGAGGTCGAAGGATCAATCCTTGCCAAAAAAAATGAGACGAAGATTAGTTATTTGTTCTCTTGAATGGGGGTGTTCTTTGTTTTCTTATTTGTCCCGTTAATGGCGGCTCTCAGTTGAACTTAGTCTGATTGTAGCTTTACGCCTAGTTTGCTGTAATTCGGAAACTTGTATTCTCTGACCGCTTGCAAAAGAAAAAAGATGTTGAGCCGTGCCTTGATACGAAGAGAGCTATACAATGAAGAGTAAGGCTGTCATAAGGGCAAGAGCTAGCAAGAAGTATATTGCCCTCTTCAACTTGCCCTTAGAAGCTCCAATCTTGTCCGCTATAGTCATCACAAAACCCATCAGTTTCTGCAGAAATGAAAGAGAGAGATAGCAGCTATTAAAATCAGTTCATTATATATGGTTTCTTCCATTAAAATTGTACTAGAGTTCTTTGGACTTCCTTCCACAAGGCTCACCAATCTAACGGGTTCTATATGAAGAAGTGGTTCCATGAACATCTCGACATTCCTGAATCATTTCATGCATAACTGGGTAATCAGAAATTGAAGAGAAAACCATTTTGGTCAAATCTTTGTGTACTCATTACTCTCTCTCTCACCTTATTGTTACCTTGCCTTGGTAGGTATGGCACATGTGGAAGCTGTAACCCTTTCCCAGAGGCACATGAGTCTGTTTCCATTCTGCCAAAACAAACAAGTTTTCTTGCTAAGCAAGTTCAGGGAGAAGCTGACTCGTTAAAGCTCGTTAGATATAAACAAGTCAAGCTTGAACATTTTGAATCTCACTCATTAACTTTAAAGCTCGTGAGCTTATAAAATATCTAAAGCAAAATAAGTTACTTGAGCTTTGCTCGTGATTAGCGCGACTAAAACTCAGTTGAGATTGACTTAAATGATAGCCAATTAAGTCAGGCTTGAACAAAAATTTTGAAGCTCGCGCATTCAGTTTTCACGCCAAATCAATCAACTATTTGGCTCGACTTGTTTGCATTGTTGACAAGGAGGAGGAACAAACCTAATTTCCAACTTACACCAACATTCATTCCATCATGCAAAGAGGGTTGCACCACAAATTGAATGTTGTTGCCCAGGTACACCATCAGGGTAGAAAAGAAGCCCAACACTTCCTGCACCAAACAAAATCCTATTACACAGATTATACAAGGACCAATATTATATACACGTTGCTATTTGAGGTCGGTTTGGGTTTTGAGGGAGGTTTTTAAGAGTAATGAGTGAAGAGAGATAGATAGAGAAGATTTATCGGAGACCGTGCCCAGAGGTTTTGAGACCCCAAAACGAACAAAGCCTCAAGAGAAGAGTCATAAGTGATGCTCACCTTTTAACTTGGCTCAAAAGGCACAAAAATTACTCAAATGTACTCATGAAGAAAGGTTTTTTGAGAATTGAATTGTACCTTCTTCCCATGGAAGGGTTGGAAGATGGAGATGAAGTTGCAGACACACCGGCATTCTTCTCCGATTACTTCAGAAAGCTCGGTAATGTTTCTATTTCTTAACGCCGTATACAGCTTTAGCACAGCCTCAAGAGCCTTGTTATGTTCTTCTCCTGATCCTGCATTTTTGGCACCAAATGCCACTAATGATGATGAGCCTTTGTGCCTTGTGGAGAAGCTGCCCGGGATCGAACCTCGACGCACCAATGAAAACTGAAGAACATGGGTAATGGATGATGATTTTTGAGGTAAATTTTGATAAAGACAAGGAGTGTATGGAACTCCTGCTTTGAAGATCAGTGGAAGTGAGTTTGACAACATTTTGTTGCAAAATTTAGTGTTTAAAAGGGAGAGAACCCAAAATCCATTTGGGGTTCTGGATTTCACCCCAAGAGTTCAAGACCAAAGGGATACACATATGTACTATTTCACAGAAGAAAACTAAGAGTGCAAGGCATGTAAAAGAACAAAAAGGCAGGAACCAATAGCAAGCTAAGGATCTTTCCAAGAGTTAGGAAAATACTTGTCGCACAAACTTCCATGACAGAAGCCGTCCGATATATTGTGTGAGATCCACGTGCATCGAACGACTGCAGATACATCTGTGTTCATAACAGTGCTCTAAATGTCATGCGAAACTACAAGAGAAGAGCAAGAAATCACACATATTCCATTTTCAATCACCCATTAGTCCATTACTCCAGTAAATCCCACGCCACACCGATTTAAAAAATATGCCACATCAATTGAAAAAAAAAAACACAATATGTTAATTTCTTCCTTAATTTGTCAGCACAAAAATTATGGATCCCGTAGTATTCACCAATCACAATACATGTGGGTAGCACATTTGAAGCTTCCACGTTCTTATTTTCTTGACATAGAAGGCGGGCACATACTACATGTTTGCACATTTTTCCGATGGACGCGGATAGCGGGGTGGTGGTTATGATATGTAGTTTTAAATTGATTAGTAATACTATTTTTCCCATAACAATTATAGAATAAAAATTTTAAATTTTTTTCATAAATTCTTAGTTTTTAGATGAGCAATAACCGAAATCACTTTTGTGACGGAGTTTCAAAATAGAAGACGCTGGTACTCTCACTTTTTATATTAGAGGAAAATAGATAGATGGGCTACGGCCTCATTTCAGCTCAAAAAAACCCAGCCAAAAAAGCCCATTCAGAAACGACCCGTTTACTGGAGCACTGTGAGGGAATCGTTCAATTCAATACTCAACTACAGAGAGAGAGAGAGAGAGAGAGAGAGAGAGGGCTATGGCGGAAGATTTGGTATTGGACACGGCGATCAGAGATTGGGTACTGATCCCACTGTCTGTGGTCATGGTCCTCATCGGAGTTCTTCGCTACTTCGTTTCCAAGCTCATGCGTTCTTCTTCTCCCTCTCCCGATCCCAAAATCATCAAAGAAGGGTCTCTCTCTCTCTCTCTCTCTCTCTCTCTCTCCGCCTATTTCCACACATATGTATGCCTTTTGATATATAGTTGTAGTTATTGAGTTTGGTTTGTGATATATGGCGGTGAATTGTTCAGGCAGGTCGTTGTTAGGGCTAGAAATCTACGGGCCGCCGCCAACTTCATTCCTGCTAAGTCCTTCCGATCTCGGAAAGCTTACTTCAGCAACGAGGTCTGATCTCCCTTTGTGTTTTTTTTTTAACCTCCTTTGATTTTGTCGAAGAATGTACGGAAAAAGAGTTTAGTCTCTATTTTGCATATGGTGAAATTTAATCCAATTCGTATCTGTTGGCGTAGCTCTCGATTGAGATTATTCGATTTGGAAACGTCTTTAGTTTCTCGATTCATTCCGTGGCGCGAAATCCCCCATTTGGTAAAGAATCATTTATCGTTGTCGTGGGTAGATTATTAGCAGAAGGCTTACTTCGGCAGTGAGGTGAGGTCTTTTGCTTACGTAGCAAAGCTATTGATTGAAGATGTTAGAGTTTGTCATAGATGATAAATGAACTGATTTTTCACTTGGGTAACTGGAATAGAATTGGGTTTTTGTGGATTAAGAGCTGCCTTATCGGACCTGTTAGTGATGCATTTCTGTCAGATTGTAAATTGTAGAATCCTGATGAGTACATGAAACCCAAGTTTATAACCTTAGATTGGAGAGCTGAGGCCAAAAGTTCAAGATTTTGGCTGAGACTGAGAATAAAAGGTGTTATAATGCTATAAATGCTTACTTTCCGTTTCCCGTTGGGGTTTCTTATGAGTCGTTGATTGAGTGGCATCTTGCAGATAGTGTGAAAGTAACACTGTGCAGTAGTCATTGCTTGGTTAGCAAGAGGGAGGGGGCTGTTTACCATATTGGAATGAAACTTTTGTGTGTGAAAATTGAGACATTTTAGGAGAACTGTGATATGCTATCATGTGACATTCTAATCCCATGACATATTGATTAACCTTGTTTTCTCACTCACGGGTAGCATGATCATTCCTTTCCCTTCAGGTAATGGTAGCCACTATACCACCATAGGAAGGTATATGGGGTACAAAATAATAATTCATCATCACTTATAAGTTTGATGGAACGTGTGCTATGAGGGATGCATCTGGATATCCCTGCAAATGTAATTGCCCCAAATTTTTTTTGAACCACACTCACTGACACTTCCTGGGAAAGAACTTAACAATGCCACTGACAAGATTAGTGAAGAAGTGAGCACATGGACTCTGTGAAGTTATGGGATTTAATCGTGCCCTCAGTTCTTACTGGCTTCATTCTAGGTGATGGTTTTCCTAAGGTCAAGTACCTCCGACGTGCCTTAAAAGTAGAGTTTGAAAATGCCATGAAAATCTACGGATTTATTTCTTTGTAAGACATAAATTTCGGCGCAGAAATTTGAAGATAAAGACTAAGAAGAGTGCATAGTTTTAGTTTTACAGGCTTCATTGGAAAGAAAAATTGCCATCATAGAACGTTGCAGCCATGAAGCAGAGGAACACCTCATCTTTGCAATGACATCCTTGTTTATTAATTTCTTGTGGACTTATCTTATAGCATGAAACATGTATACCAAGTTGTAATCAGGGAAAGTAAGAAAAAACATTTAAATAAACTGATTTGGTCATCAGGAATGGTGGGATTAGTACTAAGTGGACTATGACAGATTCCAAGAGCATTCTCAGCATATGCATGTGGAGATGAATGCTCTTAATTCTAAAGTCTCCTAGTTGCATCAAGAGAGTGTTCCCTCCCTCTCCTTTCCTTGTTGTTGTTCCTGGCTGATTCCCCCTTGACCTCCCTTTGGTACCGATATTGTAATTGCTTTTCTAAATTTATTCGCATTAAGAGTGGGAATCAAAAGAGTTAGTGTTGTTTTACTTTTAATCATGTATGTAGTGGTTTAACATGTCAAATTCTGTCCCATATATTGGCATGTTTGCCATGACATTTGCTTGTGTGTTTACTTGTTCGAAGATAGTTCATAGAAGCCTAGTAGCAGGGAGCTCCTAAAGTGGTGCAACTTCCACCTTAGGAGCACACTCTCCGGTCCCAACAAAGGAGCTTGACAGGAGCATGCCCCTCACGAAGATGGGAGCTTTTGTACAATCAATGTATAAAAAGCAGGGATTATCACTTGGCCTTATTAATTGGCCTTTGATGAACTCATATATCTAGCCAAAGGCATGATATCTTGAAAAACAAACCATTTATTGCAACACTAGCTCATTTCTTACACTTATGGTGGACTTAGCCCATGTTTTGGCGCCCTAAAATGATTGTACTTTTAAAGTGTATATTATATGCTGCATTATTTTTTTGTAATATATATTTCACTCTCCCAACCTGGCGACTTCTATATTACCCTGCTCCCGCCCTGTGCAACTAAGCATAGATGAGGACATTTTCTTGAATCATAAATGGGAATCCTAGAGTGCTAAATGTATGTATGGGGGATTAGGAGCTATGGCAGGATTAAGTCCAGCTTAGATGCCTTTTGTGCATGACCAATTTATCTTAAAACCATAGGAGAATAGATATTCAAACCAAACCAAGCCTTGTGTCCCAATCAATTGGGGTCGGCTACATGAATCCTATTTTTTTCATTGAATGTTTGGATTCGTGTCATAAAGATCTAACAGGGCTTTTACGTGTTGGCTCTTCCCTACCTAATACCCAACCCTCCTCCTTTATCCAAGCTTGGGACCAGCTGTAAAATAGATAGGACTCTAAGCATGGCATATGCGGATTTAGGAGAATAGATGTTCGACATGTATTATTTTTCTCCTTCGTTCGATATATTTATCTGCATCTCTTTGCTGCAACTCGTCTTGCGGATCTTATACAAGAAAAAGGATGCAAAATGGTTATTTTTTAGAGGTATCAAGAGGGCCAGATCCTCCAGGCTGAGAATAGACTTTGCTTCAAAAGCTTTGGCTTACTACTATTGTTCTAACTTCTAATACTATAAAACTCCATTTGCTGTAAACTTGCAGGAAAATGGGTTACTTTTTGTTCCCAAGGGCCAGGCTCAAAATCCACAAGCACAAATGTTTTCTGATCCAAACATGGCAATGGATATGATGAAGAAAAATCTTTCAATGATCATACCTCAGGTATAACCTCTCTTCTTCTTTTTTTGTTGGAGTTCATCACTCTTTGCTAACTTTCCTTGTTTCCAAAGGGGATCTGATCATATTGTTTCTGTATTTCTTTCCCGATATTGGCCAGACTCTTACTTTTGCCTGGGTGAACTTTTTCTTCTCTGGGTTTGTGGCAGGTTAGTCTCTTATTTTGTCACCGACCTATGATTTGTACTTACTGGTAGAAACATGATAGATTGTTATGCTGGCTCCTACCATGGCATCGCATCAGTCTTCTAATATTCTGCTTACATCCTTTGCTTTAATTGCTTGTTGTCTTCCTTTATTGTGTTTTGCTGCTTTGTGTCTTTCAATCAAAAAGCATTCTATGAACAGGTTCCTTCATAGCCTTGAGAATGTTTTTTATTCTTTTGAAAATTAGAGAGAGTGCTTCAACTTGTATTTTTTTTAACTGTATCACTTGGCATGTATGCTGTTACTATATCCCGGAGTGTTCGTATTGGTACTACTAAGATATGGATGCCTCACCTTTTTATCTCCAGCCAAGATACCTTTTCCACTGACTCAAAGGTTCAGATCGATGTTGCAAAATGGAATAGATTTGAGCACCGTTGATGTTAGTTATGTCAGCAGTCGCTCATGGTACATTTCTGTCCTTAATCGACAGCAATGTTTCTTCTTCCATTTATTCAACTGCTCTTTATTACGAATCTCACATAAATTGTCAGTTGTTTTATTGGCTCAATCTCAGTGTTGATTGACTGTAACTTTTTATCAGGTATTTTCTCAACCTCTTCGGATTAAGGGGTTTATTTAGTCTGATTTTGGGAGAAGAAAATGGTTAGTATCCTCAGGAAATTTTAACTCTGTTATTGTAAGTGTCCATTAGTTTCTGAAAGCTGTGATATACTTGTAGATTGACTCAATGTTCCAATGCAGCCATGGATGATACGCAAAAAATGATGCAAATGGGTGGTTTTGGCTTTGATCCTTCCAAGGTAGGTTTCCTCTAAGTTTTCTTGAAAGATAATTAAGGCTTAAGCAGAACTCGCATTCTGAAGTGTCAAACATCCATTAACATTATTTGCTAATTTCAAACTTCTCTCTTTAGTTTGCATCTATTTTCTGTTATGCAAACAAGAAGTATGTGCTGTAGGATGTGTCCGAGTTCTAGTTTCATTCAACACTAAAATGGGGTGTGTCTGCTAGATCAGAAATTGCCCCAAAAGTTTAAGCTTTAGGAATGGCCCAACCACATATATTAAGCTATTCAACTCCCTCGCTTACGACTTTCACATGGAGATGCAAACATCTGTACATAAAGTGAAACAAAATACAAAGGACATAAGCAGAATGCAAACAAGGAACAAATGCAAAGGGAGAGAGTTATATACCAGACCACCCAAAACCAAGGTCTGATACCATGTCAGATCACCAATTGCACCGAAAACTTAAGCTATTAGGAAATGGCCCAACAATGGATTGAGCAATTCAACTATTTCCGACGGGTTCTCTTTTTTTTTTTGTGAGTTGGATGAACCACATTAGTGGGTAAATGGATATGAGAAAAGTCACTAAGCTTGTAGGGTTATGAAATCCTTGTGATGCTATGGGGATTATTTTTATGTGAGTTAGGACAAGGTATGCTTACTGCTTTTGCTGCAAAGTAATGGGCATGTACAATTAAGAGTTTGTTGGGGCCCCTGTTGAGTGTTGACTACATATTGTTTTGGAATCAGGAAGAATAAAGTTAGCTATGATGCAAATGCCCCTCCTGCCATGTGTCAGATAGTTTGCTATGGTATTATGCAAAGGTTAAAACCAAGAATTATTTACCATTGGTGTTGTTGTTTAGGACGTTATGTTATCGTAGAGCAGGGACGAAGCCAGGATTTGGCCTCGAGGTGGCCAAAAAGTGTCTGAACAATTTACGAGCAAATAAGTGTACTTACTACTCCCTCTGTCACAATTTAAATGTCCCCTACGGTTTTTTGTGTATTTTCAAACCCCCAAAAATATACTTCTACATATTATTTTTTATTTTATTACACCAAATTAAAGTGCTCATTTTGGTGTATGTGATTAATAAATTAGTCATGCCAAAATGGCAGTTGATCTTTCGTATGAATTTTGAGACAATGCTATATTCATAATTTAGTATTCGTCACCTTTTGGGTATCCAATAGGGGGTATAGGTTCTTCACTATACCGTGAACGATGTAGAAATTCTTATAACCTTTTGTGTTGTTCTTTGTAGAGTTTGGGTGCTGAGAAAGACAGTCTTGACATAGTTCAGCATGACTGGGCCCTGCCGAAATTCGAGCAGCGAGCTGAAGCAGTGTTGAGAAAGCTCGTATCTGATCACTGATAAGGCAACACGTAATTTCCTGTTCTGTTTTCAACGTCTTCTTCCATCCCGGTGAAATATTTAGACCAGCAATGAAGTTGGTGACAATTTCAACTCTACCATACCATGTAATACTGATGAAACGACATTTAGATCTGCCTTTTCTGGCATTCTATCTTGAATCTATTCTGATGAGGAACTTAACGTTTCCAGCTTTTTATGGTTGTAATAACTTTCACATATGGCTTAGGCTCCATTTTTTGGACTTAAAGGATGCTTGATTAATAGTTCCCACATTATGAGTTTGTTTTCACTGATTTAGTTTCTTCTCTGCATGTTTGTGGTACCGTTGTACTCTCGTTGCACACTTGACACTTCCTCAAATAACGTATGAGATCCATGTCCGGCAATTTTAGTTGTACACACACCAAGCCAGTGTATTTTGCAATTTAAACTTACCGTAAACTATGCATCATGCAAAATATGTGTATAATCTGCATGAATTGTCGTAGGACTCCTTTTTTTTTTTTTGGAAGGGTTAGGACACCTTCTAATCACTATTTATCTTGGAAAATGAAAAGGAATATACCAAGGGATATGTATATTTTGTTTGTTCTTGTGTTCTTCAGATGGAAATTAGTTGATTTCAGAACTGAGATTCTTGTTCGCACTCAACTCTCGTACCCAAGTTTCATGCAACATAGGCGTTGACATCTTCCTTGTGATGGATTAATATGATGGCCTCTGGAGTCTGGGAGACAATGCTAGTCTTTATGCCCATGCACTGGAGATAGGCAATACAAAGTCTTGAGTGCTTGAAATGCGCCGTCTATTGGCAACTGCTGGGTACCTAAGATGTTTCGGTTCTGTTATTTCTCAATAGGTAACAACAGTTTTTACGAGTCGTTATTGTGCTGGACGTGGAGAACCCTTTTATGTTGGTATGATTATGTACATGAAACCCCTTTTTGTTTTCATGTTTCCACCAAGTTCAGGTGGAATGGAAAACTGGTTTCTTATACGTTTGATTGCGATAAAATGATGGTGTTTGATTGCGATAAACTGATGGTGTCGTAATTTTGGGCCTGTTAGTCCCAAAGAAAGATGTTCCCCAGTTCTAAAACACGGGTACGATGAGCATCAAACTCTTTTTGACATTTTTTGCACTATACGAAACCTTTCTCTTCTCTTTTTTCGGTAATGCAGAGTGTCTCATGCCAGCTTGCAAGCATCTCTCAAACAAATCTCTACTGCCCCTTCCATGGCCTTTTTCGCACACTTACACGTGAGGATGAGGTGACGCTAAGAGTTTCTGACAGAGAGAGTCGAACCTGAAATCTTAGAAGAAAGCAAACCCCTAAGTCTCGAGTCAATACCACCAGGCAACCCCTTAGTTTACCATAACACACTGTTGAAGAGAAGGATAGTTTGAAAAATCAATCGAAGCATGGACCCACATAGAAGACAGCACTTTCTTTCACAATGGACAAGGTAATAAGTCTGAAGGCCCATCTAAAAACAAAGGTAATAAGTCGAAGAGAAGAGAATAAAAGGTGTTTCTGTGTTTGCCGACCAGTCATGATTCTCAAAAGAAACCATGTTCCCATGGATTGGAGACTTGTTGTATAGCTCCTTGGCTTCTTTTATTTGATTGAAAATTATCTAACCGTGACTTTGTTTAGTTTTTACTAGGAGCCATCATTTTCATTTGAGTACTTGTGAGGATAGATTTTTAGTGCTCTTGGGTACTTTCCCACTAGTGTGGGAGCTTAACCAATGTCTGGTTGGGGAAGCCATGTAACAATGCTCACAACCTTCAAGGCCCCGTTCCACTGAGGAAAATAAGTATTTTTTGAATTAAATGTGATATATTATGAAAGAATGACATGTCTCATCATAATTTTGATCTCTCCCCTACCCTCCCCATAGCAATGGTTATCCTCGTTATCACCTGAATTCTACTTCCATGGAAAATGGGAAATGTCAAATTCAGAAGGCGGGGGTCAACGGAATGAAGTATATAGAGCTCGTAAAATGAAAAATAAGTACTTAAAAAATAAGAATTTTAATAGAACGGAACCTGAATCTTGTGACCCAAAATATCCAGCATGGTGTACAATAGAGACATAATCAAATAGCAATTCTCCTACCCTTTTTTTTTTATTTAGAAATTTTTTACTAGTTGTTCAGTTTTTTCAAAATTTAATGTAATTCGATCATGTAGGTATTGATATCCCATCGATTTGATTTACTTATTTCTGGTTAGGAGGAACTTGAGGAGCTTATCAAAATGAATAATTTCGATCGTGTCTAAATTAGGATGATCCTCACCCGCCAGGGCGGCCCTAAACAAATGATTGGAAATGTTGAGGGGTGGGAATTACCATATGGAGAAGGGGAGGTTTTGATGTTCATGTTTCAACATCCGAAGAAGTACCTGAGGAGAATTCAGATTCCAAAGAGTACCGCGAGAGCAACGGCGAAGACCACCCAATGCAATAACCTTCCCTCACAACATTAAAGAATTTGAGTGCTCCTGATAAAATCAAGTTATTGTGCATCGAGGAAGGCCGTTATTGCCAAACCCGAGACCAACCACCATTGTATTTGCGAGTAAAAGAGTAATTGAACAATGTTGAATAATGAAATATAGAAGCCTGTGAAGGAGTCCAACAGCCCGAAATGTTATTCACACAGATTCAATCCGACTTCTCAACAGCTTGGGATTAGACTACAAAAGGACACTTCCTGTAATCACAATCAACCAAAATCAACCAAATTTGTTGACGAAGAATGTTGCAAATTTGGACCACTGATTGTCAAACTGGATGGTTAAGATTTGACTGCTTTCCAAGAGTCCGAATCAGGACTGTTCAGAAGCCGAATCCTTATTATAAATTTTTTTTGCATTTGATGTATCTTTTAACCATACTTGCACTCACCTCGTTACCTCACCTTATCACTTGTTTATAGGGTCCCACATCCCATCAGTGGACCACCTAATCAACCCTAGTGGAAGATCAGCTTTGCCCGCTTGTCCGCTCATGCCTCGTGCCATTCAGCCAGACGAAGATTCAAGAAATTATTATTTTTAATTTGGTGCTCGAATCAGCTTACGTGCATCTTGATTAATTCGAAGACTATAAGGCCTGTTCCACTTTCTCCAAAAAAAAATTTTTTTTAAAAAAGAAGGTAATTTCAAACTCAAATATAACGAAAATGAAAAATAATTTTTCAATTTTTTTGCACCGTTTAAAAGATCTCAATGAGATCTATCAAACAAGATCCATATTTATAGAAAAATTATTTACGTAAACACATAATTTTTTACTTTAAAATTTACCTTCTTTTTGACTTTTTGAAAAAGTGAAACGACCACTAAACCTTCAACTTTCCACTGGACTTCATACTCCTATCCTCAGTCACGTAATTCTTTGATATACCGTACAATGTGCTCTCGTTTTTAATTTTCACATTACGCTCTCGCTCTCTCAACCTACTCTCATGCAGATTATAATACTAATTGGATACGTGTTTCAAAGACAATTTTACCCTCGCGCACGAAGAAGTTAAGTTTTATTCTAGGAGCTGATAAAAAAAAAAGTTTTATTCCAGGACAATACAGGCGGCATGATTCTATTAGTTGAATCGACGGTTTGTACAACTCAGAAATTCCTTGTGGGACCCATTTTTGTAGGGCCCTGAACCGTCCATCCCTCCAACTTTCAATCAACTTTTTGCTCCTTTTCGTGCCTCGAGATCTACAATCAATGTACCATATTCAATAAGTTATTTATTTTTGTAAAAAAAATATTCAGACCATTGGAAATAAATAATTAAATACTCTCAGGGGTGGCAATGGTGGCGGCATAATGAACCCCAAAAAAACTAAGGTTAATGTATTTTTTTTGGGATGAATCGTTTGCATTTCACTTTTGGATTGTAGAGTGTCGTCTGCTTAATTTTATTTTAACTGTCTGAAGTGTTTTTAATAATTTGGATTTGCAAAATTTTTTAAAGGTCTTTGCCCGTATGATATTTCCGTAAATTTGAATCATTAGTTATTGAGATGAACGATCAAATTAAATGGCAGAGACTTTCCCGCATTGGACTGCAGACAAGCCGGGATCCTTCTTTTTTTTTTCTCGACAAATTAGTTAGGCATGATCCGAGTTTATGACTGTAATCCAGCGTTGCAAATCAGAGAGAGGGCTATAAAGTGGGACCCAAGTCACGAGCACACTACCTGAAAAGCATTCTACACGTGGGGCCCGTGGGGCCCAAGAGAGGTACACTATCTTTAGGAAGGGCGGATTTATGGGTTTGAATGAAGAAAAAAAGGTTATGAAGGACATGGAGGCATGGGGTGTGTTGGCCGTTGGGGGCTTTTAGGGTATAATCACAGCAACTTGTGAATTGTCATGTAACTGATGTATGTCCCACACCCTTTGGGAGAGGCTACATGGTGCCCTCGGAACCGTTACGTGATGCCTCAAGAGTCAAGACTCTTCAGATAGTGCATCGTGACCAACTTTTAGATCTCCAACACACTCGGTCCATGCCCCAAGCCTCGTAACGACTTGCAAATTGTAATGCTGTAGGCCCAACCTTTTGCACGGAGTGGTCCCTTTTCTTTTTTTTAGGGGGCCTCTTTGGAAAATACGAATGATAAACAAATCAATCTACTCGAGTTAGAATTCGTGTTTCAATCTAACATTTATTCGATACTGATTTGTTACATAAATTAAAACAAATGAGGAGTAGTATTTTAAAAACTCGTTAACTTTTCAAATCAAGATTGAACATGTTGTTACTGAGTTTGTTCGGCTCGATTAAACCGCGTTTGATATTGTCTTGTAATATATTTTCGATGTTCATTAAGCTTTTAAACTGAATTTAATAATTTATTTCACGATTATCAATGTATTTTTGGGGTGAGAGTTTTCTTGTGTGATTCTCTGATTCTCATATGACAGCAGCATAAAATTTACTCCAATGTCAGTGCCACTTGACGATTTTATTTTTGTTGATTCAATTGCCGCTTGACGATTCAAGTCATTCATTTTGTGAGCCTTAATGTGATTATGATCTATGCAAAAATCAGATTGACTACAGCACAGTAAAATTGTCATAAGAGAAATTATCTTTGCCATTTCTCTTATGATCAATACGATTAGACCAGTCTCATCCCAATGTTCGATTATGATCAACACGATTAGACCGATTAGACCAAGCTCGTCCCAATGTTCGATCAATCTGATTTCCAAACCAGTACTTACAATTGGCTGTACGTTGGTGCTTTATAAACAAAAGTGATATTGTTCAAAGAAATAGTGAATACAATTTTGACCACAATAGTAAAAAACTGCCTTGCCGTTACTTTGGAATATGAATGATTTCACATTCTAATTTTCCTTGGTTGTAATTAAATTAACACTTCATTTCTATCTTTGTTATTGAAAATGCAAAACAATTCTCAGATTTAATAACGTAGGATTTTTTTATTTTTGCATAAATGAAAGGTCAATAACAGATAAGTTAAATAAAATGCTATTAACAAAAACAGAATATGTTAAAATTAGTTCCCTTTACGTAAAAGAAAAAGATACCATATGGCGTATGTTTAGACAACAATTCTCGACCCTTTTCTTTAATCATCATTCTCAACTTCTTACAAATATATAAGAAATAGGACTGAATCTCGATTGAATCTTTCAAATTAAATTGTCAGCAAGAGCCTTCTGCATTGAGTAAAACCCTAGTCACATAATCCTTCAAAATCCAATTCGCTCGCCCTTTTAATTCTCGCACTGCTAAATTTTTTGTACCAATTTGAAATGTTTTTTCATGACGCGCGCTTTCACGCCCGCAAATTAGGTGACTTGGAGTAAAACTTGCTTACTAATTCTACTTTTAAAGAATGAAAAGAAGGGAAGAAAAAATTGCATTCCAATTCCCTAAAGCAAGGGATTATGACAGGCCAAGTTGGAAAGATCGAAAGCAAATAAAGAGTGGGAAACCAAATAGAAATCCAAGAACATGAAAGCATGATAATCCAAGTCACCCTTTCATACACTCAAGGAAAAAGGAGAGATGATAGCAGTTGAGAAATGGCCTCCACCACTTGGCATTTCCACCCCACCAATTATTGGGAAAAAAAAATAAAAAATAAAAAAAACTTTATTTTTTATTTTTGTAAAAGTAAAAACATTGACAACTAGACATTGGTGGTGTGCCCATGTATGTGAGATGTCAATTTGCTTATAAAATTCTCTCCCCATTTAGATTTAAATTATTTAATATTTCTTGGCAATTACACTCTTTCTCTATATATAGCTCTCTAAATGGACCAAACCTCTTCATCACTCCCACAAGCACCAACACCACTACTTCTACTACTCATTTCCCCCCTTCCTAAATCTCTGCTCTCTCAAATTTCCATTCCATTTCTAGTCTCATTTCCCTCTTTGATTTCCAATGGCAACTGTTGAGGTAACTGAACACTAGCTAGCTTCAGTTTTCCTCTCACTTCTGCTTTGATCATTTTGATCACTTTTAGTAGTATCAATTTGTGATCGCATTTTATCTTTTGATCATTTTGTCATTCAACCCTTTTATTTTGTTTATTTTCTCCACTGAACTATGCGCGAATGGTGATCGACATGTTTTTATCCTTGTCAATTCGTAAAGAGATTCGATTCAGAACTATTTTATGTCAAAGTTTCAGTATTGAAATAATTCCAGAAGCTCTTCCTCTCGGTTTCCAGAAAACTAAACCTTCGACTCCCAATTTTTTTCCCCATTAAGTTTTTAATGTTTTAGTGTCTCTCTCTTTCTTATGTACGTTGAGCATGCGCAACTGATGGATCTCGATAATATACGTATGATATTCCTTGATCAGATGAGCTTAGACAGGCGCTTGATCGTAAATTCAAGCTAGTTAACGGATTCATTTTATTTGCTGAATAATCGAGTACATATTAGAGTTTTGAGACACAAGTTAATTAATAAGGATTGATCGATAAATGAATTTGTATATAGACTTGCATGAGCTTGTTGTATCAGTAAAACTAAAAGATCGTAACCAGTACACAACGCGCGCCTTACTTTAGCTTTGATTTGTACCAAATAAGAGCGATAGAGATGTTTTTCGAGGCGTTAGATACGTTGTTTGTTTGAATCTCCACACTAACTAACAATCACATACCACAGGTCAACTCACGGTTCAATCCAGTTTTTTTCTCTAATCAGCCTGTAATTTTTTTTAAAATTATTGGTTTCGATGAAATGACTTGGAATATTTTTCGTTCTTGAACAAGATATGACCTTTCTTTTCAATCCTCCAAACACATTTTTGGGATCATACTTTTTGTTTTGACACGACAAACTGTGCAGGTAACACCGGTAGTGACAGCATTTCCTGAAAACGAATCAACCGAGGTGATCAAGAAGACCGAAGAGACAGTGACAGAAGAGGTGGTGGTCGCCCCACCGGCCCCAGAGCCAGTGAGTGAAGAACCAACGGCCGATGCTATAGTAACAGAATCGTCACCAGCCACCGTAGAGGTTGAAGTTCCTCCAGCTGAAGAAGTCGTGACTACGGAGGAAGTTATTGAGGAAGCTGTAGTTGATGAAGAGCCGGTGGTAGTGGTGGAGAAAGCAGTAGAAGAAGAAGAAGTGGCGACAGAGGTGGTCGAGGAGCCTGTTGTTGCTGAAGAGATTAAAGAGGAAACTGTGGAAGCTACCACAGCACCGGCCGAGGAACCGGCCGCCGAAGAAGAGAAAACAAGTGAGGCAGTTGAGGAGGAAGCTACCACAGAAGCAATTCCAGTTGAGAAGACTGAGGAATAGACAAATACAATGGTGGTGTTCCATGGTTGTTTGCCAGAGTTTGCTTTTTAAGTTTTTTTTTTTATTTAATTTAATTTAGTTTGTTTGTATTGTCCTTGTTGTTAATTATTGGTAATGGAAGGTTTGTGGGTGCAATATGGAAGCTATGAGTAGTATTGACCACTTGGGTCCATGTCAGCATACTTGAAAAGTGGCAAATAGGGGTTGGTGGTGAGGTGGAATGGTGCCACTTGGAATATATATGAATTTTGGTTCCAAGAGGGCTAGTGGGAGTTTTTTTTTGAAAGGGGCTAGTGAGAGTTTGAGATGTGGTTTATGGGCTTGAATAAGGAATATTTTTGTGTTTCCATGTTTGATACATAATTTTGGCAATGTTTCTACTTGGTGTGAGCTGGTTCTAAAAGTTGGTTTGTACCTATGTTACTTGGAATGCAGATCGTACTGGTATGAGGAACAAGAACGGAAACGTGGTACACCACTTGTCTAAATTGTGGAACGCTTAAGGTAAGCTTCTATAGATATCAAAATCAATACTTACCCTCCAAGGGATAAAACATTTGGTGAAATTAACTACCATGTTCCAAATTATTCGTGCAAAATACATTTCTAGAAACATAGTGACTGAATTTTGCCGTCCTCTCTCACCAAAATTCCATTCTTTCTAGATCTTTTACATTAATAAGTTCATTTTTTTGGGAAAAAATTTGGAAATTGCTCTGGATATATCGCTACAACTACCGTTTTGGAACGAAAGTGTACCAAGTTTCGGAACTTTCATACTGGTACGCAATTAGCTAGAACCCTAGTAACATAGGTTTGTACCAACATATCTCAAGTAACTAGACTTATTTGAATCTGGACTATCACAAAGAAAAACTAAATTTGTTCAACATACTCGGGGCCCGTTTCTGAACTTGTAAAAGTTCTTAGGCTCCATTCCGGAAACCTTCTTAAAAAATAAGTACTTATTTTGCCACTTCTCATTCAAAAATAAGAAGGGTCATTCCACAAAACTCAAACAAAAAGTTCCTTTCACATTTTCAAACTCAAAAATAATATAAATGAAAAAAAATTCAATTTTTTTTGCACCGTATTAAAGATCTCAATGAGATCTATCAAACAAGATCCATAGTGATAGAAAAATTATTTGCGTAAACACATAATTTTTGAGCTTGAAGTTGCCTTATACAAAAAATAAGACTGTTGCTATGATAATGGGCGCCGATGGAGGGAAATCGTACCGGCGGCCGCCCTGGGCCTTCTCTGGCCACCGGACGGCCGATCCTTCATATATACACGGAAAAGGGTGCTCGGATCAAGCACCCTATACACCCCGGATGCCGTTGATTCCGGCGTTGGCCCCCTCGATTTTTTTTTTTAGAATTTTTGGACGGCTCGGATCGGCCGTCCGGTGGCCGGAGACGGCCCGGCGCGGCTGCCGGTACGATTCCTTCTCCGGTGCCCATTGGTACCTATATAAATTCTAAAAAATAAGCACCTCCTTATTTTTTGGGGAACAAGCCTTCTTATTCAACAAAAAATAAGTTCTTATTTGGTTTCTGGAACGCAGCCTAGTTTTTGTTCAATAATAAGGTTTGTTCCACAAAATAAAAAGTAAGTACTTATTTTTTGGTTAAGGCATCTTCAAGCTCAAAAATCATGTGTTCACGCAAATAACTTTCCTATCAATGTTGATCTTGTTTGATAGATCTCATTGAGATCTTTAATACAGTGAAAAAAAATTGAAAAATTGTTTTTCATTTATGTTATTTTTTAGTTTAAAAATATGAAATAAACTGCTTATTTAAGTTTTGTGGAACAATCCTTCTTATTTTTCTTTGAGAAGTTCCAAAATAAGTAATTATTTTTTAAGAAAGTTTCTGGAACGGAGCCTCAGACATTAAGCTAATGGGCTATATTCACTTTGGCTATATGACCTATAATAGGTTAAGCTTGAATGAAAGCCATATTTGTCGTCCAGAAATTTTTTCACAGGAATTTGGACCACTACAGAGAAATTGTAACGAGTAGTTCTGCACACTCAGTTAAATATTAGGTGTATAGACCAGATTCACTTCGGCTATGACTTATAAAAGGTCAAGCTTGGAAGAACGCTCTATTCGTCATCAAAGGCATATTTGTCATCAAGATAATTTTCTGCTACGCAAGTATGAACACAGAGACTCGTTGAAGTCTTATTCCTACCGGGATTTTTTTAACGGAGTTTACTACAAAGATGATGCAGCAATGACAGTTTCGTAAGACGAAAGCCCTAAATCTGTATATGATAGTACTAAGTTCCAAGTCTATATCATACTTCTGAGTGAAAATGATTTATCTAACTTCATAACAGAAAAACACTGAACACTGATCGTCATATACGAGATGCACCATAACTTCGAAACACAGTCTAATTGTTGAATCTCAACTTCTAACAAGAGCTCTTCAAGATAATAACATTCCTAATGTACTGTTGGGGCACATTTATCCGGCAAATGAAATTTCAGGGAATATCACAACTTTCGCAAGGAACTTGACAAAAGAGGATTATCTCGAAAATCTTCAACAAGCATGAAAGGATAGATACAATAGAACACAGTCTATGGAAGCAACAAAATCATCTTCAGTCTAACCTTTATTTATCATCATTGTAAGGTTGTACCATTATAAACAGTTGGGAAAAGGGGGAAAGAAGTTACAAATTGCGTTGTAGAACAACAAAAGGAAGGCCAACTTCCTACCTAGTTAAATAACAAAACGGCTAAACACTATGCTGTGATCTGTACAAAAGCAAGGGTGGACAAATATCTTTTACCTGCAAACAGTAGCCCTTTTGTCCCAAAATTGCTAACATCCTCGCACATGTTTCACCAAGTACCAAAGCTGGAGCCAACATGTTCCTGGGTTATAATGCGAAGACGATCTTCCATAATAGCCATAGATGGGTAAGGCGCGAAACACAGCTGATAGAAGCATGTGTGAGAGGAAGGGAGGCGATTATAGGACTCTGAAGCCTTGTGGATGAACAGTGGAGATGCCAAACCACCAAAACCCTCCACTGGTAGGTATTTCACCGAAGTCCAGAAAAAGAGAAGGACCTTCCTCTGATCTGCTGACATTTGTCCGACAATCTGCGAGATTATTAAGATACAAATGGTCAAATTAAGGACATCTACGAATGAACTTGACCAATAGCATCTCATAAACAATTTGCCCTGCCCGTTAACCTTATTAGACAGATAGCAACACAGTCAAGTACATGGTCGATTTCTGCCCAGCAACCGCAAGGGCTCAACAGGAATTCAGAATATTGGGGCAAAAACCAACGGAAGGGACAAATTGAAATTGTAAAATAAAAACTACAGAAAATTTTAAATAAATCCAAAATCTCGGGGGCAATTAAAAAACTCTGATAAGTACAGTTTTCTACGTGGGGTCCCCACAAGGCTCTGCCCATGCTGCCGCAACCATATCAAGGCGATGTCTCTATAAACTATAAAAAACATCATATGAGGTCAGTTAAACCCAAGATACGCAATTAACTCAATGATATACAACTCATTACCACAGAAAACCCACAATTACATAGAACCTGAAAAGAGAAAATGAAGCCATTTGCAAGGATATAATGTTGTATCTGGTGGCCTGTGGGTTTCGAGGTCTATTTATTGATAGGTGAAGGGCCTACAAACAGTCTGCAACCTTTTTCCTTCATGTTTAATTACATTAAATTGCAATCTTGAAGCTCTAAAGATAACAAAAGAAAATCATCATTTTTACTATAATGAGCAATATTCAGCTAAATTGATTTTTACAATGTGAAACAAGATTGCAAGAAGTTTGTTTAAAAGAGTAAAGAAAGAGAAGTGAGACAGAAGGATGCCGTGCAGGCAGAAGTAATGGAGGATATATTCATAATAAACCAAATAAACCAACACAATGATTAGCTAATACTATACAGCGCAAAAAGATAAAATGAATTCAAACGTAAAACATAGTATTGCCCATGACGTACCTTCCAAAACCAGAGTATCTGTGGATCAGTTTCTTTGTATCCCCTGTATTCTGTGTGCGCCTTCCAGTCCTCGACAGAAATAGCATTCTCACTCCCATGCAGCATCCAATCAAGATCTTCGAGCTCTAAACTTTGGAAAAAGCACTTCTGCAGCTTCGATTCACAAAGAATATCGGAGAACCCTTCCGCAAAACATGCAACCTGTTCAGTGACAGAGGTGACGAAACGGTGTTCAATCAAATATTTAACATACACCTCCCTATTCCTACTATTCACAACAATGTTTTTCCCGCCTGGGCAAAGTTCCACAATTCTCCTTGATCCTAACTCTTCGACATCTAGCACAAATGTTAGACCTAGAGCATCTGAGTCAACCATCCCAGCATCCATCTCCAAAATTTTCTTGCAACTGCTGTACAAGCATGGATCTGCATCATGAATATCTTCCAAAGAAACATTCTTTCCAGCCAGTTGCAAGAAAAACACACGATCAAAGACGATGCCAACTTGCACCTTATGCATCAAAGCTAAGGCAATTACCCTGCCAGAGAACTTAAAATATTTAAGGTGTAATGGATCCACCTTGGAAGCTGCAAACAAATACAATCCATAGAATGCGTTACTAGTCTTGCATGAAACAAATCCTAATCATCTACATTGAACGTGCACAAAAATTCATAGTCAATACAGGATACATAAGCACTTTTCAGCTATGGTTGCTAGAAATGTTACGGTTCAAAAACATTGAAGAGGAGAGAGCACGGGGGGGTTGGTTGGTGGGCGGTAGGGAAAGACTGAAAAATGCATCCAGAAATTAGTCGTAGTGCCTAGATAGATTAGTGACAATGTCCTTGCTACATAATTGGAAATAAATAGGCTTATCAAGGGTTTGTGAAGGAAAAGGAGCTCTGACTAGGGGATTGTTTGCAAACGTCTGAGATTGTGTGATCCATCAGCGTGGAAGTTGCCATTCATTTGTTCGACTACAAGAGAGGACAGAATGGAAAACCAAAGAAAAAAAGTACGAAGATATATGAGACAATAAAGATACAAAACAACTCAACCGAAAAAAACTGCCAAGTACACCAACTTTCATTCTCCAAAATTCCTCACTGCCCTCCACCCCCTTTGAATTTAGATAGTTTCAGATGAAAGTCTACGTAGGTGAAAAACTTATACACCTAGGTTTCCTTCAATCACCTTCTGTTTTCTAAAATGGAAAAGCTATTAAAAAAGTTCCTCCTTTCCTTATCTTTTCTCTTCCCTAACACAAACGAGCCATTAGTTCTCATTGTAAGTATTAGAACAGGGAAGCAATGTGGAATTGAGAGCAAGCTACCCAGTTTCAGGTGTGATCGGATGGTTGAATTAGGTAATTCCATGGTGGGAGCTTTAGAATTACAATCAGGTATTTAAACTAAAATCAGCTAACAAGGGATAGCTGCTTATTTCAGAAGTAACAAAGCCAAACTAACTCAACCAATTTTTTCTGTCGTCAGCCCAACAGGTGTATTTGGAAAAGAATGTTGAACATTGCAGAGATTAGTCAAGGAGTATGGCCAGAGTAAGGCAAGCTTTTATATTATATTCCAACTCCAGAAACCTCTTACATGAGATAAGGACAACTCCCTATCCCCGAGGCTGGGTGAAGCTAGACTCATCAGTGATGTTGATGACGACTTGCCCCAGAAAAAAAAATTATCAAAGTGAATAACTATTAGCAAATCAATGACCAAATTAACCAACCCAACTATGTCCACATCTTCCCTTAACCTAAGCACTACAATTTCCAATGTTGAATATCATCGTGGGTGATGCCATTATATTGCTTATTGTCATTTCACCTATGTCTAACATCTTCTGAGAAAAAATAGTTCATTATGGATTTCAAGGGTCACTTTGCCCTAAACCCTTCGAAGTCGGAAGAATCCAAAAGGCAGACCATTTGCCAAAACCAATAGCATGTCTGGTGATATATGGAACAGAAACCACTGCCTCCATGATGCCTTACAATTATCCCACCAGATAATACGAAGTTCTCACTTGGTTCCAAAAAGCTCACTGTCTGAAATGTCGTGCAATTTTCAGATCATAAAATAAAGTGCTTCCAGGCATAATTTTTTTAATCCCTATGCACCAAATTAAAGTTCTCCGAGTGTAACAAAGTTCTAAAACTATGCATAGAAGTATTTTATTTTTAAATCCCAAAATTGTATGGTTTTTCATAGGGGTCCAGCAATTTAGAACGGAGAGAACCAGAATCCGTTTACTTATATCCGATCCTATAATGGGAGCCGGGCTACTCCCTTCATTGACAGGTTGAACTCAGAAAATCTGACCAGCTCTGATCACAGACCCGATCCGAGAACCATATATACTACCTCCTCTGGTTTTAAATGATTTTTTCTTGGATATTCTTCCTCAAACAGTCGAGTGTGTATTGTAATATAAAAAGGATGAAGAGAACAAACATTAAATACTCCTTGCAGCCTTGCCTCTCTAGTTTCTCTCGGGAATATACTCCTCTTTGCTCTCTCTCGTTTCTCTTTCTTGAACAACATCAGTTACATCTTAAAGGTCTACTTCCTCACTGTTTTCCTCCTCTCTTCTTTCTTGTAATTTTTTCCTTGCAAAAATTACACTAAACCATAAGATTGATCCTCCTATAATTCATCGTAAGGTAAGGCACCATTCAATGAAGAATCAAAATTTAGGATAGTGGTTCAGGAAACCCAGCTTGTTAGAGCAAAGAACTGAAAATCCTTATGGAATTCATGAACGAAAGGTCTAGTCATTTCTACATTCTTAGTGGACAGAAAAGGGGTCCTAGGACGAGGTTCAAAGCTCCAGTTAATAATTATAAAACTCATTGAAGTATCAAGAAGCCACTTGGGTTTAAGAGATAAGCTGAAAAATCATCTGTACTTGGCAAATAAGATTCTCAAACCACTTGGACATGGGAAACGCCTCATCTCTGCCTTGCTCCCTGACTTTCCTTCTTCACTAGTAGTAATAATAACCACCTGAAGGAATATACGCTAACAGACGCATCACATTCACCAATTCCTTGCTTTTTACACCACACAATTCTAGAATGCCTCAATTCTTCCTCATCGTTGACTAAGAGCTGCAATTCATTATTAACATCCAATCAGGAAATACATGATCTAGTGACTAAGTCCTTGCTTTATGTTGAATAGTTAATTTTGTGATTAACCTCAGCTATATTGAAAGGCTTAGATATGCTATCATAATTCCAAGTTTTTAACTTGTACTTCGAAACTTAATAATGCCAAACATCATACGATTTATGCTTTCCTAATCTTCCACAACCCACAAGATATCAACAGAACACAGGACTCCATCAGACCTGAAAAACCTTTCAACAGAAAAGATCCTTTGAAAGTAAAGGCGTAATAAAACAAACTAATAAAGTTTGAAGAAATAATGCAGGAAAAACAATTATAACATACCAGGATTGGGAAAAAATCTTCTACGATCATTCGGGCAAGCTAGAAAAAGGGCATTCTGGGGATTGAAAATTGCTTGGCATACCAAGCAAAACCACTCTCGCAACACACCGGGTCCTGTTGCTTCCTCATTTTTGAATTCCATAAACAACCCCGCACGCAACGTCTCAGGACTTGCGTGTGAAAAGTACTCAAATGATTCTGCCAAAATTTGTGACCTGTCAATAAGCATCTCATGAATCTCCTCATAGTCCTCCTTCGCTTCAGGGAGCATCATCATTGCGAAATGCCTCCTACATTCAAAATCCATCACGCCCTTGTGCATTAGAAGCCATCTCTGATCATTACTCCGCGTAGCATATTTGATGATAAGATGACATACGGCAACCTTTTTGCGCTTCAATATCGTCCCGAATCTGTCTTGAGCTCCATAATAAAGTCTCGAGAGACTATTCATATCCTTCAAAATAGTAAGATAGTGGGCACAGCCTAGAGGAAGGTGTTCACCTTCCCTTTTCTCCTTCACAGCCAAGCACTCCTCCAATTTCTCAAGGGATTGTTCCAAACTTCCCACTAAGGCATCAAACTCAACGTGAAGAGACTTAATCTCCAGAGCATAACAAGATAACTTATAATCACCCTCGCGCATTGGCAACGGGATTGAACCCATCGAACCACGATGTTCCACGATTGCCGTGCACAGGGGGACCAAGAAAGCCGTCAAGTCACTAACATCGCTCAAAGACGGCCCCGGGCTCACAGGCGACGTCACGCTTGCCTCCAAATCGGTACACAACCTAGCCATAAGCTCTTTAACAAACAGGTGAACGTCTTGAAAAGAAATCAATGCCTTACTACTATCACCACAAACATTATGCTTTGACCCATTCATAATGCGAACACAATCCATCATTGACGCTATACTACTCCTACAGAAGCAATACAACGGGTCGCGACGACTACTATCACCTCTATCCATCAACTTACAAAACTCTAAAACGATGGGCACGCAGAGGAATCGCAAACACTTAGGCAGTGTGTTCAAGCTCCAACTAACAAACCTCCTAATCGATTCGTCGCCGCATTCCTTGTTACCTTTATACGGCGACTTATATAGCATGATTAAAGCAGCAGGGGCACACGCCGTCGAAAACACCTGAAGGTGCCCCGCGGTGGGGATCTCCGCAATCAACTTACTATTATTATCACTAGTGATCTCGCTTAAAAACTCTTTTACCTTATTGGACAACAACTTGGTCAACACCGTGTTGCAGTCTTTTTCTTCGCCCTTGCACAGGCGGAGAATCAGCTTAATCAGCTCGTCGACCAACCGCCAGGCCTTGGGGTAAAGCGTGCTCCGCATCCGGCCCACCAAAACCAGCCCGGCGTCGTTCCGGACCGAGCACTCGGCCAGGGTCTGCTCCGTCTGCAGCTGTTTCCCCTCGTAGATCAGCCGTTGTTCGTCCACGGGTATCTTCGTGATCTCCCGGATCATCTCGTGGACCGACTCGATCGTGTCGAAGGAGTTTGCTTTGAGGACTAGGGTTTTGCTGCGTCCGGACGAGGACGGCATCGTTCTGACGAAGAATTGGAGCTGCTTGGGGGGAGGATTAATCTGGTGCAAACGACTTAGTGAAGAAGAAGAAGAAGAAGAAGAGGACGGGGCCCACTGGGAAGAAGATTGTTGTTGGTGGTGGTGGGGGTGGTGAGGCGGAGGGATGGGATTGGTTGGGAGGGAATTGACGGCGGGGATGGGGTCGTTGTCTTTTCTCATCCTGACGGAGACTAGGTCGGATTCGTCGTCGGTGGGGCCATAGTCGTCCAGCTTGCGCTTCGAGGAGGGGCGATCGAGGCGTGGATGAGTGTAATCGAGAGACATTGAAGGGGGCCTAGGCCAGTGGTGTGGGCTGGGGTTGTTTACGGTAGGGGTGAGTCCATTGAATTGGAAGGTTCTGGATATGGAACCTAGTTTGACGAAGAAGACGAAGTAGAGAGAGCGAGCGAGAGAGAGAGTAATGAAAAAAGAGAACGCAAATCAGGCTATGGAGAGAGAGAGAGAGAGAGAGAGAGACAAAGAGTCAGGGGGAAGGATCAGACCAAGGACACGCAGACATTTTACGCGACCTCGAATTACCAAATGTACACGAGATTTTATGGGAATTAGAGAGTATCGCTCCCGGGGTTTTTTGATAAATGCAAATTGACACCCCCATATGTAGTTTTTTTTTAATTTATTTTAAAAACGGACCCCTCATATATAGTGTTGCAAATAAACCGAGCTGTTTTAGAAATACCTAGTGGCTTGACCCTGCAGATAAATACGTGGGTTTGAGCCACATTTGAAGATCAAACTAGTCGGACCCAACGAAATTTTATCTCGGCTCATGCAGTGTAATGAGTTCATGAACAAGGATAGATAACTATATGAAATTTAGATTATAGAGGGAGAGGGAGAGGGTTTAGGAAGATGTAGAGGAGGGAGGGTTTACTAGGAGGCAAAGGAGGGAGGACAAAGATTTGGTGAAGATTTGTGATTCGAAGATTATTGTTCTACGTTTTGATATGCTGATGTTTTCTTGTCCTTATTCGCCTTTACATTCGCAAATTGGATATTGAGGTATCAAAAAATATTGCGTCACATTGATTTGAATTTTTATGAAAGATGTAAGTTATGCAATAATGTTAATTGACATGTTATGTAATGTTATTGGTTGGTCTTTGACCATGGCTTCATTACGCTCTAAGTCCCTTCAATTTATGTAATTAAGGGTTGAGATACTGTTAGTCATTTCAAGATTTTTTTACTTAATTTGGACAACATAGTTTATAGTGTTTACGTTTGTGAAAATTCGAATTGGTAACAATGCAATAAAAATTAAAAAGAGTGTGACCAGATACGTTACAAGTTATTCAGTGATCAATTATGAAATATTGGGTTTGGCGCATCTCGTTATGTAAAAGTGTTATTTTATACATGAGACTCATGTACGGGTTTCTTATTCGTGTGGACCAATTTAATTGACATCCTACTCATATAAGGATTACAGTCCTTTATGACATATATGACTTTTGTAAAGATTATAAGTACAAGGGGTTGGGCTCTACTCCCACTGAATGATTTTGCAGTATTTGGCAACCTAAAGGCGCGAACAAGAGAGTAGAAGGCCTCACACCCACGGTTTATTTTTTTGAATTTATTTCATCACAATAATGAATTCATGTCCGAATCTGACCTACAATTGAAATAACATATGAAATTATTACAGTCATGATGTCCTGAACAACTAATCACATTCCGGTGGACTCGCTCCATTCGGACATGTATAATCTCTCTATTCATGTCCGAATCTGACCTACAATTGAAATAATATATGAAATTATTACACCCATGATGTCCTAAACAACTAATCACATTCAAGTAGACTCGCTCCATTCGGACATGTATAATCTCTCTATTCATGTCCGAATCTGACCTACAATTGAAATAATATATGAAATTATTACAGTCATGATGTCCTGAACAACTAATCACATTCCAGTAGACTCGCTCCATTCGGACATGTATAATCTCTCTATT
>BPLS01000328.1:294764-305145 GCA_019656275.1 Rhododendron kiyosumense
AAATTATGACTTTTACACAAGTATTTTTTCAGAGTTGAGTTTTGTTCTCCCTCTACTTAAGAGGGTGAACATTACCTTCCTTCTTATTGGTTGAAATGATGTGGACCACAAAGTCATGCTTATTAAAAAGTGTATTGCATGGTAAGCATGATATTACTTTGTGATGGGTTCACACCATTTCAACCAATAAGAGAGAGGGTAATGTTCACCCTCTTTTAACAAAATTGCACTCACTTTTTCAATTTCTCTTGGATATTTCAAAAATACTTGTGTAAAAGTCATAATTTTTTATGTTTTAGTTTCTCACAAACCAAAAACACAAAACAGTTTGGCGCAAAATTAATAAAGGCGAAAAAAATTGAATGAGATAAAAAAATTGTAGTCCATAACTTGTCGGTTAGCAGCAGAGAGGGGCTTAGTTACGCGTATTTTAGGTGTACTTGAAAGTTAAGTTTAGAGTGTACGGCAACGTTTTTTTTTGGGTGATAATTTTTGTAAGTAATGTGTTTGTTTGAACACTTGCACAGGCAAAATCTCTTGTAAAAAAAATAAATAAATAAAAGTTTGCAGGATTGTAACGATTGCAACAATTATACGAAGTTTAATGCATTTCAAACTCCTATCTAACGGTATTTAATCAATTTGATTTTCGACGAGTTCTAAAAAGCATAATTTTGATTACTGTCGTGGATTCCGAAAAGACCCACAAATGACCCAAATTAAAGGCAACGAAACTAGACAACAACTGTCTCCAATTTGTGAAATGAACCGGGACTTCGTGGGAGTGTGTGACCCCACGATCCCACTCCTACTCAATCACGGGACGCTACAAAGGAGTTCACTCAGTCCTATGGAACTCCTCCTTCATTCAATTTCTTTCTTACACTACTTTCCAACCACTACACCATCCACTATATTTTTTGTGGGGCCCATCCCGGATCTCAAAAAAATACAGAAAAATATCCATAAATTTTAAAATAATATATTATGGGGCTTTGTAAAAAATCATTTCCAACGGATATCGGTTATTATTTTTTCTTGATTTGTAGGGACGAAACTGTTTAACTGCACAATTTCGCCCCTACAAATCTAAAAATAATACTTACCGATATTTGTTGGAGCTAATTTTTAACAGGTCCCCATAATATATTATTTTAAAATTTATGGATATTTTTCTGTATTTTTTTGGGACCCGGGATGGGCCCTACAAAGAATGTAGTGAATGGTGTAGTGGTTGGATGTAGTGTACCTAGACTTATTGTTCTTTCTTCTCCTCCTGTTTGTCTACTACAGCATATTGATCATATTTCTGTCTGTTTTCTTCCTCTTTACTTCTTTAATTTACACTTTGGATTTTGTTTTGATAATGATAGGAGTGTTTACTTGTGGGGATGGATTAATAATTGGCTTGGCCCGTTATTTGATATCCAACACTCTTTTTTTTTACAAACAAGATAATTCAATTATATTAATACAAAGAATCAGTCTACTGGCACATAAAAATTTGTGCATAGATTGTGCACAGATTTTTTTGTGGGGTCCACTATGGGTCCCATAAGAGTGATCCGAGCCGTTCATTATATTTAAAACATTTTTGCAAGGGCCTCTGCGAAAAATCAGCTCAATCTGATACCTATAAGTGTTTGATCACAATCTGTGCATAGATTTGCTGTGCCAGTAGACTTTCTGTAATACAGACAAGGAAAAGGTATAACGAAAAAACATGCTCGTACAATCAAAAACCAAAAAATAACAACAAAACGAAACGAAAGATACAACTGCGGCATCGAAACCCAAGAGGGTGAAAAGGCTAAGGAATCCACCATGAAATCCAGGGAGGAAAGTCTGTTCCTGCTATGATAAAGCCATATCCAGACCGGAAGATTGGAGCCGAATCAGTTACACACGCTTTTACTGTTGAGGATGGAGAGCTTGAAAAACCGTCATAGGCGGGGCAGAATCACCACTTAGTATTTCTGTGAGCGTCGAAACCCTATAATATTTTAATTAGTTTAGTGATTTGGAGGTATTGCCATGTACATTGTAGAGATTGCCTTTTTCACGGAGGCTCCGTACACAAAGTCTCCGCGCCGCCCTATCTCACCGTTCTTCTCATCAATAGATGGTCCGTATTTTAAAGAAAATTTAAAGAAAACTATTCGAGAATAGTTTTCTTTAAAATACGGACCGTCCAGCACACATTTAGAACGGTTGAGATTGATCCACTCTTCAAACACCCAAATTCCGTAAATAAGATTTTCTCTTAAAGTTGCGATCATAGTTTGAAATCCGCTAAATTTGTGGTTATGGCGAAAGTTGGATCGAGAATCACGTGTGGTGTGACCCCAGCTCAAATACTCTTTTTTTTTTTTGTCACATAGCAATAAGTGAGCAAACATACACAATTATTACATATCTACTCATACACGTGTGAGATCGGTGTCCAATTAATTAGTTTGTTGACTAGCATGAGAATTGGGACCTATGTTTGGTTTTAAGTTTTTGAGAAAAAAATAATAATATAATTAGTGACAACGAATGAAGAGAAATAGATAGAGAACCTTCATGTGAACCGTGTAGAGAGTAAATTATTATTTTTTCTCAAAATTTGTAAAAGAACAACAATGATTAAGATTATTTGTAAAGGTTATGTTCTCAGATTTTGTTTTACTTTTGAAGCGTGAGAAACTTCATTGATGGTAAGAAAAATACAATTGTGTTATCTCGCCACAAGACAAAAAGCGTCTGCGACGAGCAAAGATCAATAAAGGTCTAAGGAACAGAACATAGAATACTGGTTCGCAAAATGTAAAAGAAACAGAAACTATGCTATCGCCTGAAAATATGAGGGCGCCAACGAGAAGCGAGAGCCTACTGCCTACGAAACAAAGCATAGGACTTGTTACGAGCCATGTTACGAGATTCAACTAGTTCATTGCTCGTTTTACGGATTACTAGATGTGGGCGTGTATGTTTGAACAAGTTGGGTTGTTTTCTGGTTATGTGGTTTTTTCCCCTATAAACGTACACTGCAAGCAAAAATAAGTAAAATAGTATAATGATAGTAATAAAAATGGTCCGAAGGATGACAAAAAGTCCTCCTTGAAAAGAGGTTTGAAATACTAATGCGAAGTGTAATAGCGCGTTTTTATCATCCCATTTTTTTTTTTTTAAATTGGGATTTTAAAAGTTATAGTTTTTTTTTTTGTTTTTTTTACTTTGAAATTGGGGGAAGCCAAAAAATTTTGATCCCCCTCCTCTCTAAATTTGGGAAAGTGCTATAATACACACCCCTTATTTAAGTATGTATCATATGCACCCTCATTGAAACACACTAAAATGTTATGATTCTCAAAATGTTATGAATCTATTGCTAAAAAGTTACGAATCATATTGATAAAAAGTTACGAATTTTTAGTATAAAAGTTACGATATGAAATAAAATGTTATAAATTACTGGTCTTACAAGTAATTTTTTAAGAAGTGACACAATATGAATCACATAATAAATGCATATAGTACACACTTTAAAGATATGTGTATTGAAGATTTTCCCCTAAATTTGACACCACAAAAACCCTCGTCTCCACTTATGGCCGGTGTCAAACTTACCCTCGTGGTTGGGAAAAAAATAACTCAAAAAATACTTTATATACTCCAAATTAAAGTGTTAGAAAAGTCTTGGTAATTAGTTGGCTGATCGCATTAAAGAAAATGGGTGGAATAGTAGTACATGTTGTTAGTTAGGGAACAAAGTTAATTCTACGGGGTCTCTCTTTCTCTCTCATTAATCATCTTCTCTCACATTTTCCTATAAATGCAAATGTAATCGGAGAGAAATGCAGAGTATGAATATCGGTGAGAAGGAAAAGGTAGAGAGCAGAAAAGACTAAAGAGAAATACTGAGTGTAATATAATAGGTCCTGAAGATCTACTTCGCTCTTGATAGCTCTTGGAGAAACTATCCTTCTATGTATTTGTGTCCACCTCTTAATTTAGTTTCTGCAATTAATCTTATTTATTTTGCGCTGGTTTTATAACACAAAGAAACTTTGCATTTGGCATGTATTGCCGATTTTGGAGAAAATTGGTTGCTGTCTAATCCTTATGCTGCCAATTTTGACAAATGGCTCCACACCAAATTTGACTCTTTAGAGTATTCCCATTGTAATAAGCAAATGGGTGTGGATAATCAAATTTAGGAACAATGCTAAAAAAACACTTCAATATTGTAATAAGCAAAGTTACAAGTTTTTAAGCAAATAACCAAATTTTACCAATTCCATAACCAAACTCGACAACTTTTACCAATAACCAAAACTCAATAACTCAAAAACACCCACATTGGAATCGTCTCATCGAGACGAATAATTTGTTGTGATCGGGTGCGTGATTGAAACTTATTTGCGATTGTACAGATGTGCATTGTGTATTGTGGGATTTTTTTTTGTTAGGGATGCAGAAATAACCAATGTGGAGGTAGAAGTTAAGTTTTATTATGAACTAAATGGATCATCAAATGCTGACGTGACACATTTTGGTTATTGGTTTTGATTATTATCATTGCGGATGCTCTTATAGAAATGCTTTACATGTATCTCCAATAATCATAAAATACCTTGAAATTAAGGGCCGAATAAAAAACCTTCAGTGGCCTCAAGAGTTATTTGCCAGCGGTAGAATTCGAACTAGTGCACTCGAAAAGGGCATGCACATTAATTGTTGTGATGCTCTAACTTGGCCAATTCAATGGATTAATGATGGTCTTTCGCTTTAAAATGAATTTTAGCAATTTAGTTTTCTTATAATTAATTGCACTTCATTAGTTGTCTTGCATGTGATTTAAGAATTGTGTTATGAATAATTTTAAGTAATAAAAAATAAATTGTAGAACGCATTTTTTGGAGAAATAGAATATCAGAATAATTAGCATGGATTTTAACTTCTATGCAATAAAATTATGGGTACATATGAATTTGCACATACTATGTACGTATGAGTTTTGTGGAGCTCACCTTGAATCTCATAAAAATAATTCGAAATGCCTATTATTTTTAAAACATTTTTTTATGGAGCCTCGTAAGATATCAACTCAAATTCTTGTGAATTATCAGTTCGTCTTGACGAGAGAAATAAAAAAATATATAACTTTTATCTTCTTTTTTTGGAAATATCTAAGAAAAAGCCCAAAAAGTCAAAGTTTCGCGTCAAGACGAATTAATAATCTACAAAAGTATGATGCAAAACTAACATACATGAATTTTTTTTTAATAAGAACAAAACAAAGCCAAATTGGTCTTTTATTTTGGGAAAGTAAGCCTGAGTATGAATTATATTGATGTAATATTAGAAAATTTCAAAGAGAAACAAATCACATTTAGTGGTCTAGCAAATAGAAGATTCATATAAGTACTTATTTGAATTTTTTGAATAAGAGATGATGAATTGTGTGATAAATGACCTGTCTCGTAAGCACAAAAAATAAGTACTTAAAGAATAAGAATCTTAAGCAGAACAGGTTAAAACACTCACACTCAGGTAGGAATTAACAAGCGGTGCTTGAGTTTTTCTTTTATTTTTTATTGTGCCATAGGATTGATTGAATTGATGAACTTGGGTCACTCAATTTAATTTAGAATTCTAATAATTAACAAGATAACTAGATTATTTTGAAAAGATGAACTTGGGTTACTCAATTTAATCTAGAATACTATAACAAGCAAAATAACTTTTGCTGATGGATAGTCGGCATATATAAACAAAATTATTATTTAGAAAATGGAATGATGTTAAAATATGAAGCAATCACACATATGTTAAATTACTATTGTTTATCTGTTTGAATTTATGTAAAAAAAAAATCTGGATATCAATACATATTACATACAGTACTTTTCAAACCACTTAATTTCATGCGAATTTATGCAATTGTGGAAAACATTTTTATACGTTTATCTTTTCTTTTCTTTTTTTGGTCAAACGGAAATTCATTTTTATACGTTTATCGCACATATATGTGGAGGCTAATTACTTTTTTCATGGGACGGTATTGGACGGTTAATACTTTATATTCCATAATATATGTTGGGCCCTTGTGTTTCGAGCTTGCTTTTGGCCTACCCTAATGAAGCCATAGTAGTAATCATGCAATAGACTTGAAAAGAAAAAAAAAATTTCAGGGGTTCTGAAAAGTATGGCATTTTAATCACCCAACGTTTCATTGAAAAGTATGGCATTAATCACCCAAAACATTTATCACATTTATACGTGAGGGTAATATGACTTCAAGAGTTATTAGTGAGGGTAATATGACTTCAAGAGTTATTAAGAAAGAGAATTGAACTTAATTTGAAACTTTGGAACTTATCAAATAGGAATCCATATTGAGTAGAAGTCCCTCAATTTGAAACTTTGGAACTTATAAATAGGAATTCATATTGAGTAGAAGTTTATTTTTTACCCCAATTTTTCTACTAGAAGGTGATAATTATCTTTTTCCGAAATGATATACGAATCGGTGTAGCCTAACTTTATTTTCCTTTCAATATGGTTGTTAATTTTGCATCAATTTTTCTTATTTTTATGATTTGTATGGACAAAAAAAATATAAATAAATAAATTTGTGACTAAAGGCTTTTTTTTTTGGTTACACACAAAAGGTCAAAATAGACACATTTTTTTTCGCTTAGCCAGTATCAAGGTATAATTAGTTTTTAATTTTCTCTAGACAATGGGTATTGTTTATGTTTCATAATGTTTTGTATAGTGTAAGGACCAAATTTCGGAGTCACTTGTATTGGTAATTCCGAATGACAAAACTCATATTTTATATCGAGTTGTAATTTTGTTATTTTTTATAAGTTAGTGAGTCTGTATAGGACTAGAGTAGAAAGAATTATTATTATTTGTAATTGAGAGTGAGCAAGAATTATTATTATTTGTAATTGAGAGTGAGCATTCTAGATAACAAAAGAGGTCGACTACAACAAGACGGATTTTTGCAAAAGAATTTAGGTCTAATTATGAACTTATGCTTTACCTTCTAGGGTTTGACCACACACGTATAAAAGGAAAATGGGGCAAAAGTAGCAATACGTGAAAAAAGACAAGCGGCTGTGATGAGAGCTATTTTTAAAAGGAAGATTTTTTCTTAGGTTAGTGGAGGGCTGGTAGACTAAAGGCTGTTGGCGATCAAGATTATTGGGTGCAGTATATGTGTGACCCAGTAGGTATTATTTAGAATGTTGTGAGGATTTATTTCGTTTGAATAGGTATATCTGTTAGTGCATAATGATTACTAGAGGCCGGGGCACACGCGATACGTGTGCAAGTCGGATTTTACAACATTTGTGAAAATTTGATCAAACAATAAATGGGAAACATTTTTACAAAAATGTTATGAAAATCTGACTGGCACACGCATCGCGTGTGGCCCGGCCTCTAGTAGTGTTATCATGCATGTAAGATAGGAATAAAAGTTAGGTTGAAATTTAATTTAAGAGTATTTGGTTGACAATATTTTATTTTTTTGTTAATACTTTCATTTGGTATAGACGTAGTCTCATGAAATACATTTAAGGTTCCATCTTTTGGTATTAAAGGCAAATGTGTATTTCGAGGATGTTGGGTAGCATGTGTCTGTTGACGATGACTCGTCATTCCAGTTGTATTGAGACCTTTGGATATGTAACACATTCGAGGTTTTTTTATGCCAAATATACGATATGGTTAAGACATGGAAACTTGACAAATTGGAACATGGAAACCCTAAGATACCTGATGGATGGCGTTGCCTTGATGATCGAACTCGTCTTGGAACATTATTGAGAAAGTTCAATGTGTATCCCCTCCTGTTTGAAGTATGCAAGTTATCAGTAATGTTAGACGTTTATTTGGCATTTAAAATTGAGGAAAAAACTGTAATATTTTATTTACGAACCTAGGTGGTGTCGTTGGTTGTAGTTTGATTGTCATTATGCCAATTGTTGTTGACGTTGCTCATTGCTTAAAGCAGCTCATCTTTCTCTAGCTCTGTTACGCTATCTCAATCTGTTTTGATCATGAGTAGGTGGAGTGGGTTGTTTTGTACGATTAGATGACCTTCTCCGTGGTACATGATCAGTAGTAAAATTTTGTGTAGATGTCTGTCTTTCTTGCACAGCTTGTCGAGGATTGAGACATTGTCGACGGCGTCGTTAACCATTTTCTTTCTACAATCAAACAAGAGAAAAGAATTCATTTTTTTTCTATTTTCTCTCTCTTTTATTTTCCTTTCTTTTCCACAAGTTCCAAACAGAGCCTTAATCTAGAAGAGAGACTGTCAATGTAATCTTGGAAGGTTTATTATCCAGTGTAGTGCCACTTGCTAGAGAAAAGGGTGCACAAAGAATTAGAGCAATTTATCTAATAGAAAATTAGAGGCCGTCCCTGTTTTTTAGGTTCGGTTTGAACCCAACCCTGAAATATTTTCCTGAACCTACAGAGGCTCGGTTATTTGCATCCTTACTTTTATACCCTCAATCTAGCCACGCTCCTTCAAAACCAGAGCCGTGATCTTCCCACGAATTCCATCGATGCCAATCTCTCTCTCTCTCTCCAACGCCAACCTTTCTCTCCGACGGATCCTTCACAAACTCCCCGTACGAAATCGAGTTCGTCGGCCTCTCTCTAATCGTCGATCTCGACCTCTCCAACTTCAAAAACACCAAAATCCTCTTTGCATCCTTCACCGACACTCCCTCAACAGAATCTGTCATCGACGACGGCAATGGAGGGCTCAGCCCGTCGAGGCAGAGCCGATCGCTAGCAACGTTGTTAGATCTCAGCGTCTTCTTTAGTTTTTCCCCGACAAGGATGGAGAGGAAGACTAGTGGTGGAGTCGTCGATTGTTTGCGCGCCGGCTTGGAGGAAGCGGTAGAAGAAGTCAGTGTCGGCAGAGTGCTCCGGTGAGGTAAGGAACTCGCGCTGGAAGTTCCAGCACGCGGTGGCGGCGCTGGTGTTCTCCGCTCTGCTTATTTATATCTTGTTTATATCTAATGTTGGAAATTCCACTAATGTGTACTTAAGTATTTTATTTGATACTTTGGATAAATTAAAAATATTCCGATTAATTTTACGAAAACGCCTTCTTTTGTGTGGTTGCTTTTGATGCTTTGCTATTGAACTTTCTTGGTTACTGTGGTGGAAATGCTGTCAGCAGAGAGGAAGGATGTTGAAGATGGAAGATTCAGTGAGAAAGAAGTGGAAAGAGATATATTGATTGTCCATGAGAACTGTGTATTTTTTTATGAGAACTGTGTGTTATTCATGAGAACTGTGTATTTTTTCTATGAGAATTGGGTATTTTTTATAAGAATTGTATATTGTCCATGAGAACTGTCTATTAGAACCGTGTATTTTCTATAAGAAGTATATTTTTTATGAGAACTCTGTATTTTAGTGTGTGGTATGTGAACTGTGTATTTTTCAATTCACATAGTCAGTTCTCATAGAACTGATTATGAGAATTGACAGTTCACATAGCTAATTCTCATAGAACTGACTATGAGACTTGACATTTAAAAATTCAATTCTAAATCAATTAATTTATTTCCTATGTAAACTATTACTTTTTTTACTTTGATTATTTTTTTAAGACATGGCGGTGAGAACATTTATAATTATATTTGATTTTGATTACCTTTTTTGTTTTTGTTCAATTTTTATTTGTGTGTATCTTCTATGAGAACTGCGTATTTTTCTATGAGAACTGCATATTTTTCTATGAGAACTGCGTACTCTCCATGAGAACTGCCTACTCTCCATGAGAACTGCCTATTAGAACCGTGTATTTTCTATGAGAACTGTGTATTTTAGTGTGTGATAAGACTATATAAACTGTGTATTTTTCAGTTCTCATAACCAGTTCACAAAACTAGTTCTCTATGAGAACAGTCAGTTTCAATTCACGTAGCCCCATTCTTATAGCCAGTTCTCTATGAGAATAGTCAGTTCTCATAAAACTTACTATTAGAATTGACTGTGAGAATTAGCAGTTCACATAGCCAGCTTTCATAACATTGTTCACATAGTCAGATTTCTATGAGAACTGAGCGGGTCTCATAGAACTGATTCTATGAGAATTGACAGTTCTCATAACTCACATAGACAGCCAATGGTATTTTTGTCCAAAATAATATGGGTCACACAGCCAGTTTTCTATGAGAACTGAGCGGTTCTCATAGAACTGATTCTATGAGAATTGACAGTTCTCATAACTCACATAGACAGCCAATGGTATTTTTGTCCAAAATAATATGGGTCACACAGCCAGTTTTCTATGAGAACTGAGCGGGTCTCATAGAACTGATTCTATGAGAATTGACAGTTCTCATAACTCAAA
>BPLS01000328.1:305155-339685 GCA_019656275.1 Rhododendron kiyosumense
TAGCCAAGGGTATTTTTGTCCAAAATAATATGGGTCACATTGCCAATTTTCTATGAGAACTGAGCAGTTCTCATAGAATTGACTATGAGAATTGGCAGTTCTCATAGCCCACATAGCTAAGGGTATTTTTGTTCGAAATAAAATGGATCAGAAATTGATTCTAAAAATATAAATTTTATTAAAAATAAACATGTACACCAAAAATTAAGAAGAATGGGTAAAATAGTAAAATTGCATGAAAAGTGAAGAAAAAGGACTGAAAGAAAGAAGAAATATTTTTGTCAGGACTGTTTGAAGTCCGAACCTAGAAAACAGGACCAACCTCTAAATTCCCCTTTATCTAATGATCCAAGGGTGCACAAATTATATATATAAAAAAAAAAGACACTTTTCACTAGCGTTTTTTTTGAAAATAATATTTTTTCCTAATAAATAATAAGTTTAAATATTTGTAACATGAATTTATTGTATCCCACAACTAATGGTAAATATCTATTTATTCTAGTTGTAATAAAATTAATCCAATTCATCCATTAAAATAATGAATTGGGGGTAATTAAGTCATTTAACAATTTATCTCCTCATATCCACCTTCCATATCTCCCTTCTTAAAAAACTATCCAAATACTGGATTAATAATTCACCCTTCTTAAGAGGTGGGTCCACCCTTCTTACATATCATCCCCTATTCTATATCCACCCAAAATCAAATCCTTTATCCAAACGGGCCGTAAAAGTGTTAAAACTACAATTATAAACTTTGGTTTTCAAAGTGGAAGTTAAATATTCATTTTCCTTGGAACTAAAATTATGAAGAAGGGGAAAATAGAAGAAGGAAATAAACAGAGAAATTAGACATTATCAGTTCTCTAATTTTTTTTTTTCATCCCATACTTCTATACTTCAAATTTCAATTAGCCATAAAGAAGGGGAAAAAGAAAGGAAATAAACGGAGACAAATTAGAGTAGAAAACTAAAGTGACATCAGATAAAGTAGAAAAATAAAATACCTGTACAACCTGTGGTGTGAAAGTGATGTATGTAAGGGAGAGGTTAAAGGGGGAAGAACAGAGAACAAGAAAGAAGGTTAAAGGGAGGAGAAGAACGAAGAAAAAGACAGAGAAAGGTATGTAGTCTCTGATGTTGGATGGCATGCAGTGGGTGTAACTGTTTTTGGGGCAGTTTTTTTTTCTTTTGTGTCCAATGTATCCTCGTAGATAACTGTTTGTGTTTTTTTGTAAGAGGGCAATAATGGACTACAAAAATGCATGACAGAATTTTAAAAAGAGAGATGCCAAAACACTGCTCTCCCTTTATATATTAGAATAGATATTAGAATAGATAGATAGTGATTTGATTTCTTCTCGTGATTTTTTTTTTAATTCTGAGATTTTTCACGTGTATCTTTGCGTTTTGCGTTTGATTGCTTGCATAGTTTTTGCTAATAGTTTTACTTAGTGATTCACATTCATATTGTTAGGATTTTTTAGGAATTATTTAGGGAACCCTGATTTTTCATTTAGTTTTTCATCAAAAAGTCCAGATAAAGTGTTTGTAAGGACAATAAATTATTTTCCATCTTTGTCTCTCTTTACACATGTTTCGGACTTTTCGAGGCTTGGTCATTATTTTAGTTTCTGGATTCCGTTCGTCAATATGAACAATTGATCGAAAAAAAATCGACACAAATCTGACAAATATTTTTAAAAAACGACCAAAAAGACATAGTGAGAAATTATATAGGGTTTCTATTTGGCACTGTAATGACCCTAATTTTTGTCAATAAAATTATAAGTTTAATAAAGTTTCTTTTACTCGATTATTTTATTTATTTATTTATTCGAGTGTTGTTAAAAATAAATCTTTAACTATTAACTTAAATCTGGAGGCCTTAATATACATATAAACATATTTTTGGAGAGAGAGGGAGCCGATTGGGATTTTTATCCCAAAGAACCAGTCATCAAGTTGATCTCTTCACTGCCATCTGATTTTTTTTTTTTTCTTCTTCCACTTGCACAATCTTGTCCTCCAACAAAATCCATCAGGATAGATTTGTAGACTTGTAATTTAAAATATAGGTGTGAGGGGGTGTGTGCCGTGTGAGAGGAAGATTGACGAAAATGGAGTGGGAAAAAGTTGGGATTTTTATCCAAATTCCCATCAGTCTGGACTAGTAACCAGGCTATGAAATCCTAATACTTATTAGCTTGAAGAGAGAGAGAGAGGGAGGAAGGGAACAAACACTTACACCATTCTTCATCCTACAACATTTAGCCTGTGTGGTAATAGCTTGCAGATGACTAGACAAGGGACAGAGATATTGCCGAGAGGAGAGAGAGAAGAGATATGGGATATCAGGGAAATCTCATCCTACTAGACTTACTTAATCCTAAGAGGTAGCCTTGCAAGCTAGACAAGAGAGAGAGAGAGAGAGAGAGAGAGAGGAGATGGCCGAGAGGGAGAGAGTAGAATATCTTACCAGATTTCTTTTCTCCACCACCTGCACATCATATTATCTAATTACTTTTATAACTATTAAAAATAGCCTTGCCAGCCTCTGTAAATCATTGCACCTAGTTGGTCTACTAAGGAGAGCCTAGCTAGTCTAGCAATGCAAGCTGAGGGAGTGAGGGTGTGTGTGTGCCGTGGAGAGGGAGGAGAGAAGGATGAGAGACCTATAAATACCCCTTTTTCCCTTTACAGTACCACCAACTCCTTCCTACTTTTCTTTTTTTTGGCAAATCTGTGAGGAGTAGAAAGAAAGAGAACTAGCCGAGCCCCACTTTTCTTCTCAGTAAGTGTACCTTTTTTTGTTTCTTTTTGTTTTTTTTTTGGCTTTCATTCCTTAAGGAGACGTACCGATTACAACCCGATTCGACGCTACTGTAATCAACCCGCTACCGCCAAGAAGTAAGGTAGAAACCTCCTACCTACTCACCTAAATATATCATCGTTAGAATTTCTGTTAAAATGCCGAAAATGAGCTTTATTAATGAACACATGAAAAAGAAACACTACTAGTATGCTTACTGGAAAAAAAATCTGGAAATGTTAATTAATTACGGTTTTTTTTTTACTTTTGTTACTGTTGTATTTATGTTGACCGAAAAGGATAGTTTGAAATGGTCATTGTATGAAAATGTACCCACTGGAAAGTTATAAAGATAATGGAAGTAAAAAAAAAAAAGAAAAAAAAAAGGAACACGTTAGTTACTGTTGTACCATTGCTAGTACTAGGAAAGCATGTTAAAGTCTTAGGGAGTAAATTTAGGGGGTGTTCCACTAACCCTTCTTTTTTAAAAAGTTCTTTTTCTTCAATTTTCAAACTCAAATATAATGAAAATGAAAAATAATTTTTTGATTTTTTTTGCATCGTATAAAAGATCTCAATGAAATCTATCAAATAAGATCCATATTAGTAGAAAAATTATTTACATAAACAAATGATTTTTTAGCTTGAAATTACCTTCCTTTTCTAAAAAGTTCTTTTTCAAGAAACCGGAACACCCCCTATTGTTTGAAATTTAATGCATGACAATCTTTACTGTTAGAATTGATAAATTTGTAATATGTGCCAGTTAATTGTGATCAGTAAAAAAAAGGTATACGATCTCGTGGATAGGATTTAGTTCTACATGATTTTAGCAAGCTTTGAAAGAATAATGTGTACGCGAGAAAATGATGCATGTGTACGAGACACGAGATACGTGGAAACGATATTCGAAAACAGAAAAAAGCAAAAGATAAATTTTGACATGTGTGAACCTGGGAGACCGGAACGGCGGAACCAGAGTTTGGGTGTGTGAGTAAACCTGGGAGACCGGAACGGCGGAACCAGAGTTTGTAAATGCATGGTCGACCGTCATTCTGAAAGAGGGAGTAAACGGAACCAGTGCTAAAAGAAAAGAATTGATAATAAGTGAAATTGACGTTTTGACACGAAGTACGATACACTATTTTTGAACCCGACACTTGACACTTTTTCGTACGATGTTTATATTAGTCGATTGTTAAAGTTCTGTTTGATGCCCTGTAAAATAGATGTTATTTTGTTGTTTATTTTCTTTATTTTTATTTTTGCTAAAGTATGGGGCATAGGGGTAGGAGTTAGCTACTGGGCTTAAAAGCTCACGGTGTTACTTTTGTGACCCTGGCATCTTATGCCAGATTTAGAAGGCGAACAGGAGACATACTATAATCTGGAGCAGTACGGAGCTGAGCAGAATATCGCCGAGGAAGACAACCACCTTGGAGAATAGAAATTATCCGTAGTACCTCTCCCTATTATTAAATAAATGTAATCTTGATTTGAGAATACGTTGGGATGTAATGACTTATTATGCTACTTTTATTTATTAAATGTTAAGTTTGAATAAAATAATTAGAATTAATGTTCCCAAAAAATTAGGGGCGTTACAGGCACAATAAGATTCAGAGTTATGTTTCTTGTTCTAGTAGTACGTAGTAGACTAGTTCATATATATTTCTGTTGAATACTTGGTATATCCCGGAAACTCATTAACCTTTGCGTTTTTGGTATATATATTTCAGTTGAATACTGGCCCTCTATTAATGTATTATTTCCATCATTATTAGCCCCTTTCATTTGACCTTTTCAATTTTTTTTTTGATAACCAAAAAGGGTAGGAGGGGGCGATCGGCGTAGCAACCCCCTTGGGCGTGACCATAGGGGCTTCCAATCCGCTGTAGAATGTTCGGTTCGAGCCATAGCTACTATCCGTGAGGACAGACCGTCACCACAGCACCACTTAGGCGCACAGCTGGCACATGGCCCTCCACGCGTCCCTCCAGCCCATATAAGTTTTTTTGCCACTGGAGGGCTCGAACCCGAGTGCACATGGAGGGAAAGGCACTCAAGGCCCATCACCCGTGCCAACTGGGCTACCACCCTCGGTGGTATTTGACCTTTTCAATTGCTAGCCACGATATAAAACCGACACAACACCCAACCATTAGAAGCTCGACTCTAAAATCAATTCAGAAAATATTATCCAAAAACGCAAAACTCATACTCTAACCATTTTAATTGGGTGTCACAAACTATATCATACTCCGTACGTGACGTATTATTTTGGCGGAGAAAAATGAGGGAAAGAGGCAAAAAGTTGCAAGTTGAGTTTTCCAGTCATGGCTAGTTGGAAAATATTAGTTGCATTTAATTAGATAAATAAAAGTTAAACGATTAAAATATAATGATATGTGATTTATGTTCAGTGGAGCATAAACATGGTTTGATTGTGACATGGTATGATAATTGAATTTTTTTTAATTTGTCAAATAATATATTTCAAATGGTTGCTATAGAGAGTTGACATTATAGTTAAAAAAAAAAAAGTAATTGATTTCGGCGCTTCATTTTTTTTAATAACCACACTCCGATATTAATAACAAAAAACTACTCCAATATTATATAGAAGTTATAATAGCCTTAATGCTAAGGGGACCAACGGGTTCCCTACGGATAGGCACGCAAGCTCATTCCGGGTCCTGCACGGATGCTCTGAGTCGTTCAATAATTTAAAAAAAAAATTGAGTGGATTTGTGAAAAATTCGCTCAGTCTCATATGTGTATCTAATTTTCTATTTTTTCATTCAGATTTCATGATCGAGCTGATTTTCACAAGCCCAGTCAATATTTTTTAGAATTATTTAACGGCTCAAATCGTCCGTACGATACCTGAAATGGATCCATGTGCCCGTCGGTTACGGTCGGTACCCATGGGTAGTCATCCTATCGCACCAATAGCAGGACCATTATAATAGGGTCTGAACTGAAACAAAGGGGAGTAATTTCTGACATGATCAAATCCTAGGGTTTTGTATGTAATTGTCGCTAGATATACACAAATTCTACTCGATCAGAATCAGAGGCAGCCTAAAATCTCAAATCGAAGAGAGGTACCCTTCTCTCTCTCTCTCTCTCTCGCTCGCTCGTCTACACATCTGTTTGCTGTTATTTGTATGTAATATAGATGCTCGAACAAAGTGTATTAGGGTTTAGTAAATAAAAACTCCTCCTGGAGTAGTCGGAGATCCGATCCACGCACCACGAGTGAATCCTTTTAACGTCGCTGCACGAGTAACATACATTTAGGGTTTTGCCCCAGGGCTTGCCCTACACTGTGGTGTTTTACCAACAGTTGATTGCAATGCTAACCATTCGAAAAATGGAAATTATTATTTGCATTTGAAATGGAACTTGTTTCAGCTTAATCATTGCTTTTTGTTCGTGCCTTTTTACCGTGTTTACGCAGAAATGAGACTGTGATTTGTGTTTATTTGGTAGGCCTCCTAGGGTTTGTGACATGTTGCGAAAGTGTAAAGGTTAAGTGAAGAGATCAATGGACGTCTTTCAGGCAATGAGTTGAATATCTCTCCGTTTGGAGACGTTGCGTGGGCCCATATGTAAACATATTCAACATGTCTAGGGAGTTCGAGATATAGTCTGTGTGTTTTGGATTGCATAGACTGATATACATACACAACTTACGGTTTTGCCCTGGAAAACAGCCACTCTCAGTTTCATTGAAAGTATGATCGTTGGATTGAAATGCAAGCCAACAAGTCTATAAATAGGCTCTTCTATCTCTCTTTATGCTTGACAAGCCACCTGAATTCTACCCTTTCTGGTAGGCCTTCTAGGGTTTGTGGATGTGTTGTGAAAGTGGTAGGGCTGAGTGAATAGATCAATGGACTGCTATCAGGCAGTGATTTGAATGTCTCATCTTATGGAGATGCCAAGTATGCGTTCACTAGAGAGTTTGAGATATATCTGTGTGTTTTGGAGCGTGCAGACCAATATGTACCTGACATTTAGGGTTTGGCACTAGACGACTGCTTTTAGTTACCTTATCTTTGGAAGACTGTAATAGAAAATTTGATAGCATTGAAAATGTAAGCCAACAAGAGTGTACATACGATCCTCTATCTGTTTCATGCTTGACTAGCCACCTGAATTTTCCTTTTTTTAGTGTGTGCGTTGTGTGTCATTTCAACAGTGGAACTTGGTTTCATATCCCATTGCCTTCTTACTTTCATCCTTTTGCTGTTTCTTTGTGTGCACATGTGCGTGAATATAGTTGCACTTGTTTTTATTCTTTTGACTGGCTGCTGAGCAATGCTGTCCTTTTCAGATAATAGGTTAACTAAGCCCAAAGAAAAGCCTGAAATATCAGAATTTTTTTGTCAATCTGATCTGAAGACAAGGAAAAGCAGCTGTTTGGCAAGGAAAACTTTCCTGCATGACCTTTTGACATTCTGCGATGTCCGGATTACTGAATGTATTGTCCTTCTGAAAGCCTTTTTTTACATAAAAATGACATTGAGAGTGTTAATCATATGGTTGTTAGATCGTTGGGTTCATTCTTGCATGAACGTATGGCATATCTTAGAGTAAAGTGAACTGTTTATAGCGGTTTTGACATCTTCTTATCTTTTTCTTCTGTCTACCTTTTCTAATGTAACTAAAATTTGATTTATTTTTGTGCATCTTCGTATTTAGTCTTTGAAATTGTGAGTCATCTTGGTTTGCTGTGTATATACCCTTGTGTGGAATTGGGAATACTGTGTTGGCATGTACTTTCTTAGTATTTGTGTCAGTTTGTACTGAGGGTTTTGTGGGCATTGGAATATCTTCTAGTAAGTGTCAAAGTGGGACAATGTGCAAATATTACTAGGAAAAGGAACCTACTCTCATATGCAATCCTTCCTTTTTTTCCTGGAAGTTTTCAATTCTATGATACTTGTGGATAACGCACGTGTCTGAAATTTTCTAGATTGATTTTGTTTAACATATATTGGATAGAGTAGTTTTTAACTTCTATAGGGTGTATCTGGGATTGAAAGTAAGAGCAAACACTCGCCAAATATTAATCATTGGGTCTCAATGAAACTCACAACTCTCTTTTGACTGTACTATACTTTAGTTTTTAGTTGTAAGGGAAATTTAAAGAAATAACAAGGAACTGCATTGGGTAGTACTCTGGTTTGCTAATAATGCACCATTTGGTGGTAAATTGCATCCTTTTTCGCAACATAGGTGTCCAAAAAGTGTAAATCGCAAGGTTGCAGTGTTTCTAGTGACACTAGTTTTGCCTATATTGGTGGAGCATCTTTGTATTCTAAATTGGTGGCATGTGAGGAGTTTTAAGTGAGGCATGGCAGGGACGAATGGACCTATTATGGTGTCTCATTGACCAGAGATGTGATTTTATTTATCTCCGGTTCATGTCCAACTTTTTTGGTTTAATGTGGAAGTTATAGAGCTTGGCCTTTTTACTACATTAGTTTCTCACCAACAAGAATCGAAGGAAAGCTAGGTGTAAAATAAATCGACGTCTAACTTGTCACAACTTTTTTTTCCCCATGGTTTTTGTTTTTCTGATATATGGAGAAATCTCTAGCATGTCTTGTTAAAGGTTATGCTTCTTAATGCTGACAAGAAGATGAAGTCACTCACAAGGGGAACCAGTAAACATTTGGCGATGAACTGTATTGACGAGACTATAAGGATACGTTGGCAGCTGGGCCTTCCATCAATTTCCTTTGCTTATGCTTAATTGAATATCCTTACTCTGTTTTCTTATGGAGTTAATTCTCTTTTGTATGCCAATTATTTTTATTGCCCCCCCTGGGTTTTGAGTTACATGATGGGTAACTTATACCATGTGTGACACTGGTCAATGGTCAAAACTCCCGCTCTGTTGCTTGTTTACCTTTTTTATTTTTTGAAATTCCTGCAGTCATCTCTGAACGGAACGGCTTCAAATCATCCAGACAGTACTGGGCGGCCTTTTACTTCCTCTTTCTCTGCTCAGTCCGGTGCCGGCTCCCCTGTTTTCCATCACTCAGGTGAGTATTTTTTTTCTAGTACTGCTCCATCTATTCTAGATTTTGCCTAATAGAGAAATTCCCTTTTGTAGGATCTATGCAAGGGCTGCATAATAACATTCATGGGAGCTTCAATGTTCCCAACATGTCCAGCACACTTTCTTCCCGAAACTCTACAACAAATAACGTCCCTTCAAGTGCGGTTCAACAGCCCACTGGAAGCCTTTCTAGTGGACGTTTTGGACCAAATAATCTCCCTGTTGGCCTTTCTCAGGTATCTATGCAAAAAGTATTTTTCACGATGACTGCAAGTAAGTTTTTCATTGGCCGCATATAGGTTATTTTATTGTTTGAGCTCTGTCTGATTGTATATTGTTTTCTGTGGCAGATATCTCATGGAAGCAATCATGGTCATTCAGGTGTGACAAATAGAGGTGGAATGGGGGTTGTTGGGAGCCCTGGATTTAGTAGTAGCGCAAATGGTGTTGGTGGTTCTATTCCTGGAATTCTGTCAACCTCTGCAGCAATTGGTAATCGGAGTTCTGTTCCAGGTCTGGGAGTGTCCCAAATGTTGGGAAATGCAGGTCCTCGAATTACCAGTTCTATGGGAAACATAGTCGGTGGGGGGAACATTGGAAGGAGCATGAGCTCTGGTGGAGGATTATCTGTACCTGGTCTTGCTTCTCGCCTAAATCTAGCTGCCAACAGTGGTTCGGGAAATTTAAGTGTGCAAGGTCCAAATAGACTAATGAGTGGTGTGCTTCAACAAGGTATATGACCTTGATTTGGTGACAAAATTGTTGTGGCTTAAGAGGATGTTTTCTGTTGCTAACTTCTACCATTGTGATGCTGTGTGTACTCTCCCGTACAAACTGTCTGGAAGAGTTTTGTTGGCAGTTCTTAGTTTCCTTACAGATGCATTTCTTCTCGAACAAGTATGTCTCGTAATATAACTTAGCCTAGACTGTTCGTTAATCATGTGAAAAAAGGAATTTGATAGTTGTCTCTTGAATGTGCCATTGGGCATTGAATCAATTTACATTTAGAGATGTGAAAATTTGCAAACAAATCCCTAAATATGGGATGGAATTGTTGATAGCTTCCAGCTGCTTTTGATAGCAAGTTATTGTAATTGTTCCTCATTAGTTGTGATTCCTTCTGCCTTCCACAAACGGCCGATCAAAAAAAAAAAAAGGGTGGCCACAAACTTTGCATCTCTATGCACTTCAATAAGTCACAAGCTTGGACCATGGTATTTACCTTTGTGGGATTTTTTTGGATATCCCTTCTCTTCCTCCTGTTGCTTGAGTATTCTATCTTGTGGGTCGAAATTGACTCTCAACTGAATGTCGCTGCTGTTAAATACGGCTCACTGGTTCTTTGTGATTCTTGTTGGATGACGTTATTATCTCCACAAGAAGAAGCATTATGTCTAGTTAGCTAGTTGATGCTTTTTCTGTAGTAAATAACACTGCCTGGATTCAGCTTCTCCGCAGGTAATTTCCATGCTAGGAAATTCCTACCCAACTGCTGGTGGGCCACTATCTCAAAGCCATATTCAAGCAATGAATAATCTTAGTTCTATGGGAATGTTGAATGATGTAAATTCCAATGATGGTGCTCCCTTTGATATAAATGATTTTCCTCAGCTGACCAGCCGCCCCAATTCTGCTGGAGGGCCTCAAGGACAATTGGGTAAGTTAGGTGCTTATTTTTGCTTGGAATGGTTCTCTTAGGTTCTTACTTGTACGATTATATATTCATCGAGAGCAAATAATGTCAGGTTCGCTACGCAAGCAAGGTCTTGGTGTTAGTCCTATTGTCCAACAAAACCAAGAGTTCAGCATCCAAAACGAAGATTTTCCAGCTTTACCAGGATTTAAAGGTTCTCTCTCTCCCCCCCCCCCCCCCCCGCTCTCTGTGGTTTGTTACATTTGTTTTAAGTCAGACTGTTATTGAATGCCAGTTTTCTGGTCTATGTTCCTTTGATTTTTCTATGTCGTATGGTTGGTGAAATGGCTAAAAGCCTGGAAGAGAAGTTCTGTGTTGGCCCTTCTCCGTTTGTCATTGGTACTAGAGTTAAGCATTAATGTCACGTGTCAAGTATAGCGAGGGACATTAGGTACACATGCATGCTTAACAATCTTAATAGTTTGTCTCTGGGACTCTAGGTTTCCCGAGAAAAGTGCAGTCTGTGTCTAGGTCTAATGGGCAGTAGGTATTTCATGGATACCAGCTTTTTATTTATATCCGTTGCTTTTTAGAAGGATTTTTGTAGAGACCAAGATAGAGGTACTTATTGGTATTCCTTTTGAGTGAACATGATCTCTGGTTGATTGCTTTGCTGGTTGGTGTACATTACACATGTATACAGAGGCGACTCCAGGAATTATTGTGTATGGGTCAATGGCAAATTTAAATTCCAACTGTTCCATGGGCAAAATAGCATTACAGTAATAAACAAATAATCAACTACTTCGAAAAAAATAGATTTCCAGATATTTGTATATGCATATATATATATATGTGTGTGTGTGTGTGTGTGTGGTACAAAATTACAAATTCTAACTTTTGATCAACTGAAATCCTAAATCAATACCTACAACTCTCAATGGTCGTCTAATTTATGTTTGGATGGTAAGGTTCATATATTGTGTAATTAGACATTGTCACATAAATCATAAAGGCTTGCTTTTAAATCAAAGAGAATCCTAAATTAAGTTGCTCTTTGAAGGTAACAATGATTCTTGGGTTCTTAGAGAAGAGAGCGAGGGAAAGTTGGGTGTTCTGAAGGAAAAGTTATTCACATATTCCATGCTACTGCCTCATGGACCTCGTTTTAATGGTGTTAATAACTTAATACTGCCCAATCAAATTAATTAGTGCAATAGGTGGAGTAATTATATTACCCATGGGGTCAGCTGACCCCACCCATTCTAAATTGGCATCGCCTCTGGATATAGCGATGTTTTATGTACCCTGTTGATTGATTAGCTCATTGCTCACATTTACATTTTGGTTGCTTGTAAACTGTAATAGGTTAGATTTGTTCGACAGTGCATTTGCATTTAATTGACCCTGCCCCTTGTTTCTGTTTAATTATTTCTCATGATGCATCTGCCACTCTTTTCTTTCTTACTTTCCTTTTTTTCCTTCCAAGTTTTATTTGATGCTTAAAATAAATTAGTCAGATGGAAATTGGGACACCACGTTGATTGATGTGCTGTTATATGTTTCAACTTATGTCCTCTGAGAAGCACGTTTGAGACTTTTCTGATCACGTCTTTCAATTTACTCTCCCCTGGTAACAAGTATGGAAACCTTTTTTAAAGGGTCAGTGCATCCATACATGTTATTAGCTTGCATTAATACCTTTCGCGTAACGCGTGTGGGAAGCACCTTCAGATTAATTGTACTTTCAAGCTCATCTTAATGACTATCCTATTAGATTTTGTTCAGGCGGCAATGCTGATTATGCTATGGACATGCACCAGAAAGAACAACTTCATGACAATGCTATGTCCATGATGCAGTCTCAACACTTCAATGTATGTGTTAATTTTTTTGGGGAAAACATATTTATTTGTTCTGATTGGGTTTTGCACTCATATGTTCATGCTTCATTATGCAGATGGGCAGGTCTTCTGGATTCAATTTGGGAGGAACATATTCACTGCATCGTCCACAGCAGCAACAGCAACACGCTCCATCAGTCAGTAGCAGTGGGGTCCCTTTTTCATCTGTAAACAACCAGGATCTTCTCCATCTACATGGCTCAGACATGTTCCAATCGTCTCATTCAAGCTACCATTCACAGGTTTGTCTATCTGCTACGTGAAATGGTTATTTAATGATGCAAGGGCTGTATGGATTCCTCTTGGTCACTACTGTTGTTTTGTTTATTTGCTATTTTCAAGCCCTACTTTCAAAACTGGCCTTCATTCTAAAGAAATTCCTTTACCTGATCAAAATCCTTCTGCCATCCACTTCAGCGCTGGCAGAAGACCTCCTTGCCAGGTCTTATTATCACGGCCTCTTTATTAAATGCCATGAAGGAGTTATAAATTCCTAAACCCCGAACTAAACATTTCTACGCCACTTTGTTGTGATGACATTAGAGCTTTTTTGTTCCAATAAATTGGTGATTGTGGTAAAAGATTTTCTTTTCAAGATGAGAAGAAAGTTTTGATGCCCTTAATAATTTGAAAATGTCAAATTCAAAAGAATAAATTACTTCGCTATCTGATTTGGCATTTATCTTGTAAAACTTGTCTGTATCGTCTGTTGAATTATAAGTGGAATTTTTAAGCGTCTATTTGTTATTACTCCAGACCAGTGGGCCACCCGGCATAGGATTAAGACCTCTGAACTCTCCGAATTCAGTTTCTGGTATGGGGTCATACGACCAGCTTATCCAGCAATATCAACAGCATCAAAACCAATCGCAATTTCGGCTGCAGCAAATGTCTGGTTTAAATCAATCATACAGGGATCAGGGAGTGAAGTCTATGCAGTCTGCACAAGCCGCTCCTGACTCTTTTGGTTTGCTTGGTTTGTTAAGTGTAATTAGAATGAGTGATCCTGATTTGACATCTCTTGCACTTGGAATTGATTTGACAACACTGGGGTTGAACTTGAACTCAACTGAAAATCTTCACAAGACATTTGGTTCCCCTTGGTCTGATGAGCCTGCTAAGGGTGACCCAGAGTTCATTGTACCACAATGCTATTATGCAAAACAACCACCTGCCTTAAGTGTAAGTCTCTCTCTCTCTCTCTGCGATTGATTTGAGTCTGCTTCTCTTGTTAGCCTTCTCATGCTTGCAAGGTTTTTGAATTGTTTGCAGCAATCGTATTTTCTGAAGTTTCCGATGGACACATTGTTTTACATTTTCTACAGGTATGCCTGTAAATTGGGTTTCTATAAACTTTAAGGGTCTTCTCATTTTAAGCTGATGCCTTCTTGTAATTTTATGTTGCAGCATGCCAAAAGACGAAGCCCAACTATTTGCTGCAAATGAACTGTATGCTCTCAGCCTAGCATCTGTTGTACCAGTTTGTTTTACTGCTGCTTCTTGCGTACCTCAAACTGCATTTTGTAAAGCATTGACTATCGATGTGTTGCATTTTGAAAATCTTTTTAGTGCTTGAAGTAGATAATTTATTCACTGTCTTTGCTAACCAGTACTGCATTATAAATTGCTAAGATCCTTGTTACTTCTTTTTTCCTTCTTTATATTGTATGTTGCAGGTACAACAGAGGTTGGTTTTATCACAGAGAGCTCCGGCTATGGTTAACAAGGGTTGCCAACATGGAGCCACTTGTGAAGACTAACACTTACGAGAGAGGTTCTTATATCTGTTTCGACCCAAACACTTGGGAAACAATCCGCAAGGTATAAGATTTTTTTTCGCCTGATGAATTGATTGATTGTGATTTGTTGTTCCATGAAACCTGATGCCCTCTACAGGAAAAAATGGAGACGGTGAATTCATGCAGCCGAGCCAAATTGATTTGGACTTGAGGCTCAGTTTGGTTTGGTTCTGTTTGATCCTTTTTGTCAAAGTCTTTGCAAACACTGAATTTGCCATACTTCTTGTTTTCTGCAGGATAATTTCGTTGTTCACTATGATGTGTTGGAAAAAAGACCAACCCTACCTCAACATTGACTCATAATTCCAAGTTTACGAGTGTAAAGTTTCAGTTTAGGTCATTGTTAGAACGCAAGTCAGTTTCCCGCTTTAGTTTTTCCTTCAATTGGCCATTGTAAGCAATTGATGCATTGATCTTGTTTCAGTTCACAGCCGTTGTTAGTCTCTTTGCTTTTTCTATGAAGCTCAATATAAGATTTGGAAAAATAGGAAGAAACAATGAATCAGTTTCTATACTACTCCCTCTTTTGTAGGAAGTTTTGATTTTGGTGATAGAAAGGGAGACTACTTATGGTGGTTAGTTATATAGTGGGATTCAAAATGGTTTCGAAGTTGTATCCTTCAGCCGTGATCCTCAAATGCCTGAACGTTTTTGAGTCAAGTTGATGTCATTTCTCTTGCTCACAACAGCACGAAGCTACCAAGCTCGAGTTTACTAACGAAACGTGTATCTCCTGCTACAGAGTTTGTGCAATGGTTACAGCACGGGAATACAGTGAAATTCCAATTCAGGGTTTTAGAATACAAATAACATTCAAATTTTGAAGCGAAGTGAATTCAAGTTTCTCTAGTCCACCTTCATCTTTACCTCTCATATGGTGTGCTGGAGAATACGTTTCCAAAAGCATTACTAACCAACAGTTCCTATGACTCCGAGTCACATGTCTTCTTCTCCGTGTACTCCACAATAACGCAAACATCATCCGCATTGCGCAAAACTTGGCTAGTCCCCCCAATCAAACAGCAAAAAGTCTCCAAACACGGGCGATGCTTGCTTGTTAACATTGCATTCAAAACCTTCAAATTCCTCAACTCGACAAAACCTATCAACCATCATTCTATATGCGGCTGCATTTGGGTCACACACTTGAAGCTGGATTTCTACCGATATTTTGTATGCCTCAGCAGCTGTTCTCCTTACTTGCACATATAATTAATGAGAATAGTCACAATAAGAGGCGTTTTTCTCCCTCTTTGGCAAAAGTCAACATTGTTAGTTGTAGTTACTGAAGTTGAACCCCGTCAAATGTACGGGAATACGCGTTGCATAAACCTTCTTTTCATCTCTCAAGAAGCAATGCCTTGGCTTCCCAATCAAGCCTTTCTTTGCAAAGTCATTCATCAAAACACAATAATTCACCATTGGCAGTTTCCACCCTTGACACAGAGTATCATGAACTATGATCTCTTTTATCTTATCTGAACAGCACAAACCTTCCATCATCAACGAGAACCTGACCGCATTGGGGGTTTTTTCCCTGGCCATGTCACCAAGCAGACCCTTAGCCCTATCCAAGTCACCTTCTTGCACAAATAACCAAATAGGCTATTATATAGCAAAAATGATACCTACACAGATGAATAATGCACAGATCTTGCACTGATAGAGATGTGGGGCCACTACGGGTCCCACACAAACGATCCGAGCTGTTCATAAAATTTAAAACATTTTTTCAAAGCCCCCCCATGAAAAATCAGCTTAATCCAATACCTATAAATACTCGATTCAATCATCTAACATTTTGTTCAATTTCGAATCTGCACGAAAAGTTTGATGATTTGATCGAGTACTTCTTGATATTGGATTGAGCTGATTTTTCGCGTGAGCCCTTGAAAAAATATTTTAAATTTAATGAATGGATCAGATTCTTTGTGTGGGACCCGTAGTGGGCCCCACAACTTAATCAGTGCATGATCTGTACGCTATTCATCTGTGTGAATAACATGTCTCATTATATAGTTACCACAATGGGTTCAATTTCTCCCTCTCGAGCATTTCATCTTAAGTAAATTTTTATCAAATTTTTATTTTATTTTTTACTTTTTTGATGCATATAGCGCACCTCTATTTAAAAAGTAAAAAAAAAAAATTGTTCAAATGTTAAAAAAATAGACTAAAGATGAAAAATATATGCAAACCTATACAACTTTAGTATCTCAAAAACTTGTCTCAAAACTAACATCCAAAACAACTGCAAGTCTTGCTGCTACACTCCTAAACAGAGCCCAACTTTAAAAAAATAAAAAATAAAATTTCCGGCTATATCCTAAACATATTTGTAAGAGTGTCAGTGTTTTCTTAAGTGAGTTAGAGAGCACACATTAGCCATTGGATCAAATGAATTTAGTCATTCTTTCAACTTATATTTGTGTGGTCCTCACACCCTTGTATTTTATTAAGTAGATGAAAAAGAGTTTAGGGAGCGTTTCTCCAATTTGTGATTGTCTGCAAAAGAAACATGGCGATAACAAAAGCAGAACCCCACGTTCCGGAAGATGTCACCGTCGAAATACTCTCCAGATTACCTCTCAAATCATTACTGCAATTCGCCAGCGTTTCCAAACGCTGGTATTCCATGGTCTCCGACGTCACCACCAAAAGAAACAGAAGTCTGAGAGTTTTCACCGCGTCCGCCTTCAGATCAGGTGGAAGTGGAACTCTGAGTTCCCCCGAATTTTCGTCCATCGAATGAAGTTGGTCACGTAAAAAGCGTTCGTAATCCATGGACAGAGGGTTCATGTTATTGGCATGTCAACTTATGCGGTTCATGCAACGGGTTGTTGCTTTTGGCACTTGGCGGCGACTTCTTCCTGTGGAATCCAGTCACTAACTACTTGAAGAAGGTGTTATCGTTTTTTCGACCCCTTTTCGATCAGTTCTACTATTATGTTACTGGACTTTGTTACGATTCTTCAACCGACGAGTATAAGGTTGTTATGGCGCAGTCTCCAAGAGACGTAATCTCAGAAGCCGGCCGGTGAATTCGTCGTTGTTGGTAACCTCAGAAGCAGAACTTGGACAAGTATTCGTTTTCGATATGAGGTTGTTACGGTGAATAAGGGGCCTACAGTGAATGGTTATTTACACTGGTAAATTTGCTCATACGCAAAAATCTGTGGAGCACTTCATCCCTTCTGGGGGCCAAATTATTTACTTTGACCCGCGGATTAATAAATTCAAGAAAGTGCCAATGCCAGAAGCCAAGCATGGAGGAGAAGATGTCATGCTTGGGCTAGGAGCTCTAGATGGATGCCTTTGCATGTCTCGTTGGGAAGATTTGAGCAACGGAAGAAGCAATATTGAGGTATTAGTGATGAAAGAATATGGTATGGGAAAGTCTTGGACTTGTATGCTCGTGATATCGAAATCCAGAATATGTAGAGATTCTGGTTTGGATGACTTGGTGATTTTTTTGTACCCATTGGGCTGCACAAAAGATGGCGAGGCGCTGATAATCAGAGTTACCTTTAACTCTGGTCCTTGCGCTGTAGTGGTATACGATCCTAATGACATTGAACCTATAGATTTCACGAATGAGCCCGATTATTGCTTTTTTGGAGCGGTCACGTATGAACAAAGTTTTGTTATGCCTAAAGGCTACGGCTACGAAGACGAAGAGTACTTGGGAGACAAACGAATAACGTACACAGAATTCCAACTTTACGAATACTCCCAAAATCGTACCTTCAGAACAGTTGATTACTAGCCGGCCAGACTCAGCACAACAGCAATTAGAATGGGGGACGGCCAAGTTGGCAATGGAGGGTATAGTTGGCAATTAGTAAGTTTTTTTTTCTTTTGCTGTTCGAATTGAAGTTTTAGGTAACTTTGAAATTGTTGATCAGCTCAAACTGTTAATATTTATGCCAATGCAAATTATACCAATAGTTTTTGAATCAACATGCATCAAAGCATGTGAGGCTTGCTCATAAAACAAATGATTTTTAATTTTTCGTTTTATGATGTTCAGACCATTGTTCGGCTGTTCATGCATGACTAATTCCGGAGCCCTGAAGTTTAACCATTGAGCAAACGTCCAGGTGATCCCAAAATTTGCAATGTTTAGCTTTCTTGAGATTCGACCTTGCGATCTCTTAGGGAGCAAAGTCTTTAATTGTCGTATCATATGATGTTCACTCGGCCAAACCTTTGGGGTGTTTTTCTGCAACAAATGCTTTCCACGGAAAATAATTTATTCTGTTTGGTTGCAGTCGTGAAAATAATGGTGCTAAGAAAGTTTGGTCTAGTTAATCACAAAAGAATCCAATTAGAGAAAGGATAGTTTCTACAAGAATTAAGTTGATATTTATATGTCTTAGAATTCATAATCAGAGGGCATGCTTCGATTGATCATTCTACTCTTCCGACTGACTTATCAATGAATTTCCAATGCTTACCCAAATGTGTATCCATTTTATGGTTTCTGGTTGGTTCAGGTGGTGGCAGTCGGGGTCCCTGGTGGTTTCTGCGGTGGATTTGATCGATGGAGGTGCATCGGATTTGGGATTTCAGGTGGTTTATGGTGGTTGCGTACTAATGGTTTAGCCAAGTTAGGAGAGAGAGAGAGAGACCTGAGGTGCTTCGGCAAAGATGATGAACCCTTCTATGGGAACCGACTGTTTGTGCACATACGGTGCATAGACCAGCATGAGGGGTTCATTTTGGGCTCTACACAAATATTTTAAGCAATTCAATAATTTAAAAATATTTTTTCAAGTGGCCTAGTAAAAATCAACTCAACCAGATAAACGTCGGTGCTTAATCCAATTTTTTAATTTTTCTTCAATTTATCGATTCCTCTCTCGGCAATCCTTGCTCATCGATCGTTGCAAGCCATCCTGAATGGAGTGATCGAATAGAACAAAAACAAACATTCAAAATCGCGTATTTATATAGGCGTTGAAGGCAAAATAGTAAAAATATATTTAAAAAGGGCTTGGGCGGGATAGCACTAAAAAGGGGGTCCGCATGGAACCCCCAACAAAATATAGGACTGGCAAGTAATTTTCTTAAGCTGAAAAAGGAGTAAATTATGTGGTAAAGTTCAATTATGTGATATGATTCACTCATTCAAAAAATAAAAGACTTGATCAAATATATGTAATCTGACCGACCATGACCGGATGACATGTCTAGGTGACAAGTATAATTCTTAAAGTGTACCATTCATAATGTGAAACTAAATTTCATCTTTTCATAGAGCTATAACGATATCCGATAAACTCAATTTTTTTGTTGAAACGATCTTTCTAGAGACCTCCAAATTAATGTCCCCGGTCATCAAGGCTGGACAGGGATCGGCCCAAAACTCACCAAACTTGCCGTAGTGAACTTTAATTTTTAAACATTCGAGAAGTATATCATTACCAGAAACTTGGTTAGAAAGCAAAGCAAGTAGGAATCAAGCAGAGAGTTATAATCCCATCAGGATTTGGACGCACAGTTAATTCCTTGGTAACCAAGACTTAGCATAACCTATATAAACAACACCACCATGCCCTGATTTTTCACCGTCATTAACAAAACTCACCCTCTCTTATAAAATTTGGGTTAAAATGGGCCCGCTCTGATACCATGTGAAAATATTATATCCAACTCAAAATCAATTAGGTCTAGCATGTGTGGCTATTTCACCATTCCTGACTAATGCTTTAGTCACCTAAAGTCCACTGTTTAGTCGCAAAAGGGTTTTTCCAACTAAATAATTTGGTCGGCAATGTAGTCGGGGAATGAGGGTCGGCAAATGTAAATAATTTTAGTCGGCAAATGTAACACTTTAATGACTAACGGCTTGGTTGCCGAATATTGTTTTTCCCGACCAAAAATCTTTGTCGCCAATTCTGTTAGTCGGTGAATGTGCATTATTAGCGACCAAATGCTTTAGTCGACAATAGTAGTTTCCATGTGATGACATCACCGAAAAAAGATGTTCTACTCTACCACGATATGGCACCTTGAATTGCCACGAAACACTGACCTCGTTTCCGCCCGCCCAACTACTCGACCACTAGGCTGGCCGAACAATTGTTTCATGTTTGAAAATTTTATTATTATATTCTATACGCTCAAGTGAATGAGCTGGGATAGTGGCGCACATTCCTAACCAAAAAATTAATCCGTTTTTTAACTAGTGCGATGATTTTATTTTTTTATCATATTAATTCTAAATGTCATTAATTAATTTTTGTCTCCAGGCTCTCAAGTTTGCCTTTTATTTGGTTCAACGGCTCTCTTAGAGCCTTAAAGTAAAAAATTAATTATGATCAATTAGGATAAAATAATCAAAAAAATAAGATCTTCATAATAGGTTCAAACGAATTAAAAATTAAAGCACTTATTTTTTTAATCATATTTTTAAATATATAAACAATCCAATAAGTGCTCCAATATGGTTAAAGTCCTACCAATAAAAAAATTGTTGAAGTCCTATAGTGCACAGCTCGGCACCTTGAGCTATATATATTTTTAAATCGGAACCGTCTATCTTTTATATAAGAGAGATTATATCATTCCTGCTAAAAATAAAGTAAATCACTTATCATTACATACTTGATCAGACGTAAAATTTCATCATTCTAATAATAAATATGCGTATCGATCAAAGGGCTTTCAAAATTCGATAGACCCAAAATTTTACGAGGATGATTAAAACATGAAGTACAACAAAATGAGCAGTATCGATTGTTGTGATTGTACTGTGGTTGTCTGGCTACTGTACACTAGAATATAGCACAAGACATTGATTCAGAAACAAATAAATTTAATGTATAGATTTTAAAGGTAGTTGCCAGCTCATTTTTTGAATACTTGATCTGAACTGTTAGGATTTTACGTCTTACTTATTATAGTATTGTCATCAAAATTGGAGATCATTAGATATCGGCGATCAAATAATCGAATGACATTTATTGCGGTTGGAGACGTTTAAGTGTTAATAGTGTACTACCCGACCCCGAATAAGGTCTTTTTTAGCAAATCTAAATTATATATTTTTGACATAATACAAATTAGATATCGTACCAAGAATTAGGTTAACAACATATAGATAGACACTTGATCGGACAACAAAATTCTTTTTATCTAAGAATTTGTGTGCCAATAAAGGGGCTTTCTTAACCTGATCGAGTCAAAATTTTACAAGAATCTTATGATTAAGAAGAAGAAAAAAAATTAACGGTTTTGATCGGGAAGGTTGCATTGTGATAAATGTAGTCGAAACAAATAATTCCTTTCTTGAACGTTTTGTAAACGGGAATTTTTTTTATTTCCTGACTGAATATACTATTAGTCGGCAAAACTCTATAAATCCCCACCAAATCATATAGTTGGGAAATGTATTCGTTTATTGGCTTTTAGAAATGGGAAAAAAATTGTCATTCCCCAACTAAAATGGACTTTAGTCTGCAAAATATATAAATCCCGACAAAATATTTAGTCGGGAAATCCATTTCAGCGACTAACATTATTTTTGGTCACAAAATGTATACTTTCAGTGACTAAAATTTGTTTGATCGCCAATTGGTGTAGTTTTAGCGACTACGAATTTATTTAGTCGCCAATTGCTATATTTTTGCCGACTATTAGGGATTGGTCGCTAAATGTTAGCACATTCTCCGACTAAAATTATTTAGTCGCTAATTCCTATATTTTTCAGTGACTAATGCTTTGTTTGGATTGGAATTTGAATTTTTTTTTGAAAAATAGTATGAGTAATAGATAGAGAGAAAAATGTTGAAAGTAGGGGAAATTTATAGGGAATTTTTTGAAAAATTCTTTTTGAGTTGGAAAGAGAACAAAGCATAAATTGTTTTTGGTCGGTGATGTTAGTCGGGAATGGTGTAATTTGTTGTAGTTTCAAACAATGTGGGACAACTATTATAACACTGTATAAGAGCAAGTTTGCCAGGCATTAGCAAAAAATGCTAGTCAACAGTGCACATTTTACATTTTACCTTCTCACATCTCAATCAACATTTTACCAATATTATCTATTTTACCAATCCTCTATTAAAATATTGTAAAAAAACTGGGTTCATCACAGAGGGAGAGAGAGATGTTCTTGCATAGGAGAGAGAGAGAGAGAGAGAGAGAATACAAATAAACAAATAAATGGTAGGTGTACAGTGCTTAGGTATTTGTAGCTAAGAACTGTAGCAAAATGAAAAATACATAAAGGTTTACCTAAGCTGCTGCATTGAGTTTTCTTCATTTTGGTTAGGTAAAATAACTAATTTGCTATTTTTGCTAACCTGATGCACATGCTCGAAGTAGTTGGTAATTAAATGGTGGACATGCAGCTATTCTAACACTGTATAAGTGCTTGGCAATTAAATGGTGGACAACTATTCTAACACTGTATAAGTGGTTGGTAATTAAATGAGAGAAACTAAGTGTCCAACAGAAATGTAATCCATCACAAATTGTTACGGTCAAAAGTAAAATAACGTTTCAATGGAACCAGAACCAAAAGCATAATTGATGGAAGAAGATATATACCTGAGCTTCTAGTTTATTTGGAATGGTCTCAAAGGCAAGCAAATCTGGACCTGCTTCCACAAGAACCATTTAATTACCAACCACTTGTACAGTGTTATAATAGTTGTCCCACATTGTTTGAATATGGAATAGGAGATCACTTAATTACATTTGGAACATCTTTACTTATGGTCAATTGATTTTGAGTTGGATATAAAATTTTCAAATGTTATCAGAACGGGCCCATTTTAACCCAAATTTTATAATAAAAATTAAATCAAGTCTCTCTATGATAACAAATCCAGAAAAGGCTTCACGATGATAGAATCCAAAAAATATCCACATATGATAGACCTAATTGCATCAACACGTGAGAGGGTATCGAATGAGAGAGCACTTACTTAATAATATTTGAAATATTGAGAGAGAGAGAGAGAGAGAGAGAGAGAGAGAGATGCTGATGTAGTAGCCAAAGAGGAGGAGTACCATTTTAAGCGTTCCAACGCCTATTTGTACTAACTGGTATTTTTGTAAATAATTGACCGTGGATTTAGGTGACGGCCCCAACTGGGTTCGATTTGAAACGGCCCAACGGTTAGAACACATTACCTTTGGTTATGTGCTGTGTGTTTTTTGGCCTTCTGAGACCGTTTAGGACTCCAAATGGGCCTTCGTTTCGTTTTGGGCTATTTTTTTACACTCTTATGACTTTCTGTAGGAAAGTCCGTTTCAGCCTGTTCTTTTTCTTGAAGTCATATTTTTTCATCTATTTTATGTGTCTGTAATAATTTCGGTTTTGTTTCTTTTTGTTTTCTAGGGTTAGGGTTTCTACCTATTTATTCGGTTTTCTGCCTTAGGGCGGTTTAGTTGATTATTTGATAAAGAAAAGAGTCAGAGAGAGTTTTTCTAAACTATTGTGTTTGTGATTGTCTTTGTCGCTTCGATTATCAGTTCTCTTATTCACTTCCCTGCATCAGATGCACTACCCAAGCTACACCTTAGAGATGGAGATCAGCAACTTCTTTAAGGTATGGATTTCAGTAGTTGTCTCTTTATGCTACTGCAATTTTTCAGCCAAGTTCATCCCAAAAGGTATGCCCAGGCTTCTCTCAATCATCCCTATTGTCTCTCTCTTCTTTGCCCTTCCTCTCAAACTTCCCTCCGCCAACCTTTGTGGCAGCAACGCTTTCCTCATAACTTGGCTTTCCAATTCCAAACTCCTCCTTCTTGCCTTTGGCAAAGGCCCTCTCTCCGACCCTTCTCTCTCTCTCCCTCATTTCATTGCTATTGCTTGTTTCCCTATCAGGATCCAACAAAACCCAACTCCGAAATCCCATGCAAATCCAGAAAATTCACTGACATCTCAAAATAGAGACAACCCATATCCATTAGATCAAGATGGCCAACATAGCCAAAACCCACTTCTAAAATGTCATAATACAGAAAACCCGAATCCCAGAATCACACAAAATGGAAACACATCGATTTGGAGTTATGCTATAAAGGTTGTTTTTTAAGCCTTGTTTTGGCCTGTTTACGAGTATAGTGACCACATACACCCAAAGGTCACGTGGGTCATTTACGGTTTCCGCATGTACTTCACGTTGGAAATCATACTAGCCACTGCTGCAGCCGCGGCTCGAGCCCTATTCGGGTTAGAGCTTGAGCCGCAGTTCGACAAGCCGCACCTCTCGACCTCTGTCCAGAACTTCTGGGGTAGGAGATGGAACCTCGTTGTATCCCGAACCCTGCGTTCCACCGTATACGAGCCGGCGCTTTGTGTATCGGTGCAAGTCATAGGCCGGAAGTGGGCATCGCTTCCGGCCGTCATGTGCACGTTCGTAGTCTCGGCCCTAATGCACGAGATTATATTCTACTATATGAGCCGCCTGCAGCCGACGTGGGAGGTCACACGGTTCTTTCTCCTCCACGGGGCATGCGTGGTGGCGGAGATTTGGATCAAGAAGTTGGTTAAGGACAGGTGGCGGTTGCCTCGGTTGATCTCAACGCCGATGAGTGTCGGATTCGTGATGGTTACTGGGTTTTGGCTGTTTATTCCGCAGTTGTTGAGGTGCAAACTTTACGTCTGAGCATCGGAAGAGCATGCGGTGTTGGGAGCGTTTGTGAAGGACGTTGTTGCTGGTGTTGTGAAGTTGTATTAGTTTACAGTTTGAATGGAATGGGAATTAAAGATCTCCCCATCCCAGGAGTTCAATAATTATTCGTCAATTTCGATGTTGTAATTATTCGGTGTTCTTGGGTTCTACCACGTAGTGCCCCAAATTTTTCTCTACCGTACTGTATTGAGACTCGTGCACTTTATGATTACTAGAGGGAAGGGATGACACGCACACTATGTATGTGTGTGAATGGCAACATGGCAATAGTGCGTGGGTGGTTGTTTTTTTTGTTTGTTTACTGTTTTGTCCTTCCCATGGTAGATGGCTTGGAACATTTGAAGCCTAATAAGCTAGCTACTTCTTGAGGGACTATTTTGGAAATGAAAAAATTCATACAGCTTTATAATACCAAATGGTGCTCTCCCTTTATGAATAAAATAGATGTCAAGTGTGTTTCTTGTTTGCAGCGGTTATGTTTGTCATCTTTGTTTTAAGTTCAATATACTGTATATACATCTCGTTATGAATTTGGTAATAATCAGTCTTTGTCGCATATATTTGTAGTTGTAGTTTCTCTCTTCTCCATAATTATCTAGCTTTTTTCCACACTCACTCACTCTTTCTAATAGTGATAAACTTTCCAAGTTGAGAAATTCGCAAAGAGAACACCTTCATTTCTCTGCAAATTTCGGGTATGTTGTAAAATTTCATTCTTTTCGACACTCTCTATCACTTGATCATATACATACATATACAGATCTGATAGGAGGAGGAGATATTCACACATAATACTATTCACACTCTCATAGGAGGAGATATTCACTCTTTTTGCAAAGCAAAAAGAGTTTTCTGCTGATTAGGATGAGGTAGCGATGTAGTTTTTTCGGTAGCAGGAGGAGGTTTTTGCTGTTGTGGGGGATGGCTGGGGGTTTTCCTTTGCTGCTTTTGTGGCTCTTTTGGTGTTTAGTTGGCGTCTTGCCTTTTGCTAGGCCTTGGGCGGCTTTTGCTTGTGTGCCATTGGTCCGTTTAATTTTTGTTTTCCTTATAAAGATTAATAAACTCTTTTTGCTTAGCAAAAAAAACACTCCCACATTTTTATAATACATATTACAAGTCTATTTATAGGCAAAACAATAAAAAAAACAAAGATGAGATAGTCTCTTATTATTTTGCAAATCCCTAAACATATATCACGGAAGCTCCAAAGTCTTCAAGCCTGATAAGAAATAGTGCTCTGCATTTTCCTTCTCCCAATCATTCACTTGTCTTTTGAAACTTATCTGACTCAATCCTAATCAAGCTGATTTTTCATTATTCCCCCTTAAAATTGATTTTCCTTCGGCGTCGAATCACTCTTCTTCTTTGGTTAAGATAACCTTTGCTTTGAGTAATATTACTTCATCTGTCTCTGCAATATTCACTTGCTCATCAACTTCTCCATATTCTTCCTTTGTACAGTCATAGCTATCTGTACTTAAAAAAATAAAGCAATGATTATCTAGAGTGCAATCCCTACTCATTGTAGCATTTTACTTGGCCCACATGAAAGCCCCTGCCTCACTCTCGTCCTTGACCTTGTCTTGCTCCTGTGCCTTGTCCTTGTTGACCTCTAACTCCTCATCCTTGCCCTCTAACTCCTCCACATGCCCGTCCTCTTCCTCTATGTAACGTCTCCCTTTGCTCTTCTTCGTCTCTCATTAAAGCTTTTTCCTGAGAAGTCATTGTTGTCCTCTATGAAATGCCCCATTTGTGTTCCACTTGCCTGCCTTTCAAAAGTTGTATCCCAACTCCAAATGACAGAAGCTTTTTTTTTTTTTCATTCTTGTTCCTTTTTTTGTTTGTTATTGTCATCACATGAAAGCCAAAGCTAACACCATTGGGGACCAATCAACACAATGTGATTTTTCAATTATTGTCATCACATGAAATCGATTCTCGTGTCCTTTCTTTTTTGACATTTCCATTCTATTCCCAAAGACATCGCCTTCACTCCTTGAACTTACTATCTATGACAAGGAGTTGGATCCTCTCAGTCTTGAATTTGGATTTGCACTGGGAAGTCCAAAATATCGATCAATGATCATCCATCTAGTCAATCTATGGTTTGTATTTGTTTATAGTAGTTTCTTACCTTTGACTATCAACGATTTTTGACCATTGTTGAGATGAGCAGACGAGATCTGGATTGTCTAGTCAAGTCCAAAATAAGGAATGCAGACAATCCAAAACCCTATGATTATTGGTAGACACTTGACCACTCAGTTAATGGTGTGGAATCTGTATCCGGCAGGTTTAGTGAGCATGCTCAATAATTAGGATTTACTAGGAGTTATGCGTAGTACCTGTGTAAGTATGCATGAAAAGCCCCAACTCCTAAGGCACCTAGTAAAACACAATTTATCCTATCCTACGAAGTCTAAGAAACATATTAAGCAACATGAATAGTTTGGGTGTCCCCACCCTTAAGATAGAAATTAGTACCTGTGTTTGGTCCATAAATGTGATTTTCTTCTTTTCTGTCGATTGAGTGGCACGTGGCATGAATAGAAGGGTATTATTGAAAAATTAAAGGGATTTATGGTTGGTTAGTTAATCCGATTGATTATGATAAAGCCATAGTAAGACTTTGCGGATTAATTAATTGTTAATTAGTTAAACATGAAACTTGTTTCCTCCGTCGATTGACTAATATTTAGTAGGTTTTCTTTGTCGATTGAATTATGGGTGGCCAAAGAAAGTTTATCCAAGTATCTCATGATCAAAGGAGCAGTTATGCAACATATTTGCATATTTCTTTGTGGAAGTTATTTACTTTGTTCCTTTGTGGAAGTTATTTTTTATGAAGGGATGAAAGGAAGAAAAAATCGTCACCTTGGAGGAAAGATTTAAATTCAAAGTTAGGAGGGCCTATTTAAGCATGAATTAATGGCAGTTTCGAGGAATACACTCAAATCACCAATAGGTCGTTATCTTTTCTTTTTCTACGAGTAGTTATAACTTATAATCGTTCACTCGACTATCTTAGTCGGTTGTACTTCTACTTTGAAGATTAATAAAGTTCATTTATTACTCTTCTTCTATATTTCACCCACTTCATTGTTTGTTTCCAAAGAAATCCTGAAAATGGCAAGGAACTGTTTACACCCAATTTTGGCCAAAATTTAGGAACACGGGTTAATTAAAATTTAGTGGTTAAGAGAGCATTTATATTTTATCCTTTGGGCCACGAAAAATGGGCCTTTCATTATTGGGCCAGGTTGAAGTATTGATAGGAGCGTAAATGTTCACATTAACGCCCATAATTTATCTTTGTTAAATCCCATTTATATTATTATTCAGAATTTAATGTTTGATTTTTGTCTTGTAGGTGTTTGAAAGCTTAATAGATTAATGCCGATTAAATCATGGTTTTGGCCGTATTACGTTTCTCCTACTATTGCATGTCTCGGTGGGCCTAAAAGGCTATCTTTTATTTACCAATTGTTTTGACTGAAGGCTTGGACAAAACAAAGAAGAAGGGGCCTTAGACAATGGGCCCACAAGGGTTTCCATTGAGCCGGCTACAGAAAGGCATAAAAAGGAAGAAAAAAGGAGCAGCAGGGGGATTCGGAGGCACGAAGCACTTCTCTCTCTTTTTCTGACGCATAAAAGAACGGGGCTGCAGTCACGGCTGGAACCGAGAGAAACGCAAAAACAGAGGAAAAGACAGCGGCTTCGGGGTTTAGTCTTTTGCTATTATTTCAATGGAGTTTATACTTGCATGATTAAAGGTCCCGTTTTTTACTTGGCAGTTTCAGATTTCTGTTCTTTCTTTCAGAATTATTTTTCCCTTCAAGTTTTTAGAGTTTTGATTTGTTCTTAATTAAAGTTGCTCGTGGATCTCGTTTTAGTTTTAATCTTTTGTTTAATTTTGATTCCAAGCATGATGCAAGTTAGGGTTTCTTTTGCTTTTTGTTTAATAATGTGTGAGTAGTCATTAGGTAGGGTCGCGGGGTGATTAGCACACCGTGGCCAGTCTGGGTACTGCTCATTTTATCAAACAATGAAAAAAATGATTTTAGATTGGGAAATACTTCCCGCGGACGAACCCGGGCATTGTCGGAGCCCATGTGAATGGGGGAATGGGGGTCCAAAACTCATTCTTCGCTGCGCATGGGTATACGGCGACCATAGGGTCTCGCATCTTATGGGGTATCTTTTCCAATCCAAAATTGAACGTTTTTAAGAATATCTAATGGAGCATGTTAATCCGGATTGGTTACGATTATTATGAACCCTACGACCGTACCTCTTTTTTAATTATTTGAAACGAATAGTTATTTCCTAGATTTTAGCTAATCTTTCATCAATCGATAAGGGGTGGCTACCTAAGAGGCAGTTTAAATAAATAACAACCCGAGTTTTTAATCAGCACACATCACCGTCTTTGTGGATTCGACTCCGGACTTACCGGATATTGTGCTACATCGGTCTCTGCCCTACGCTTGGGGCAAACCATTAATTTAGGACTAGGAATCGGTCAAGCAAGTATAAGTAGAGAATCATTGGGCCACATCAATTAAGGCCCAAGAAATTTCGTTAATGAGAATCCAGTCCAAACTGCGTTTGGGCCTGATTTTACCTAGTTATTGTGAAGTTTTCAAATGGACTTCCTAAGGGTTAGGGCCCAAGAGCTTACTTTTCGGGCTTGGGCCTGTTTCTGGGCCTTATAGTAGATCCAAATCAGTTAAAGCTTTCTTTCCAGCTCTAGATTAAGAAGACTTGGACTTTTAGAGGCCCAGTTTCACATTCCATGTTCTTGCCATGATCTAGAATGTATTTGAACCAACCAGAACATGGTCCATGGGAATATGGTGAGGAAGGGAACATGGAATAATTGTTTAATGACCCGGAGAAGTTTGTGAACAGCTTTATAGACTGCCTTGGAATGCAAGCAGCTCAAGGCGGAAGGCCAAAGGTGCTTGGCACACATGCAAGTTGCCAGCACAAGCAGCTCAACCAGGCCAAAGACACATGACAACCATGCAAGAAGATGATTCAAGTAGCTCAAGGCCTTTCTTCTTGACAAAGAAAAGGCCAGGGGTAGTTGGAATACATGCAAGCTGCCAGCACAAGCAGTTTGCAAGCAGCTCTCAGTAGTTGTGTTTCATATCCCTACATACTTGGATGCTGCAAGTAGCAAGTGGACCCCCGGAAGCACCTCAAAAGCCAATGAGGAAGCCGAGAGCCCTGGATTTTCTGCAACCTACTGAAAATTACTTTTGCTTTATCAGTTTTTGTGCAGGAAAGGAAGGTTTTTCAGGTTTCAGCCGGTTTCTTGGAGTGAAAAGCAAGCTACGGGTAGGTGGCAGCCTCCCATTGTTGCATTTTGAAGCAACTCAAGCAGCTTAAGGCCTAGAACCTCTAAGCTATAAATACTAGAATTTCAGGCCTTGGCAAAGGTCCAGCACCATCAAGCCCTGTGCTTATTAAACTTATCTGTCATTTACTTTCAGCAAAGTATTGTATTTCCTTTCCATCTAGCCCAGCCTAGATCTTGTTATTTACTTCCTTGTACCAACTTCATTAAACCGTTAATGAAGTTCTTTTAATTTTATCGCGCCTTGTTTTTTTTTCTTTTATCCATTTTCTAACAACGGTTAGGAAATATTTAAGTCCTTATGCACAAAAGTGAACAACGAACCATCATGAGACCTTACCCTTCGGGCCTAGCATAATCGTTCAAAAGAAGTCAGATTTTTGAGGCACGAAGGCCTTGAAATACAATTTGGACTGCATTCCACCCCTAGCACGCCAGCAACTCTAGCCGATTTGGTTTTTGCACTTTTTGTGGAGAAACAGGGACCAAACACAACCTCACAATTCACCCACATTCCAGCAATCATAAAACATTTCTATGTCGATTGGCATTTCTCTGTTGATTGGACAGAAACTAGAAAATTTTGTAACAACCTGCAGCGGACACGAGTATCCTATTGGACCTAATCCACGTAACTTCGGTTGTAAACTTGCTACTAAACAAAATCAGACACGTTTATTCCCAAGAAATTTGCCATTGATCAACAATAGAAAAGAACGATTGTGTGATGACCAAAGATAAATGTACGGGCTTACTCTTGTATTGAACAACGGTCCTAGGGAATTCTGTGATGATGCCATCAACTCCCCCACCCATTACAAAGTTGCTGATTTCCATATTCCCATCGGAGCAGAAATCCCAGGCCTGAGACACAGGCTCATTTTGAAAAACTTCTGCATTCACCTTGAGTTCGAATGCCTGCAGCTTTTTCACCACATCCATCATCTCAGTTAGATGCTTAATGACATGAGGACATACAAAGGCCTTGCTTACAACTACAGAGTTGGCAAACTTCTTGATCTCTTTAATGGTTGAGGTATCTGGATCCCGGATGTCATGTTTTTCTGTAAAAAATTTTTTTATTTTTTTTTTGCAATTTAATAGAACTCGTTGCTATGTATTGATTTTTTTAACGAAACAAATGCATTTTTTTAAAGGCCTAGGTTTGCACACCGGACACTTATTTAGGAACGAAAGGAGTATATGTCATGCTAACAACTTTCTTTATTTTGTGTTTAGATTTCTGCGACCTGTAAAGGACCACAAGCACAGACATATTTGGAATTTGTTCCACCATCTCACCGGCTACTTAGTTCTTCTCTTGAGCTTGATCAACATATGGCTAGGCTTCTCCATTTTGAAGCCTGCAAAGGGAAAGATGATCGGATATAGTTCTATCTCCAGTGCAATCATGCTTACCTCGCTGATTTTAGAAGTTTGGAACAAAATGACGAGAGATGGAAAGACCAATGGAGCACAAGTCAAGGCAACTCCCACAAGTGCAGAAAACAAAGTCTAGATCATGATTGTTTCGTCTCATTAATTGTTGTTGTTGATACCTATGCATTATAAAAGATTTTGCATAACAATAAGTCTAGGTATACTACACTAAACCACTATACCATCCACTATATTTGTTATGGGACTCATTTCGGGTTCCACAAAAAATATAGAAAAATATCCATAAATTTTAAACCTCTTTGCATAATTCCTAGTTGTTTGTTGTGTCTTCCTAGAGGAGTCTCATTCTTTGTGCTAAAAACATGATTTTGCTTAGCTTGGATTTAATAAATTAACCTAGTTTTACATTATGCCTTTTTTTTTTTTTAATTCATATGATTTCCGTTCATTTGTATCATTTTCAGAATGATATCTTGATATCCTCTGTTTCTGAACATGAACTGTAAAGGTATTCATATGATTTTGGTTTATTTCTGGGAAATGTTTTGAAAGAGTGACCTTGACTTGTTACTTAATGTACTCTACAAGAGAAAATATAGACCTCTATGAAAGCTTTAAATTTCATTCTCATTTTTGCTCTGCCTTGATTGTGTAAGTAGGTATTAGTGTCAAAATTCAGGTTTGTTCACTCCCATTTAGTGAACTTCAGAGAGAGAGAGAGAGAGAGAGAGAGAGAGAGAGAGAGAGAGCCAAAAGCTTGTATTATGACCGGTCACAATTAACTTTTTTCCAAAAAAGTTTCATTAAAATCTAGACGGTTCAAAATACTTTTGGACGGCAGCGATTCACTTACGTAGACTTTCTTTAAAAAACTTCCATAAAGAAGTTTTTCTCATTCCACATACGTACTCCTGAAGTCTCATCCATTGCTGGGGTCACTAAATGGCAATATCAATGTATTTGGGGAATGACTTCGGTGTCTCCGGTCATTTTGGGGACACCATAACTTTTGGCATAACAAACCATTTTAAGCATAACCAAATTCATTACAAGCATAACCAAAACCATTATAAGCATAACCAAAATCATAACAAGGCATAACTTGGTTGATTATGTCTTGGTTGATTTTTGGTTATGCCTTGATTGGTTTTTGGTTATGTCTTGGTTATGCCATGTTATGGTTCTATTATACTTGTAATGATTTTTGTTATGCTTACAAGGGTTCTGTTATACCAAAAATTACGGTGTCCCCAAAATGACCGGGGACACCATAGCATCATCCATGTATTTGATATTATTAACGCCTTTTGCCGATCGGGCCCAACTAGTATGCCTAGCTAGTGAGGACTTTTTTGGGCGGGAAGCAAGCCGGGCCCTACAGGTGGGCATCTCTTGCCCCGAAAACAGCAATGTTCGTCAATACTATAAAATCAGACAATGACAAAGCAGCCTGTGATAGATTTGTTATAAAGGAGTAAATTATATGCTAAAGTCCAATTTAGTAGGTCTACCCTAGTTTCACTCTAAGCTCAAGATCATGATAAAAATCGTTCACTTGTAGAGCCCTTTGATATGGTGACCCATTTTAAAAAGAAAAGGAAAAAAAAACTGATCAAATATAAGTAGTCTCATGACCACCGGATGCCCTGTCTAGGTGACAAGTATAATTCTCTAAGTAAACCGTCCATATTGTGAAACGAAATTTTATCCATTCAAATAGCTAATGATATCCAATAAACTCAATGTTTTTGTGTGTAACATGATCTTTTTAGTTTGTGTGTACTAATCTACTAACACCTCGCTAACCCCCGTTGATGTATACAATATTAGCAACAAAAAAAAAAATTAACGGTCCCGATCATCAAGGCCGGACCAGGATCGGCCCAAAACTCAACAACCTTGCCATAGTAAACTTTAATTTCTAAACTCTAGAGAAGCATCAGGCGAGTAATCATCAAGTCGAATGACTAAGCCCATAAGTTTAGGAATCTTGGATGAGTGGCTTCGGTTAAGGGGTTCGGTCACCCCACCGAGCCATGGTGAACCGAGGTCTCACAAGTGCGTCAGCCCATGACTTGGCGAATGCTTGGGAAGGGCCCGGTACTTTACTCCGTTAAACGATTAGGAAGGGGTTTCGGAAGAGGTTTCGGCGAGATCTCAGGGCACGGAGCGTACTCAGTCCAGAGCTCCTGAAGCCGCATGAAGAAAAGCAGTTACGCCGGGGGACCCATTAGGATTGTGCAACAAAAGTAATCATTGGGGATCTAACCTGGCCATGCATTCCATAACCGCCTTATCACTTACGTCATATGTCACGTCACCTGAGGCGGTTATCCGAGCGTCCACTTCACGCGCTAACTTGGAAGCCAAGCAAACCAAGGTCTATAGATACAAAGGGATACTAATCCAGAAAGGTATGTCATTTGAACCCTAACCCTAGACCTATACACTTCTCCTAAGATCTAACTTAATTGTCAGAGGGTCACTGGGCAAACACAGCCCTAGTAACTTGTTGCAGATCCGGCGGCGGGAGCGTGAAGCTGCGGAGGAAGGGACCAGAACCCGAACCACGGTTAGGATCCCGTCAAATCGAACCCCTACACTGGAGATTGAGAAACTTAGCTAGAAAGCAAAGAAAGTAGGAATTAAGCAGAGAGTTATAATCCCATCAGGATTTGGACGCACAATTAATTCCTTGCTAACCAAGACTTAGCATAACCTATATAAACAACACCACCATGCCCTGATTTTCCACCGTCATTTACAAAACTCACGCTCTCTTCTTCTCCCTACGGACCCTACTTTCGCCGTAGCCTTAATTTTCACCTCATCTTCTTTTCCGTTCTTCGATCGCAAGGCGAACGTCAATGCCAACACAGAAACTGGTG
>BPLS01000328.1:339695-366898 GCA_019656275.1 Rhododendron kiyosumense
AACACAGAAACTGGTGTTTCTGCTTTGTCTCCTGATCAGTTTCTTTTTGGCTCCGTCCCTCGCTCTTTCGGTTGCCGGTGGTTCATCGTGTTCTGACTCCGTGTTCCCTAATAACCAAGTCTTCGCCTCGTGCACTGATCTTCCCAATCTTGATTCGTTCCTCCACTGGACTTACACCCCTTCCTCATCCACTCTCCACATCGCTTACCGCCACAGCCAAGTCAGTTCATCGTCATGGGTTGCATGGGGAATCAATCCCACGTCGAAAGGCATGATTGGAACTCAAGCCATCGTAGCATACCCAAAGCCAGATGGAACCGTTGTAGTCTTCACGTCACCAGTCGATAGCTATGGTACCAGGCTACGTGAGGGGAATCTGACTTTCCCTGTCTCAGATTTGTCAGCCATGTTTATGGACAACGAGATGGTTATATTCGCAACAATTGAGCTTCCCGAAAACACTGCGAGCATTAATCATGTTTGGCAAGACGGACCAGTCTCGGGTGATAATCTTGGCATGCATGGTGTATCTGGAAACCATCTCCAATCCATGGGAAATCTGAATCTCTCATCAGGACAAGCTTTTGGGTCTCATGGAGGCAATTCAAAAACCAAACTGAAGATAGTAAGTTATTAAGCCCTTCCAAAATTAAGGCTTTTACACATTATCATGATATCATCACAGTTTTATTGATACTTTATTTGATTTCTAAAGGGGGTTTATAATATAGGCTGTTAAAGATTTGTAACCAGCATCACTTAAACCAGGATTGATCTTTCTTTTTACATTCTTGAAAAAAGAAAAGGGTAAAATAAAGAATACTACAGTAGAGGGCCTAAACATAGTGAGAGATTATGAGTTGATTACTGTATGGAATAATCTTAGCCATCTTTCTCTAGAATTATGTAATAGGAGCAGCCTGTTTCTTTTCCGAAAAACAAGTGGCTTGAATTTCTCTAATAGTGATTTTGAATCAATTTTGCAGGCACATGGAGTTCTAAATGCTGTTAGTTGGGGCATTATGATGCCTTTGGGATTTATGGCGGCAAGGTATCTCAAGGCCCTTGGACCACGAGCAGACCCTCTTTGGTTCTACACTCACGTATCTCGTCAGCTCTCCGGCTATTTTCTTGGCATGGCGGGAGGTGCAACTGGGCTTGTTCTTGGGAGCATGTCATCTGGAAATCATCATCCTTGCCACATGGGTGTTGGGGTCACACTTTTTGCCCTTGGACTACTACAGGTATCAAAACATATATATAGGCCATTCCTATCCTCTAAATGCACAATGCTATCGAGTTTGCAACTCTGTAACTAGTACACGTCATGCTAACAAAATGCTTTCTTTTGTTTTTAGATTTCTGCTCTAAAAACAAAAGAAGGAAAGCTCACCGGCTACTTAGTTCTTGTCTTGAGCTTGGTCAACATATGGGTAGGCTTCACCATTTTGAAGCCTGCAAAGGGATGGATGATCGGGTATGGTTCTATCTCCGGTGCAATCATGCTTACCTCGCTAATTTTAGAAGTTTGGAAGAAGATTACAAGAGATGGAAAGATCACTGGAGCACAAGTCAATGCAACTCCCACAAGTGCAGAAAACAATGTCTAGATCATGATTGTTTGCTGATATGTATAGTTGGGCATTGTTCTTCTTGTTGACACCTATAAACCTAAGCACTGTAAAAGATTTTGCTTAAGTTCTTGTTGTTTGTTGTGTCTTCTTAGAGGAGTCTCATCCTTTGCGCTGAAAACATGGATTTGCTAAGCTTGGATTTAATAAATTAACCTAGCTAGTCTTACATTATGCCTGTGTTCTGTCTATTTTTTCGCTTTAATTACTGATTTCCATTCATTTTGCACAATGCTATTTTCATCTCCTCTTTCCAACATGTACTTCTGAAAAAGAACTGGAAAGGTATTTGGAATATTTGGAACTTTTCCCGGCTATATCCTAAACATAGCCCAACTTTGTTGCAGTATTAATTGCGCAGTCAAGAGAAAAAAAAAAAGAACTCGAAAAACCCTGGTATTAGTTAATAATCCTGGTCTATTTGTCCCGGTATTAATTTAGTTTTGAATCCTATACAATTCCCTGTTTGATTTGCACAGGATTTCTCATGCTGAAGCCAATACCATGCTTGGTTTTGTCGCTAAATTTTAAGATTAATTTCAGGACTCTCTCTCGGGTAATTTACAAACAAAGTTCATTACTGATCTCTCAAAAAATCTGCCAGAAAGGCGAAAACAAAAACACATGGTTAGTTAAATGGGAATCACAACTGATAAAATCAAAATTAAAAACAAGAAATCGAACTCAAAGTTGAACAAGAACAAGACCATACGACACACTTAGAATGTAGTATGGCCTTATTCCTATGCTCCCTTTGATTCAAGGAGTCGTGTTCCAATTTCTAGAAAAAGAAACTTTTAGAAAAAAAAAGGTAATTTCAAGCTAAAAATCATGTGTTGACGCAAATAATTTTTCTACCAATATCAATCTCATTTGATAAATTTCATTGAGATGTTTTATACGGTGTAAAAAAAATCAAAAAATTATTTTTCACTTTCATTATATTTGAATTTAAAAATTAAAGAAAAAGAACAATTACCGGAACAGAATTCATTATTAGGCGTCTTGGCATTGGACTATGCGCCTAAAAACCGGCATAAAAGACCCGGAAGGATACTTCTCCATTTTGACAAAAATACAACGGAAATAAACCCTAGTGTACAACGTCTATCGACTTCTTCTTCTTCTTCTTCTCTCTCTGAACTATTGAAGACCGATTTCAGGAGAATCGAAACAGGTGAGTTCGTCGTTCGATCTCTTTGTCGCTTGATTTACAATTTTCGATTTCCATTTCTTCATTTTGATTCTGATTTTTTCATTTGTTCTGCGTTTGTTCTTCTTCATTTCGAGGTAGGTTACGGATACCTAATTATAACAATTTTCATGAATGCAGATCGGTTGGTTCGAATCGGTTTGAGGAGAGGCCTCATTGAATAATTTTTCTTGTTGTAGCTTCGGTTGAGTCTCTAATTTTAATTGCCCAGTGAAGAGAAAAGAAAGAAACTGAAAAAACCCTAGTACTATTGGTAGTAACGTATCCCTAAATCCTCCGAACAGCAGCAGAGAAAAATGAAAAACCGTAGTACTAGTTTTTTTAGTAAATAACCCAAGTATTAGTTAGCAACTCAACGGCTTAAGATGGGAAAGAAGAAAAACAACATCACAACAACAAAAGCAGAACACCACATTCTGGAAGATGTCACCGTTGAAATGCTCTCCAGATTACCTCTCAAATCACTGCTGTGATTTGCCTGCGTTTTGAAACACTGGTATTCCATGGTCTCTGACGTCATCACCAAAAGAAAGAGAAGACTGAGAGTTTTCACCGCGGCCAACTTCACATCAGGTCCCCTCATATTTGAGTCCATCGATGAAGATTGTAACGAAAAAAGGGTTCGAAAACCATGGACAGAGAGCTCATCTTATCGGCAGGTCAACTTGTGCTGTTCGTGCAATGGGTTGTTGCTTTTGTGAATTGACAATGAGGACTTGTTCCTGTGGAATCCAGTCAACTAAGTACTTCAAGAAGGTGTTATCGCTTTTTCAACCCCCTTTTGACCAGCAATACTATTATGCTTCTGGACTTTGTTACGATTCTTCAACTGACGTGCATAAGGTTATGGCGCTTTCTCCAAGAGACATAGTCTCAGAAGCTGGTGAATTTGTTGTTATTGGTAATCTCAGAAGCAGAACTTGGACAAGCATTCGTTTTCCATATGAGGTTGGTACGGTGAATAAGGGGCCTAGGCCTACAGTGAATGGTTATTTACACTGGTTTGCTTTTACACAAAAATTTGGGGAGCACTTCATCCCTTCTCACCAAATTATTTACTTCGACCTGCGGATTGAGAAGATGTCCGATGAAGCGGTTTTGGGTACCTCCCGGAATGAGGTCCTCCGTCCGTCCAATCCGTCCACCAGTCCCTCCAAGCTAGTGAAGCGATCTCCGGTGGCAGCTCCGCTGATGACCTGCAAAACAGAAACGTAAACTATGGCACCGACGTGGCTGTTGCCAACGCCCCTCCGATACCTAAGTTAGTCGAGAAAGGAATTGACTGTGTATTAATTGCATACCTTTATGTTATGGAGGTGTGATCTTTATATAAGCATCTTGGGAGGAATCCCTTGGGACCGGAACTCTTAAATCTCATCCGCTCGTGACGGGTACAAATAGGTGTTGGAGTGTCCTCCTCACCTTAGGACTCTGTGGTTGCTTATCAGGTTTAGGAGTTCTTGCAGTACATAGATCTCTATGGTTATCCTTTGTGATTTGTGGCCTAATCTCCTCGGATGAGATAAAGCTTTGGCTGTCTTCTGACTTCTGAGTTCCTTTGGTGCATGGGTCTCTCATGGCTATCCCTTGGGATTCGCAGCCTCATCCCAAGAGATAAGGTTTTAGTTGTTCTTGAAGTCTTCTAGTCCATACAAACTCTCTCCGTTGCGCAACTGGTTTTTGTTCATTATTTCATCTTTCCTTTAGCTTCCCAAGTTCTTCTAGCTGAGCTGAGTGTCACGTCTGCAAAGCTCACCTCATGGGCTGACTTCTCCCTTGGGCTGGTGAGGCCTGCCTTTATGGGCTAGTTCAGTTGGGCCTAAAACCCTTATGGGTTGTATTTACTGCTTATTGGGTCCTTGGTCTGTGCCCATTGGGTTGCTTGGTCTGAGCTGAACTTGGGAGGTCAGCATATCCCTATCAAGTAGGTAGTATCCTACATATCCTATAAGAGTTGAGGATTAATACAGGAAGTAATAAAGCATTCCTAGCTAGCTGGTCAGCACATCGGTTGCATTCCCGCATGACATGTCTAAGCATTGGAGCTCCCAACTGGTGCAACAAGTCCTCCTAGTATGGCTCCTTGCTCAGATAAAAGTCAATCTTCCGCAGCCACTCTGGATAACGCGACTGATAATCCGCTAATGCATGTCGTATCAATGAACAAACCCTCCAAAAAAATCATCAGCTAGTTCTACCCTAGCACCTCCAATCCTAGCCGTTCCATTTCTACCTTTTTTGAATCACCTATTCTAACCCGAACTTGTAGACTCTTTCTTCTACACTACCTTTGGGAATGAAAGACTCCAACTCAGTGCTTCCTCTCAACAACGTTGCCATAATGGTATTAAGGATTGGCTTGTTTTCAAACCGGTACTTGGTGTCATACAATTTTCTTAAGAGAGAAAACTTCTCAACATCGCTCCAAAAAAAAGTCTCATCTAACAGCCATCGTATTTCCCAACCAGACGAAACTAATTCCTTGCCGTCAAAACTTGACATAAAAAACCGTAGAGATTCTAGCATCTCAATGTCATCCAGTTTCATTTGGGAGAGATCAAATTCTAGGCCTTCATTATATGGCCTTGCTAGGACTGACTTTATCTATTCCACCAGTTGTTTAATATCTCATATTGTTCTAAAAGCAGCTAAATCTCCTGCTACACGAGGTATTCGGATGCCACACAACTTTGCTGAGCTTCTATTTACCATTGAAATAGAATTCTTCAAATCTCCACAATGAGCTCCATTCTTAAAGAGAAATAGAAGCTCCATGAGAACATCCCTAAATATGGATAAGGCTGGGCCAATAAACTCCCACTAAGATATGTGAGTCAATAAACTCCCACTAAGATATGTGAGTGTCTTTCGATTCGAGTGATACGAATGCTAGGTGTTCTTGTTCCACCCAATCCTCTATGTCCATAATGACTTGTTCGATCACCATCTGTTTATCTTTTCTATAAATGGCTTCTACTATCCTTGGATTCTTGAACTTCCTCAGCAAGTTGTAATGATTGATAGCATCTTCCTCAGTCAAGAAAAACTCCACACTAATAGGTTCTGGTGTATCACTCAACCACACTATGCCAAATCCTTTACCCTTCCATTGGGAATCTACATCATACCGAATTTTGGCTATTTTCGTAAACGGTACGAACTTACCTTCATGTTCTTCACATTCAACTTCATCTTCTTTATCTCCATCCGGTTCATTTGGTGCTTCAACGGCCTCAACTTCATCTTCTTTATCTCCATCCGGTGCTTCAACGGCCTCAATTGCCACGGCGGCATCACCCTTCTGGTTCTTCTTCTTCTTCGGTGGAGAATCTTCGAGCAAACCTGCTATTATGGCATTCCGACGTTGAATATCTTCAACAATGTTTTTACACTCTGTGATCCAGTCCTTCATCGTTTTATTTTCCTTCTCCTTCTTCTGGGTTTCCGGGAGCAGAACAAGCACGCAAGCTGCCTTTGCTGCCTTCTCTCTCATCGTTGGTTGACGATAAATTCTTTAGCCATCGATAACTTGAAGTCGCGTGAATGGAGTACAACCTATAGACCTGACCCTCGTCTTCGTCTTCCAATTCTTTCGGTTTGGGTAGCTTCTCCCATATCTCCACAACCTTTAGACTGAACTCGAACGTGTCGCCGGCTGTCTTGGTATCTAACCTCATCATCACCGCTCCGCAATAGTATGGATACCAAGACAACTTATTATTGTCACGGATGGATTTGATTCGTTTTACCCTTTCTGCTCAACAACAAGATTCTGGGTAAGAAGAAGATCCTTTGAATCTGTTGAAGTTGAAACCCTACGAAGAAGATTCCGGGTGCTTCAATCACTATTGCTTCATAATCAGTGCTCGTAAAACCCTAGCGTCTGCTCTTTTCTAGAGTTTGTGGTTTATTGATGAAGTCCCTCTGTCAAACCCTTCCCATTACTCATTTTCTCTTCTTCTCCCGACATCAACGACGATTCTTTTCCTCTCCTTTTATCTCCACCGTGTTCCCCAAAATCAAACCTAAGAAGAAAATGATCCTTTCAATCTATTGAAGTCAAAACCCTAACAAGGAGATTCTGGTCGAGAAGAAGATCCATTTGTTAAAGTCAAAGGATCTTCTTCTTACCCAGAATCTAGTTAAGGATCTCCTTTTTACCCAGAATCTTGTTGTTAGGGTTTCGACTTCAATAGATTGAAAGGATCTTATCTTATTCTTAGGTTTGATTTTGGGGAACACGGTGGAGATAAGGGGAGAGGAAAAGAATCACCGTTGATATCGGGAGAAGAGGAGAAAGTGAGGAATGGGAAGGGTTTGACAGGGGGACCTAATCAATAAACCACAAACCCTAGAAAAGAATAGATGCTAGGGTTTTATAAGCACTGATTGAAGCACCCGAAATCTTCATCTTAGGATTTCGACTTCAACAAATTCAAAGGATCTTCTTCTTACCTAGAATCTTGTTGATGAGCAGAAGGGGTAAAACGAATCAAATCCATCCGCGACAATAATAAGTCGTCTTGGTATCTATACTATTGAATGAGGTTAGACAGCTGGCGATGTGTTCGAGTTCAGTCTAAAGGTTGCGGAGATATGGGAGAAGCTACCCAAGTCGAAAGAATTGGAAGGCGAAGACGAGGGTCAGGTGTATAAGTTGTACTCCGTTCACGCGACTTCAAGTTATCGATGGCTAATGAATTTATCGCCGACCATCAATGAGAGAGAAGGCAGCTTGCGAGAAAGTGCTTGTTCTGCTCCCGAAAACCCAAGAGAAGGAAAAGAATACGATGAAGGACTGTATCGCAGAGTGTAAAAAACATTGTTTAAGGTATTCAACGTCGGAATGCATAATAGCAGGTTTGCTCGAAGATTCTCGACCAAAGAAGAACAAGAAGGGTGATGCCGCCGTGGCAATTAAGCCCGTTGAAGCACTGGATGAACCAGATGGAGATAAAGAAGATGAAGTTGAGGCTGTTGAAGCACCAGATGAACCGGATGGAGATAATGAAGTTGAATGTGAAGAACATGAAGGAAAGTTCGTACCGTTTACGAAAATAGCCAAAATTCGGTATGATGTAAAATCCCAATGGAAGGGTAAAGGATTTGGCGTAGCATGGTTGAGTGATACACCAGAACCTATTAGTGTGGAGTTTTTCTTGACTGAGGAAGATGTTATCAATCATTACAACTTGCTACAGGTGGTAATTGAACAAGTCCATATGGACATAGAAGATTGGGCAGAACAAGAACACCAAGCGCTCGAATCAAAAGACACTTGAATATCTTGGTGGAAGTTTATTGGCCCAGCCTTCATACCCATCTTTAGGGATGTTCTCACGACGCTTCTATATTCTCTTTGAGAATGGAGCTCATTGTGGAGATTTGAAGAATTCTATTTCAGTGGTAAATAAAAGCTCAGCAAAGTTGTGTGGCATCCAAATACCTTGTGTATCTGGAGATTTAGTTTTTAGAAGAAGATGAGATATTAAACAATTGATGAAGTTAGTCCTGGCAAGGCCATATAATGAAGGCCCATAATTTGATCGCTCCTAAATGAAACTGGATGCCAGAACCTCTATGGTTTTTTATGTCAAGTCTGAACGGCAAGAAATTAGTTTCGTCTGGTTGGGAAATATGGTGGTTGTTAGATGAGGCGTGTTTTTTGGAGCGATGTTGAGAAGTTTTCTCTCTTAAGAAAATTGTATGACACCAAGTACCGGTTTGAAAACAAATCAGTCCTCAATACTAGAGGTGGCAATCTCAACCCATATTTTTCTAACCCGCCAAATCCGCCCATTTATTACCCAATCCAACCCGCCCATATTACATAACGGGTTGATATGGGTTCAACCCATATTTACATGGGTTTAGATGGGTTCAATATGGGTTTGAATTAAAAACCCATACTACACGAGTAATTTTACTTCCGACAGGGGAGGAAGGCGGTTGTGAGGAATCGCTTGTTCTCAAGCCTCCCATGACACTCGAAACGGAACTTCGTTAGATAATTCTTCCAACTGAAATAACAAATGGAAATCGATTGGTTCAGGAAAAACATGAATCAACAACAACGAACTTAAGTCATTACAACAACGAACTTAAATAGGTTTGGACCATAATTTTTTACTTTATTGATTCCTCTCGTTGAGTCGAACCAATAATTCACAAAAAAATTGACATGAAATTAAACTAAAGTCATTACCAAAAAAAAAGTCATTTGACTTTTTAATCCAAACCTAAGCAGTGGTTTCAGCGAATGCAACAAAAATCAAAACTGTATAATCGGTGCAATCATCACCTTTCAGACAATTCTTTGATGTTGCCTTTGACTCCTCATCGAAGTTATATTATTGTTTGGAAATGAAAAAAAGAGAGTAAAAACCTGCTTTTTTAAAGTTTTTTAAGCCTTTCCTGGCTTCATTTTTATTCAAAAAAAATTTGAGTTTTAATCAAAAAATTTTACTTTTCTAAATCCTCTTATTGAGACAAATCAGAAGGAAAGGAGGGGGGGGGGGGGGAAAAGAAGGGGAGGGGGAAAAAAAGGATAAAAAGAGAGGAGGAAAACGGGTCGGGTTTGGGTTTGGCTTAGCCCATATTTGACCCGACCCGTTTCAACACGTTTACTTTTTGACCCATGTTTGACCCGCCCATATGTGACCCACGACCCGTTTCAACCCGCTCAAACCTGCCCGTTTGCCACCTTGTTGGGAGGAAGCACTGAGTTGGAGTCTTTCATTCCCAAAGGTTGTGTAGAAGAAAGAGTCTACAAGTTTGGGTTAGAACAGCTGATTCAAAAAAGGCAGAAATGGAACGGCTATGATTGGAGGTGCTAGGGTAGAGCTAGCTGATGATTTTTTTGGAGGGTTTGTTCATTGATACGACATGCATTAGCGGATTATCGGTTGTGTTATCCAGAGTGGCTGCGGAAGATTGACTTTTATCTGAGCAAGGAGCCATACTAGGAGGAGCTACGGATACGAAGACGAAGAGTTGAGACAAAGAGACGAACCAATAACCTACACAGAATTTGAACTTTACGAATGTTCCCAAAATTGTAACTTCAGAACATTTGATTACTAGCCAGACTCAGTAGAGCAACAATTGGAATGGAGGACAGCCAAGTTGGGAATAGAGGGTATAAATGGCATAGGAGAGGAGAAGCTAGCTGGTGAATTTTAGTTAGTTTCCTTTCTCTTTTGTTCTTTGAATTGATGTTTTGCCATTAGTAACTTTGAAATAGTTGATCAGCTCAAACTGTTAATATCTATGCTATACAATGGAATAGTGTTTGAATCAACATGCATCAAAGCATATGACGCTTGCTCATAAAACAATTGACTCTTTTTTTATTTTATAATCCGGTGTTCAGACCAGCTTTCACGCATCTCGACTATTTCTTGTGCCCTGAAGTTAACCATTGGCAAACCTCTAGGTGATCCCAAGATTTGCAACGTTGGGCTTTCTTGAAATTTGACCTTGCGATCTCTTAGGGAGCAAACTCTTTGATTGTTGTCTCATGCTCACTCGGTCAAAACTTTGGGGTGTGTTTTTGCGACAAATGCTTTCCATGAAAAATAATGTTTGGTTGCAATCATGAAAATAGTGGTGCTGAGAAAGTTTGGCTCTAATTAATCACAAAAGAATCAAATTAGAGAAAGGATACTTTCTACAAGAATTGAGGTTATATTTATATGTTTTAGAATTCGTAATCAGATTGCATGCTTCAATTTTCATTCTAATCTTCCAACTGACTTATCAATGAACCATGCCGTGTCTGTTAGACCATCTCCGGTCCTTCCTCATTTTAAGAGCCAAATTCAAAATTTAGGTAAAATCATCAAAAACCCATCTCCAATTCAAAATTTAGGAAAGTCAAGATTTAAATTGTGGTCTTCTCCTTTTGCTCCCGTCTTTGGGTGTTCATTTGGTGGGTAGGTCTTTAGGTTGTCTTGGTTTGTCCTTGGGTTTGGTGTCCTTGTCTGTTGGATGGTTATGGGTTGTCTGTGTGTTTTCTTTTGGGGTGTTTTGGTTTTGATTCTTGGTGGTTTTGGTCTGTCTGGTCTTTTGCGTTCGGTTTGGTTTGAGTCTGTTTGTGGTTTGTGTTTGGTCAGTCTTGCTTTTGTTATGTCTTGGCCTGGGTTTGGGTGTTCCTGTCTGTTGTCTTGTTCGGTCTTGTTTGTCTTGATATGTCATCAAGGTTTTCTCCTTGGTTGTCTCTCTCTTGTTTGTAGCTGATGCTCTTTCAACTCCACTCTTTTGGAGGGCCAAGAGTTTGTTTGGTCAATGGAAGGTTAGGTATCTGGTGCTTCTCATGGTTAAAAAACCAAGGTTTTCTCCTTGGTTGTGTCTGTCTTGACTGAAAAGTTGTTGTACTCCAAAGTGCTTATGCGATCTGTTGACAGTCATGTTATCTCTTATGAACTCCAAAGTTGGAGGGATGGATTTCTTCCTCTTCCCAACTCCTAGCTTTGGAGGGCTAAGAGGATTTAGGGCTCTCATCCAAGGAGTTCTCCCTGCTTCTGTTGCTGATGTATGTAACACTATATTTGTTTCTGCTCTGTGCTTGATGCCTAAGCTCTGATTTTTGGATAAGGATTGCCATGTAGGTTGGTTGCTGGATGTTTCCCATGTGATGCTCAAGGATATATGGTGCTACTGGTACGCTGATGACTGGAGTCTAGTTTTACTAGCTGTTTCGGTTGCTGATTCTGATGCTGAATTTAATAAGGAAGAGTTCTTCGTTGGATGTTTTTATCTCTGATGCTATGCTGAAGATTATGTTCTAATGTTGCTTTGGCCATATGCTGGATCCAAGGCGATGTTTAAATGATGCTCCATAACTTTGTTGCTGTGGAAGATCGTTAAGTTCTCCCTATGGGGAACTCTGATGCAAAATGATTTTGGTAGATGTTGTGCTACTTCTCTGATCTTACAATGACCTATAGCTTATATGGTCAATACTGCTTGGAGTTGCCTCTTCCGGCTCTATTCAATTTCTTGTGGGATGTATTTTTTCTCCTTTTTACTTTTTTTCTTTTTTGGCTTCTTCTATGATTCAAGTTTCTCTTGTATCTAAAGTTCAATCGTCTCGATGTACCCTTTGTCGAGTTCTAATAAAATTTTATTGTCTATAAAAAAAAAATGCTTACCGAAATGATCTCTCTCTCTCTCTCTCTCTCTCTCTCTCTCTCTCTCTCTCTCTTGTTTACATTATTGCCGTTGGGTATTTTAAAAAGAATAAAAATTGGGTAAAAATTGTGTTTTGGCATTGGAGATGCTCCTATCCAAATTGAGTTTTTACTCAAAAATTTGACTCAAATTTGAGGGAAAAAAATGTTAGTACTGTAGATGCACTTATAGAGAGCAAATGTTGTGTTTTATATCAAATTTTCACAAAATGATTCATAGAATCAATTCTACTGTCCACTAGCGGGAGATTCACATAATGAGAGCAAAAATTGGACACATATGTTTGGACACTAATCCTAACACAGATGTATTTGTGCATTCAATAATGTGGGTTTCACATGCATCATGAGAGGTCAATGTGCATCGAACGATTTCGAATACATTTGTAACAGGATCTTTGTCCGATCATCTCCGTCGGTTGCACTGCTCAAATATCTCCTAACAAGATAAAAACAGTCAATTTGTGGGGTTGCATCCTCCATTTGCACCAGAAAAAGATAGGAAACAGATAAGATTTTGAAGAATATCCAAATTCTGGACATTGACAAGAGGGCAAAAAAAATGTGATATCCCTTGACAGTTTTAGAAAGAGTGATGGAACATTAAATAAGGAAGAGAAAAATGGATGAAAAGGGAGTGGGAGTGGGAGTGGGAGTGGGGTTGGGGAAAGATTTGATAAATGAGTGGCCAAGACATGTGAATGTGAAGGTAGAAAGGTGTACCTTTACTACTCTTGGCTTGGTGCAATTGCAAGTGGGCTTTCAACAGACATGCCATTTCCATAAACTCCAAACATGAAAGCAAAAAGTACTCATGGATTGATGTAAAGTCCTGGCAGGCACCACTGCCCTTGTAAAGTTTGCTGTGATATGGATACTGGCCTACTCCTACCAGATGTTTCAATATGAGTAGTATTTTTTTTAAAATTTTTTATAACCGAATGTCCAGAACAGCTTACGCACACCTCTACTAATTCCAGAGTTCTGAAGGTAAACAACCGGGCAAAATCCCCAATAGCCCCAAGATTTGAAATGCTTGGCAGTTTGGCTTCTATGGGAATGGAACTTGTAACCTCATAAACGAGCATTTTATTACTTTTTCACGATCACTTCACCAAACCCTTTGGGGTTATGGTTCAATATTTTTCCTCATTGCATATCACCCAAAAATGAAATATGAAACCATAAGGGCACCAGGCGTGAATACAGTAATGGAATTGGACAGGTAATGTGGTGCGGCTCGGCGAGATTTTATTATAGTGGTCTGAAACCGTTCCATCTATAGAATTTGCTGGAAGTTGCAATTGGTCTACAAATTAAGTTAATCAGATCACATTGACAACCAGATGATCAAGATAAATTTGTGTTACATTTTATTTTTTACTTAGTAATAATATTGACCATATTTTGGCATAACAAATGTTGATCAACTAATGAACTAATGATATCCGATCAATTTAATTTTATTAAAATGATCTATCCGTCGAACTCTACACCTCGTAAGGTCCACTACAAGAACCTAGAGGAAAATGTGAGATTGAAACATTTTTTCCCTTTTCAGAAAGGGTAATAAGTGCTAGTTGTTAGTTATAGTCGGTAAGGATTAAACCTAGTCTATGCATATTATGTATCTCTACCAATCAATCATTTTTGACGTTACCAAAATTACATTTTTTACAGGGTATTTCAAATTCTATGTTGACAGGGTTGAATATTTGGATTGCACCGTTGGATCATAATAGTAATTATTATTATGTTTTATCTTTGGACCATCCGAACTAGTCAATTTGCCTTTTTGCATGGTCGATGCCGCTGCAATTGTCTTCTACTTCAAATATTCATATCCATTCTAACAAAGTTTATTCGTTAGTGTTTCATGACATCATTTAATCGACAATGTCATAGCATAGGGTCCCATAGTATAAGATCATTTGTACTCAATGGTCTTTCTCCTCTTTCAAGATGACGAATTTTGATAATACCAAATTTAATACCTATCACACCCATACAAAAATAAAATATTAATACCTAACTTGACACAAATGAAAAAATTTTAATACCTGAAATATAAATTGTGAGACTGAATTTTGCACAAGAATAGATGATTTTGCCATTTTTTGGTTTTTGTGGAGCATTTGGTAAGTTTCGGATATATTAATAAATTAAATACGAAATTAATTTACAGATAATGAAACACCTGAATCTATCGTTCTCGTGAATCTACAAGGGTGTTGTGTGTGTGTGTGTGTGTGAGAGAGAGAGAGAGAGAGAGAGAGAGAGCAGTCTAGATACCTACATATCGATGAATTCTCGCACAATTGAAGCACCGATCGATTGGCTCGGTCCCTAATCGGACGAAGAACTCAAACCCTAGGGGGAGAGAGAGAGATTTATACTTCTATTCTTTATCTGTCTCTAACAATAAAGAAAAAAATATCTGTTTGTAGAGAGAGAAGGAAAAATAGGACTCTGTTTGTCATCCTCCAAATCTCTGGCGCGCAGCCGAGCCTCGGCGTCACCGGCGGTGGTGATCCAGAGGCTCTCGTCGCCGTCGTCGGCGGCGGCGCCACCAGAGAACGAGGGGGAGGCGGAGAACAACAAGAAGATGAAGAACCTGTTCAAGTCCAAGCCCAAGACGCCGGTCGACCTCGTCCGCCAGACGCGCGAACTCCTCGTCTACGCGGACCTGAACGCTCCTGACACCCGCGAAATCAAGCGCGAAGAGAAGGTCGTTCCTTTACTTTTCTGTTGTTTTGTTTTAATCTGATTTTGTTCGGAACGGTGTAGGTTTTCATTGCGTGGTTTAGTTTTGTTCGGATCTGTGCCAATTGTGTATGCAAATATTTCCTGGTGAGAAATTGGCCCAATTAACACACTCACAAGGCACGAAGGATAATCAGGAAAGAAATAAAGAAGATAGGCTCAGACATTTTGCATGGTTCTCCAATTGCGTTGTTGAGTACATTCACGGCTAACACTAGCTTCCACTATGTATCGAATGAAAACTGAAAGTACAAGTTGCATTGGTTGTGTATATCATGTGGTTATAGAATAACCAAGAAAATAAACAAAGAGCGCAAGGCATAGATATTTTTATGTGGTGCCCAACTGTGAAAATGAAATTGAGTGCATCTACGACTCACACCAGTTGCCATTGTGTATTGAATGTGGAATGAACTACAAGTTACATTGGTTGCGGATAGCAACTATTTATAACTTAGGGTTTATGTCATCAGTTACCGTAACATCCGGAATAGTGAGCGAAGTGCGAATGAAATCGAATCAGCCTTCACAAGCCCAAATTGCCCAATATTTCCAACGAGTGATTTTATTGTTTGTACTTTTGTTTGTGTATACGATTAGCATATGATGAGTTTTTTTGATATTTGGCTACGGAATTCTGTTGAGATAGGCAAGCTTTCATGGACAATGTATTACTGGTCATACATTAGCTTTGTAAAATTAGCATGCTCGTCATTTATGGAATTAGGATTTTCAAAATTTTTCAAGCTTTGAGTTTATGTTTTTCATTTATGGTTATGAAAATGCTAACCATGTCTACTAGGCAGTGATTAAGTTGCAAAAGGTACGTTTAGTTATGTGTAAAGTGTATGAAAATAAGTGAAAGTGCATGAAACTTTAAATTGTTTTGATATTATTTGCTCCTGAACCATTGTCATCTGGATGTTGTTACTGTGACCGTATTTATCACTAAATTATGCACTCTTGCTGAGGGGTTTGACTTATCCAGCAAGGGATTCGTTTGATTTTTGCGGATTACTCTGGGGGATATCCACCACACTTAGGTAGGAGTCAACTTATCTGGTGTTGAGTCTATAGGGGGGTACTTGTACTTTGCATCAATGCTAGTGTTTTGATGACTATTTGCTTAAAATTTGAAAGCACTTGCATTGTTAAGCCAGCCTAGTGAAACTTTGCCAGGTGGATTGAAAAGTTACTTGTTAGCACTGCCAATGGATGCCTGACATGTTTTGACTTCTGAAGCTTAGGCTGGTATTGAGTCTTGGTTTTGACTACTTATTAAAAAAAGTAACGTGTGAAGAGACATTATGGTATTGAACTATTGATTAAGAACTGTGGTGTTGGAAGATGTCCACAGCTTTCGCTGAATTGTCTTAACTCTTAAGACGTAGGCGTATTTTACAGTTTTATTATGGAATTTGAAAAAGAGTTTCATCATTTGTGTTGTGCCATGTTTTGGAGAAAGACTTGAATTTGTAAATTTGACCAATATGCTTGCTTATGCAGGGTTTCTGAAGTAGGGGTTGTTGCATTTAGTTGGCCACTTTACCCTATAATCATTTTGTTATTTTTTCTGTGTTAATTTCTTTACGTTTTTTGTCCCTTCCTAAACTTTCTCCAGATGTTCGAGTTAAGCAAGCTTCTAAGGGAGCTAAAGTCGATTCTTTATGGAAATAGTGAAACCGAACCAGTCTCAGAAGCTTGTGCACAACTGACCCAGGAGTTCTTTAGGGAGAACACGCTGCGTCTCTTAATTGTGTGTCTTCCAAAATTGAACCTAGAGGTAATATGAAATCAATTTTTGTAGATAAACATGGATTTGGATGGTCTAATTGAATAGATTTATTAACCTTTCATTGGTTGCATAGTTTTTCTCATGTTCCATTCAACGGAGCCATATCTCTGCATTTTGCCATTTCATTTTGTTTACTTTCACAGGCCCGTAAAGATGCTACTCAAGTTGTTGCAAATTTGCAAAGGCAACAAGTTCACTCACGGCTTATTGCTTGTGATTACTTGGAAAAGAATCTTGATCTGATGGATATTTTGGTTTTAGGGTAAGCTGCTATAAGAAACAATTGTGACCTTGTCATTGTCATTCCTTCTTTTGGCTATTTTTCAGCTTTACTTAGTCTATTTTGGTGGACCGGTGGTGTATAGAATCTTTTATGTCATCCTTGGCTTTGCTGCGCTTCACTGAATGTTCTTGGGCTTCCTTGTGGGAAGAAAGGATTAATATATTATTGAAATCAGATAAATTCTATTATCCTTGCTTAGATGTTTAGTCTCGGACTTTGTTGGAGACTGCTTTTTTGGGGGTGTAATGAACCATTTTCTTCATCGTTATTAGATTTAACTGAGAAGAAAATTTTGGATTACTAATGAAACTTTGTTTCCTTTTTTGTGGTTTTTAACTTGGGGCCAAGAGGCGTGGAATGAGGAGGGTCTAGGATTTTGACAGTAGTCCTTAGTTTTCTTTGAACTGCCGTATTCTTCCTTCTCCATGCCTTTTTTTTATCGGTTTAACCTTTTGGGTTGGGGGGGAGGAGTAGAAAAAGAGGAATGTGTGTGATTTTTCACTGTATTCGTTATTTCTAGTGTTCTAAATGGCCGCCGCCTAGGCGCTTGGAGGTGCCCTGCCATGCCAATAGTCCTTGGCGTTTGATTTGGCGCCCAAGGAGGTTTGGCGGCGGTCTAGGCGGGCTTGGCGGCTGGCGGGCCTTGGCGTCGTCGTCGGCGTCTTTGGAGGCCTTTGGCGGCCTAAAAAAAACATTTAAAAAATAATACGAGGGACGTGAGCGAAGCCCTGCTACTTATTGTCTTATTCAACTTATTTGCTAGTTGCTACTACTTAATTTCATTTGGGTTTGTACTTTGAAGTTTGAACTTGCATTATGGATGCATGGAATATAGTTTGATTGGATAATGGTTTGTTAAAAAAAAAAAAATATATCCGCCGAATTGCTTGGTGCCGCCTAGGCGGCTTGGTGCTTGGAGGTGGGTCTCCGCCCGACTATTGCCAAGCGCCATTTAGAACATTGGTTATTTCGTGTGTCCTTTTAATCTACTTTTCTGATGCCTATTACTGGTTATGTAGGTATGAGAATACGGACATGGCCTTACATTATGGTGCAATGTTGAGGGAGTGCATACGCCATCAGAGTGTTGCCAGGTGATCTAATTGTTTTACCTCCTAAGGATGGAATTTTATTGTTTCTCCCAGAAGAGGTGTTCATGTACATAATATTCATTCATAACTATTGCAGTAAAGTTTCACCTTCAGTATCAGAAAAGGTGCTCATCAATTTGCCAAAAGTTAGCCGTCCCTTGTATGTTTTGGTAGGAATGTATTCATTTAGGAAGACTGAGAAAGAAACAGTACTATACTTGTAGTTCCTTTCATTTATTAAAGGCTACCTTTGTGGCATGTTCATACTAGTAACTAACTACATATACATTATGTATATGTGTATTCATATGCATAAGGGTATATACATCTAGTTGAGTTTCCTGCTAGTATGTATTTAATCTAAGTTGACAGAATATGTATAGAATCAAGAGAAAACAACTATGTCTCTGTTATTTAGTTTGAAGGTATGGCTTAGATCACAAATGTCCTTGTTGCTCTCTGTCTAAAGCTTTGCTGAACATATTAGTTGATGAATTAATATTTTGCCTCCTTTGTTGTAACACAGTGGTTCTTTGATGTGGTGTACCTTCATGCTTTGTTAATTGTTTTAACCTTCTCTATACTCTCCCCCTTCTCTCTACCTCTCAAAAGTTCTGCTAGGGTTTCCCGCTGAGGGAGGGGTGCCCCCGCTCCCCTCTCTTCCTCTCTCTCTCTCTCTCTCTCCCCTTCCTCTTCCCTTCTCTCCTTTCTTTCTGTCCTTTTCTCTTTCCTTTATTCCTCTCCCTTTTCCTTTCTCTTCTGCGTTTGCTGTTTCGTTTTTCGATCTTCTCCTGCTTCTTGATCAGACAGCGGTGGTTACCATTGGGTAACTCCGATCTTGGGCATAACTGCGAATGGATGATTTGGCGGCTTGAGTTGATCGGAGAACCGCTCCCCCTTCTCTTCCCCCACTCTTCCCTTCTCCCCTTCCGATCTGAGCTGAAAGACTGCTGGGTTTGGCTTGTTTCCAGTTTACCTTGGCTGCCAATGGTGGCCTTTGCTGGAAGACTGCTGGGTTTGGCCAAACGGCGACGGGTGGCTTTGGTGACTGGATTTGGCAGGCAGTTCCGGGCTTTCCGTCTTCATCACGGGTCACTGGAGGGTCTGCATAATGCAGTCATTGTTTGGGCTCGGACTGGTTCACTTCAGGTGGTGCTCTGACGGTTTTGGTTGCGGCTTCGTTGATATCAATGGTGTTTGGCGGCTTGTTCCGGCAATCTTTGTTTAGTTTTTTTGGTGTTTTTGTTTTTGGGCCTCTAACCCTTTAGGTGAATGGGCTTGTCCCAATGGGTGTTTTCTGGGCTTGTCCCAATGGTTGTTTTCTGGGCTTAGCCTATTAGGTGTGGGCTTGTCCCAATGGGAGTTCCCTTGGTTTCTTGCTAACCTCAGGTTTGGGTCTTGGATGACATATGATATTCTTAGCTTTGCAACACAAATGGGTCTCGGGTTAGGAACAAGATTATGAATCCCGTACCGTACCGGCCGGTACGTACCGGTATTGTCCAAATTTGGTACCCTACAGCTCTAATTCCATTCCGGCTCAAATACCGGTTGGTACAGGCCAATACCGGACGGAACTGGAGATACCGGTTAGTACTGGATGGTACTAGACTACTTCGAAATTTATTTTTTTCTTCAAGTACCGGACAATACCGGTCAGTACCGGTCAATACCAGAAAAATACCGGACAAATATTGGAATACAATTTATTTATTTTGTTTAAAAATGTGTATATTATACTATAAATCCTTTTATGTGGGAAAATAACACTAATAGTGATCAATCCGGAACGGTACTCAGTTTCTCACCAGTACAGTATGTACCATAACCGGTACTCTAGCCGGTACAGTATTCAGAACCTTGGTTAGGAATATGATGCCATCATTCCTTGTTCCTGTTAATCTCTGTAACAATTTCAGTGATGAATAAAAAATCTATGCCTTCCAAAAAAAAAAAAAATTTGTGTTAACGTTTCCACTCTGTTTTCTCAGATATGTTCTGGAGTCGGAGCATGTGAAGAAGTTTTTTGATTATATCCAGCTTCCAAATTTTGATATTGCTGCAGATGCTGCTGCCACTTTCAAGGTTTGAGTATGGTTGCCAGAATTTGTCTCTCTCTGTCTAACACATACATGCAGTCACAAAGACACACAGTCTCACAGACTCTGGCACGCTCTCTCTTGAAGGCACATGCTCTCTAGTCTCTTTGTATTGAAAGTGCTAATCTAGGATTACAATTTTGATCCTGTTTCTGCTGAATATGTTCCCAATGTAGAGCTGCCTGATGCTGTGATCCATTAATTGCTCTAAAGAAAAGGTGCATTACTGCATCGTGGTTTTCTAGATTCCATAAAATCCACTTTTGCAGAAGAAATGGGGAATATTGCTTTTAAGTTAATTTGTATTTTCCTTGACCTTTTTCCATCATCTATGCCTAATTGGAAGACATGTAGTCCTTATAATAAGCTGTATATCCTGTCCTGGAGGTTAGCTAGCCAACTGTTGGTTCTTACTTGTTACTTGTTAGTTGGCTGTCGTCTGTCTATGAATAAAGGGAGAGACCTCATGATCAGCTTTTGACATTTGAGATCAATGAAATTTTCTGAGCCCTAGCATGGCTTGTCTCTAAATCAATTTTTGTTGATAGTTTCTTCTCTCTAATTCGTTGATTCCTCGCTTTGTTCCACTAGGATATGTCAAAGTGGGATGGGGAATGGTGATTATATTCTGTGCATTCATTATGTGCTTTTACTCTTGCCATTATTAGGACTCAGATTGGATTTTTATTTTTTCTTTATTTTTGTTGCAGGAACTCATGACAAGGCATAAATCAACTGTAGCTGAATTTCTTACCAAAAACTATGATTGGGTGAGCCATATTTTGATTATTCGTAAATGTAGTTACATTGGTTATCATGCATCTGTGTACGACCACTGACTGGTTAAGAAGCTTCCTGATGTGCTTGATGACGAATTATGTTACCAATAAATGGAGGTAAAATCTGAATTGGGACTTGGTCGCATCTAAAATCTAGGCATTCCAATTTTTGCAATTTTTATTTATTGGTATTGTGTGTGGGTGCGTGCGTTTGTGTGTGTTTTGAGGGCTGTGGGGATGTAAAGTTGTATGGCTTGGTTATCTTGGCATTGATGTCTGCATGATCTGATCTCATATGACTTGCAGATGTCAGCTAAGAAACCACCTTCTGTGTAATTCTTTCAATTGCTAATGAACCACCGGTTCCGTATGCCAGGCCTTGGTTAATCGTACAAATCTATCTGATAGATGGTTGAAGTAGTACTGTGTTGTTTTTTAAGAAGTGAGAATAGGAGGTTTTTGCTAACACGTATTAGCATCTCTTGTGTGTATCTTGTATGGATAATTGAATATGCCTGCAGGTTGTCTGCTACATACACCAGAAAACATCAGTATTTGCATGTGATAATTTATTTATCCTCTTAATGTGATTCCATCTCATCATTGCTATTGTTGTTTTAGTTGTCATCTGCTTGATCAGAACTTGAAATTTCCAGATTTTTTTGTTTTAGTTTTTTGCAGAGTTTAACACGAAACTGCTGGAATCTACCAATTACATTACTCGGCGACAAGCTATAAAGGTAGGACAAAATTTTGAGCTTTTGCGGACATTTGGCATGGTCATGGCGAAATTTTATCTCTATTGAGTTTTCGCCGTTCAAGGATGTTGGATGTGTTATTGGTTTAGTAGTTTGAATGTGTCATTTATGTCCTATTTGGAATAAGATGGCATGTTGCAATAGAGCTGTTGATTTGGTAACTCCGCCTGTGTCATGCTTCGAGTCTTATATAATATACCACACAGCCGGTCCCAAGCCCGGACAAAGGAGGAGGGTTGTTCGTTAGGTAACGGACATGCAGCATGTGAAGAAATTCTATTAGATCCGTAGGACCCTTGACAAATCTCAATGGAGAAAACTGATTCATGTAGCTAACCATAATTGATTGGGACTTAAGGCTTGATTTGGTTTGGTTGTGGACCTATTGATTTGGTAGCTCTCGTACTGAATCAAAGTAGGCTGCTCACGGTCCGGATTGGTCTGGTTCTCTAGAAAACCAGTAACCGGACCATTTCAAATGGTTTTAGAAAATTAGGAACCTAAACCTAACCAAAATATGTGTGGAACCTAACCAGAACCAAACCGCAAGACCGGTCCGGTTTTGGTTTGGTTCTGGTTTTGGTTCTATCCAATTAGCATCCAAACACTTTAAGGGCTTGGTAGGGTAAAGTAAGTATCAAGTGAAACAAAAAAAAAAGAAATTGGGTAAAGAAATTAACTTTATCAAGTAAAAGATTAACTTACCAAATAAAATACATAATTATGTACATATATTTATATATACATATACATATATTATTTTTTAATATATTAATTCGAAACGGTTTTGATCAGTTCTAATCACGGATCTTTAATTGAAAACTAGTAACCGAACCAAAATTAACGGTTCTTTTTTTTTGGAACCATAACTTGACCAATCCGGTTTGGTCCGGATCAGACTGATTTTGTAGTTTGGACGGTTTTCTTGAGCACCCCTAAGTCAAAGTGTTACCCTGTGTTACTTGTTTGAGGGATTTGGTACTAATGACGAAGGTACATGCTCATGCCATGTATTTGCACATTGTTTTTCTCCCCTTAAGAAGCCTGATTGCACCTAAACCAACTAAATTGGAACCGGGAATTTTTTTGATTTGACATCTAAGTGGTAATTGTTTTCTACCAGAGAATGAGTGGTCTTATTTTAAAATGAGCTTCGTTGGTGCTTATGGATTTCGATGGCAGCAAAATATTCTGTTCAGAGAGACATGCAGAATGATGGTTACCGACTCACATATGGAGTCAAAGGGTTGTTTGAAAGACATATGAGCTGACTGCAGTTATCTAGTAATGTGGAACTATTTCCACTCCAAAGAGGATGGGTAGTGTGGGATGTTCCTGTTGTGCCTTTTTCTACCTCCCCCTGGCAGGGCTCATTTGGTCTTCCTTGAATCCCGGATACCAGCAACCACCTCCAAACCATATGTATCAGTCATACCGGGGGAGAAACCAACATAAGTCTGCCAGTGTGTCTTCCATCAACTGCTGGCGTGCCCATGTGGACCATGCAGTATATTTGCACTAGTGTCCTTAATTTATCATAGAACTGGTTTGGGGAATGTGCTGACATGATCATGTATGAATGATTCATAAGAACTTTTTCTCATAGGTAAGTTGAGGAAACTCTTATTGGGAATGCAAGCATAGCCCTTGGGGTGTCTCCAAAGGGGGACTCACTTTATAAATATAACGATTGATGGTTTATTTTTTTGGATTGGCAAAAGTAACATTTTATTAAGGGAAAAGGGATTCCAACCAAAGGCTGGAAAGTACAGATGGGACAAAGCCCAATCACACCTTGGGCAATACTGCCAAATTGATTTTTCTCATATTGGGTTGATATTTTTGCGGTCTCACACTCACTTTATATTGGGTGTGATTGCTATGTTGGTAGCTAAGAAAGCTGCTGCTGCTTCTTCTTTTTGGTGCAACGGAAATACTAAGAAAGCTTCTTTTGTTGTTACAGCTGTTGGGAGACATGCTGCTGGATCGTTCAAACTCTGGTGTGATGACACGTTATGTGAGCTCAAGGGACAACTTGAGGATTCTTATGAATCTTCTCAGAGTATGATAGCCTTCCTGATTGCTTGTTTCTATGCTTGATCACTGATGCCATCCCCCCGGATTTTGTATAACAAGCAGTCCCCCTTTGTCTTCTTTACTGTGGAAAACATACTCAAATGAATCTAAAGCGTTGTTGGTCGAAGATTGTTAAATCTTATGAAGAGGGGTTTCTGTTTCTCAGGATTTTTGTTAAACCAATATAATGGTGCAGTTGTCTTCCTTTTTGCTTTTGGCAACGGATAACCCTTTTGGAATTTTTGGTAAAAAGGCGCCGAACAACCCAAAATATGGAGGGGAACAGGAGTAGTATGGAGGGAAAATTGTACAGTTTATCTGGAGTCTGGACATTCTTCATGATTTATTTTTCTTAACAATTATGCCTAATTTTAAGTCCTTTATTCCTCAGGAATCAAGTAAGAGCATTCAAATAGAAGCATTTCACGTTTTCAAGGTACGCTTTGTCAAGAAATATTGGGGCCAATGATTGCAATGACTATTGAATAGTCAAGTTCAGTGGGTTCTTACTAATTCTCAATGAAATGTCCAGTTATTCGCCGCTAATCAACATAAGCCACCGGATATTGTTAGTATACTTCTGGCAAATAGAAGCAAGCTGCTTCGTCTGTTTGCTGATTTCAAGACAGATAAAGGTAGAAACAAGTTCCCATTTGGGCCTATTTTCATCAGGAGTCTTGGCAGCATTTCAAAATATTTGCTTGTTATGGTGCAGAGGATGAACAATTTGAGGCAGACAAAGCTCTGGTTGTCAAAGAAATTGCAGCCCTTGAAACCCAAGACCAGCCATGAACCGGCTTTGTCGTACGTGTAACGCCGGTAAATGGTCTTTTTCCAATCAAATTGTGTTAATCAATAGTGTTTTACTAGTCCATGGCAGGATTATACTTTGTATCTGTAGAGAATTCATTTATCCTCTTTTACCATCTCTATTTCCCCCCCCCTTTTTGTTTCCTTTTCCCTATTTCTCTAGTATTTGTGATCAATCTAATGTATCTTAAATAAAAGTACGACTATACCTTGAGAGATAGAAACAAGAAAGACAAGATCAATGACAAGAGATATGTCAACCAGATATTGGAGCTGTAAAATTGGTGAACTTTTCATGTATGTTTTTTCTTCCTGAGTTTTAAACACACCATACCAGTGCGCCCTTATGTGCTTGGGAAATCAAGTAGCAAGAATTCTGTCTTCAAAGACACATCATGCTATGCCTGGTGTTCGAAAAAGGGAATTGTGTTGAGGGAGTTGATATTTGGTTTGATGCGACTTTTTGTGGAAAAAGGGGAAAGGGGTTTGTCGGGGATCAATCTCCGGGACAATTGGCATATTTTTGAACAAGGGACAATTTGTTAGTCCTGAGAACATTAGGTTAATGCTATAAAAAGGATAAATCACTGCTTCTTTTGTGCATTATTTGTACTGACTGAAAAGGTGAAATTGTTGGGTGGTTTTGGGGTATTGACACGTGGTGCCACAATACCATTCTCCACCCACACATTCCTGAAAAGGTTGGTCTTGCAAAGCAATCGTTGAATTTCCGGGAGTACTGTATATTCTAGGTAAACTTATTTTGAAATGTTCTATGGTTTATCTTCAATTATCTGTAGTCAAGCATCCAATTAAGTAGTGGATTCCATCCATGGTGGTCGTGTTTATCTTCCTTGTTTATTTATTACTCTTGTTTCCATTGGCTTGTATTGTTTTATCGCTGATAGGGTCCCTTTATAAAGCTGGGGTGGATAGTGGTTAGATGGCTGGCCCCTCGTGTCCCGACCCTTTGTGGTGGTGAGTCGTGTACAAGTCTAGTTACTAGCTTTGCGGTTTTTATCGCTGCTCCTAGGTCACCTGTGCTTAGTTTTTTTCATTCGGTGATGGTTCGCTGTAAGTTTCCTTTCTCTGTACTAGGATGGATTCGTTGTAATTAGCCTATTTTGGTGGTTAATGAAATGGGTTTTTCAAAAAAAAAAAAAAATAGTGCAATTAAACTTTTTCACTTTGCATCTGGTAGTCAAGTAAGAATGGGTGGTTTATTTGCCAAGAGGGTCAACCTTGATCAAGTTTTTTTGTATGGGAGAAAATGAGTGCTTAGTTTTTCATCGGTGTTTAGAAACACCGTGTTTCTGTCTTGCTTCGCCAATAAAGTCCCTTTTTAAGGGCCTGATAAAGTTATCCCTTTGTTTGGGTGCTTGAACTGACCCGGGGATGCTACTTAGCAGCTCCTTGTCAAGCAGCCGATCCGATCGTTCATCTCGGCATGGACGATTCAGATCGATTTTGAGCGCATACAAATTACATACAAATTTGAACCGTTCATCGTTCAGTTAAGATTTAAGCCGTCGATTGTTGAGATGAGTGGCCAATTTGGCTGCTCTACGTTGCTCGACAAGCGGCCGCTCTACATTGCTCGACAAGCAGATGCTTGACAGCATCTCTCGTTCCGCTTGAGCTCGTCTTGGGAATGAGCATGTACCCGGGGATCCAGAGGGACTTCAATTACAAGAATGAAGAAAGGGGTATAACGAACTCGCATATTGGCATATTCCTTTATGCTCTTTTATGTATTGGCAGGACTACCCTCAACAATGGACTATTTACTAAGAAGACTGCAAGTACATAAAAATATTGTATATCACAGTATATTTGTATGTTCATTCGCCTAAATAAACTTATAGTAAGTAATAATGAAAGGTATTCACTATTATAGGATGAGAAAATATTGGTATGATTAATAATAGCACAATTTCTATGATTTCGCATATTTTGCAATTTTTGAGATTCTCCATTTGTCATAATCTCAAATCTGAAACGGAAAATCGAATTAAAATATGCTTCAATCTGATGCCTTAAAATTGAAAGAACAAACAGACCTTAAGGTTGAAGAACGAATCATGTGGGCAATTGATGCCTCATCATTTCAAAGATGCCCACAAGGATATGTTATGCCATTTTCGCAAAATGCCAATATTCATCGGTTTTCAAGGCAAAATGATTTTTGCACTCCTCTTTTTTTATAAGCGCATTCAATAATTTGTAATTTAATATTCCTCAAAAATTGCTAACATGTGTGATTTTAAGCACTAAACCCCTTTTGAAATGTGTCTGTAATATTTGAGCCAAAAATTCTCACACTGTAAGCATCGTTATTCCAAAAATATCTAGGGGCATTCTTGCCTATTTCTATTTTCATTATCTAGATCCTCTTTCCAATAAACGAGATCCTATAGTGTTGGTGCATTACTGGTGAAGTGCTCTTGATTGTTTGTACCAACAATCAATGATTCGAATTTTATTTTGAAGATAGACGACTTAAATTTATATAGCTAAATTGGACCATTGTTTACCGAATAGACGGCTCCCCTGCGGCTATCCAATTCCAATTATTATATATGTTAAGGGCGTCCGCGCTGTGTTTATTTCTCCATCTTTTCATTTTGCCACCTGAGAGTTACAACAAGAAAAGCTCGCTCGCGCGCTCTCTCTCTCTCTCTCTCTCTCTCTCTCTCTCTCTCTCTCTCTCTCTC
>BPLS01000328.1:375312-391780 GCA_019656275.1 Rhododendron kiyosumense
TGCCTTAGCCGTGGCCAATATTACAAGTGGCTACCGAGCGTAATGTTTTAAATCGGACTGGCTTAAATCGGACTGGACCAGCCAGTTCGACCAATTAGCCCGTCAACCTGCACATGCTCTGGTCCGTATTAACTAGAATACCGAGCGTAATGTTTTAAATCGGACTGGCTTAAATCGGACTGTACCAGCCAATTCGACCAATTAGCCTGTCAACCTGCACATGGTCTGGTCCGTATTAACTAGAATACCACCATATTTACAGAACTGGCTCCTATTTTGAAAACCAAACGAATTGAACGGTTGAAACGGCAAACCGTGTAACCCAGTGACGTTAATTTTTTGGACTGATTTGCTCAAACTTCATGCTGACCAACTGTCCGAATTTAATAGGAGCGGCTTCTCAGCAATGTACAGGCTGCCTAACCTTTACCTGAGTACTTATACACGTTTGAATTGCCTCTTGTTCAACGCACGGGCGATGTGGGACTAAGTAAAAGTTCAGAATGCTTGTACACATCTGAGGGATATATGTACATGTCGAGTAGTATTTCACATACCAGGCCTGTTTTTACATTTGTATTTTATTTTATTTTATAAATTATTATATTTTATTTAATTATGACGTGACGGTTCGACTCCGATTCAACCGTGGTTGAACCAGTGACCCATCCACCCGGTCTCTTTTCCGGTTCGCTTACCGATCCGGTTTTCAAAACATTGGCCGAGCAGACTTAGTTCATGCATGGCTTGCCTTATTTACTCGTCGTTTTTGACGGGTTTTGTTTACCCTGTGGCTGCGCACTGGTTTTGGTCGCCTGATGGGCGGGCTAATCCGCTGGATACGAATCAACATAATTTGCTGCTCGGGTCTGGAGATATTGATTTTTGCCGGGTCGGGTGTTGTGCATATGTTGGCTGGAATTGCAGGTATGGGCATAGTCTCACTTAATTTGTCTTAAGATTCAAAATAGTGGTTTATGTTGGCAGTTATGGCCCACATATATATATTCAGTGGCTTTCTTTCTTTGCTTGGGCAATGCATGTTGTTTTTTGGACTACAATAAAATATGGAATGCTTGATTAAGACTAATTTTGGACTACAATAAAGCCCACCTGAGAATCCAATCATCAAACTGCTAAACCCATGATTGATAGGTTTGATATTTATGTTCATTCAGATTAACAGTTTGAGTTTTGAGTTACAAGTGGAGTGCCGTAAAAATGAACCGAAAACTCTACTCCGTATTCACAATAAGGAATGGTCCTAATTAAATAAAGAGTCATTCTACTGCCACACCCATTCACACACTCAATCACATACCCACACTCATAAGAAGGGTGGAGCCCGCACACACTACACATTCAGTATGTGTGGGCCCCACTATTATTATGAGTGTGGAGGTGTAAATGGATGTGTGAATAGGTGTGGTGTTAGAATTGTTGTTAAATAAATACATGAGATGAGGTCCACGTCGATTGTGAGTATAGTCTGTATAGAGTAGATTCTTCGGAACACTTTGTTGATACCTGTAACTTTTATTCTAAGAAAAAAGAATTTATTAATCTTTATAAATGATTACAAAGATTAAAAGGAACAAGGGCACACCGGCATAAAGCCACCCAAGATCTAAAGAAAGGCAAGACTAGAGGTGTCAAACAGGTTGTGTCGTGCCGGCCTAACCCGTTTAACTTCTTGCCAACCGTGCTTCGTGCCGTGCCGACCCGTTTACTTAAATCGTGTTGTGCCGTGCTGGGCTCATTTACTTAAATCGTGTCGTGCCATGCCGGCCTGTTTACAGTTTACTTGGTCGTGTCATGCTATTTTTAATTGTGTCATATTGTGCCGTGTCATGCCTGTTTAGAGGTGTCAAACAGGTCATGCCGACCCGGCCCATCTATCTTTCGTGCTAGCTGTGTTGGCTTGTTTACTTAATCGTGTCATGCTGGCCATTTTACTTTATCGTATCCTGTCGTGTTGAATGTTGCATAAGACTGATTACTATTTGAATGGGAAAATTTGACACTAGACGGGTGTGATCATTGTCTTTGGTGGTGAAACCTGCTTAATTACCAAGTACACAGATTAATAGAAAGAGAAAATTCATGCAACACAATCAAGAAAGATAAGATATAATCTTCGTTACATAAAACAAAATGTATATGCAATTCAGACGGGTGAGCTCCTCCTGCAACCTTCAGTAGATATTTCGGAGCGCTACATGTGGATTTACTACTATGATCAGAATAGAAGACATTTTCGAAAGGAGGAGATCGTTGGGTTTCCTCGGCTTTCTGGATCGGATATCAGATACCAATTTGAGAATGGGATCTTGACGGTCACTGATTATGTGGAAAATCTATTTTGGTTGAAAAATATTTTTAAGACTTGAATTGCTTCTTTCTCTTTCAGTTCTCCCCAACTTCCGGTGATCAATAAATATTTCTTGTGGTAATCGTCTTTTTATTTATTTATTTATTGCATTTGTAAAAAAGTGCTTATATCCTGTCGTTCTTTTCTATTTTGTTAGTAAATTTTTCTAGGTAATGGAATGTATTAATGCTCATAGCTTAGCCTTGGTATCTTTTCCTATTTTCTGTGTTCTGTTTGAAACAGAGGCCGGGTACTATAATTTTGTTTGTGTTAGGCCTCTTTTGTGTCTCTCGCATTACTAAGAGTGTATTTATCTAACTAGTATTCTTCTTTTCTTATTATAGATTAGAATACTATTGTTCTTTTTACGAGTAAATTTGTGTGCATAGTTTGTTGTCAATGCTCCGACAAGTACTTTAGGCATGGTAATCTATCTATAAAATAAAAAGAAACCATCTCCTTAACTCTCTTTCTTGCATGGAATTTTCTCAAATTTTCATCTTTTTATTTACTATATATTCTATACTGTATTTTTTATGAAATGTAAAACATATAGTTTATTTTATTTGAAAACAAACTAAGTTCAATCAATAACATGATAAATATGTAGTACTATACTATATTTTGCATGACTATTCTTTTTTCTATCTTTGTTTTTTTATTGTTCTGGAAATTTTCCTAATTTTTTGGTGAGAAAAAGGAGTAAATTTCAAGAGCAACAGGGAAAAGGCTCTCAAAGATACTTGTTTTTCCATTCCCATTCATTGAACGGGCAAGACGCTAGTGATATACTATAAGAATGTAGTTACTTCAAATAAAAGGAAGCTTTTCCCTTAACTTTCTCTCCTAAGTGAAATTTTCTCAAATTTTCATCTTTTTATTCATTATTCTATATTTTTACCTAAAATATATAGTTCATTTTGTTTTAAAAAGAAACTAAGTTCAATCAATAACATAATAAATATATACTACTTTATTTCACATGAAACTATCTTCTTTCTTTCTATCTTTGTTTGTTTATTGTTGTGGAATGTATCTAATTTTTTGGCGAGAAAAGGAAGTAATTAGCCAGGACCATAGGAAAAATGTTCTCATTGATGTTTTTTTTTCATCCCCGTTTATCGAACGGGCAAGACTCTAGTCATGATTGATGGTGATGATGGAGAAGTAGCTAGCTTGCATGGTTTTGCATCATGTTGAGCCCTAAACTTTTGATTACAGGTTAAGTGTTTGATGTTGAGTCTTGCTTTTTTAAATTCTAATTCACTTCTTTTAAAATTACTATACATGAATGCTTGATTTTGTTCTTGCAGAAGTTTTCCACAAGTGCTGAAAATTGCATAGTTTCAAAATGAGCTTGCAGTTTTTTTTTTTTTTGGTAATTAAACTTTCATTCAACGAAACAAACCCCAAAGACTACATCACCAAGCACAAAAACAAGGGTCAGAATCCAAGAACATGGACACCACCACCAAGAACACCACCACCTGGAACAAGAGGGGAAAAAAAACCAAAAAAAACAGAGCAATACATCTCCAGACTTAACTAGCTAAACAGCCTTATCAACTGAAAATTCTTGTCGAAATATTCCATGCTCTGAGGATGCAACACTTTCCTCCAAGAGATATTAGTTTATCTCTCAAGTCATTCTCAAGCAGGTGCAAAATGTCTTGGGGATTAGAAGCTTTGGCTTTGGTAATTCTTGGATTTCTCTCGATCCATATGTGATACACAGCTCCTACCATAGCCAGTTTATACACCATATAGAAGCAAACTCCTGCCTTTAGTTTTTTATATTTGTTATAGTTATTCATTTAGTTTTATTTGGCAAGGGCAATGGATAGCAGTATTAGCAGAAGTTCAAAATGAAAGTGTGGAAGATGAAATGTGGTAATTTCTTTCTTCATTTAATTAGCTCGTAATTTCGTTGTGGATGACTTCAATTATGCTTACTCTTTTACATATTTCCCCCTATGCAACTTCCCGAAGCACACGATGCAGAATAAAGTGAGTTGTAACGATTGCTGGTGCTAGTGTTCTGGCTTCATCACTCCCTTTACCTTACTCTGTTACGGTCAATAACGAGTATTGCACTACCATGTTCGTGAGTGAAATTGACAGCTTGTGCACATATTTTAAGAAGTCTTTCTGACTGAATAGAAGAGCTTGTTACAATCGGAATTTTCTAGCTGAGGGGAGAAGGAAAATTTCGTGAACAATAAATCTGTCCACAGATTTTTCACGCACAGATCGTGCACAGATTAGAATGTGGGGCTCACTACGGGTCCTACACAATAATCTAAGTTGTTCATTAAATTTAAAACATACTTTTAAGGGCCTTAGCGAGAAATCAGCTCAATCCGCTACCTATAAGTACTCGATTTAATTATCTAACTTTTCATTCAAGTTTTAAGATCCTAAAAATTGAACGAAAAGTTGGATGATTGGTTCAAGCACTTATTGGTAGCGGATTGAGCTGATTTCTTACGAGGGGCCTTCAAACCATGTTTTAAATTTAATGAACAGCTCGGATGATTTGTGTGAAATCCGTAGTGGACTCCACATCCCAATCTGTACAAGATTTGTAAGTAAAAAATCTGTGTCATTAGCACTGTTGTTTCGAGAAACATGTACATAGTTGCAAGGATGGAGCCAGGGGGTCTAGTAGGGGCAGCCGCTATGGCAAAAAATTTAGAAATGCAATTATTATATGTAAAAAAAAAAATTATCTCCCAACTTATATAGACTCGCCACCGCTAGATTTTTTTCCTTATTTTTTGCTATATACTAGTCCTAAATTCTTTATTTTTTTTTCCCCAAGAAAGAAGACCCAAAATAGTATTCCAAAACTATTTTTAATGGGTCAAAGTGAAATAATATATAGGATGAGGTCTAATTAAGGGAAAAAAAATCCGATCCACACTTCAACCTAAAACAACTTAACCGAAAAAATTAAACAAGTTAACCAAAATCAAAATAGTCGACACTGTGTACGACTCAACAGTAGTGGATTTTTCATTTAGTGGACTTCCAAATTTCCAATGCCGGCAATTTGCAATAGTGGACTTCTGAAAAATTAAAAAAATATTTATTGTTTGACGCTTTGTGTGAATTTCTCAAACTCCATTGAAAAAAGGTTAGTCTTCTTCAATTTTTCAATATTCAATTCAACTTAGAGAGAAGTTAGAAAAATTATTGAATGTTTAAATCTCTCATTGAGTTTGTATTGAGAAATAGATGGTATTTGCACTATATGAAAACAAAAATCCCTTATTGAGTTTTTCCTAGAGTTGATGACTATTCATATTGCAATGTATCTTTTTATTTTTTTAGTATACATTTCGCCACTGTTAGAAAAAAAATCCTGGCAATAGCTCTCATCCATTGTATCGAGGTCATATGTATCTTCTCTCGATATACCCGAAAACTAGCTTCCACAATCTTGTGAACATTTACATGCTTTGTAAAATCATGCATCATAACACAGGTTGCAAATTGTAAAATTTTTACCTTACAGGGAAATGCAAGTGAACCGCGTCACTAGTACTATTTGACTGCAAGAGCAGGCTGGGTACACGTGACAAGTCTTCTTTTTTTCTTTGGCACTGTTAGAAAATCAAAAGAAATCTGGTTCTTGGCCATTACCACAATGGTCATAGACGATGGTGGTTGCCCAAGCCATATCACTTCATAGGCTTCCTCTTGAATTGGCATGTCTTACAATTACTTCAACAAGTGTTCTTAGAAAACTCGCCACCAAAGAACAGGCGTTCGTGAGTAATCTTCCTGATTGCATAGGGGAGTCGGGGACACTACAGAAAGGCCAAAGAATGAAAAAGACCATTTTGGGACACCTTGGTCACACCAAACTTTCTTGTACATTGCTTTAGGTTACAAAGGTGTAGTACTTAGATGCGAAAGTCTACAATACACACCCCTTAAAAGGGTGTACCATATGCACTTATTTTATGGTTTATTTATAATATTTTAGCATGTTTCGTAACTTTTGTTTTAGAATTCATAACTTTTTAGCAGTACAATTCGTAACATTTTCATTATGATTTATAATATTTTGATATATCTTGTAACCTTTATACGATTCGTAACTTTTTAACAATACGATTCGCAACATTTTCTCTATAATTCATAACATTTTAGGGGTGTATATGACACACACCCAAATATGGGGTGTGTATTGTAGTCTTTCCTTAGTACTGGTATCACATATACTATGGAGAAAAATGAAATGATGTATTATTGATTGTGTAAGATACATAACCCTAACATTCCTTAATTTGTATAGGCTACAAAACTTGACCACCAAGAACCCTAAACAAATTGGGAAAATATATATAACATGAAAACTTAGGCTAAATAGGAAACACGAATAATAGCCTAGACAAAATAGGAAACATAATAATAGAACCAGGAAAATACGAGCAACCAAACCAAGCCAAGAGAAACCAAACAAGGAGCAGCCAAGTCAAAAGAAACCAGGAGTAGTCAAGACAAACCAAGAGAAACTAGAAGAAGCCAAAGGGAAAAAAAACAAGAGAAACCAGGAGCAGCCATGCCAAGGAAAATCAAGAGGTGAAATCCTAATGAGCGAGTCAATTACATGTTACTACAAGTGCCTGACAGACGGCAACAAAGAACCGTTATATACAGCCGCTTAAGTACTAAGCTACCACGTTCTTGAGTGTAGGTTGAGTCGTTTATACCTACACACAGAGGTAACCAACTCCTTGATGTGGTTTTTCTAGGCAAAAACTTGGAGCACGGTTTAAGTTATCTATCACAAGGAAGAAAGAATCCAGCTACTCTCTTGTCCATGTTTTGGATTGGAGGAGACAGTCGTGATTGTGACTGTTCATTGGTATATTCAATGGCTCGAATGTGATTTTAAATTTTGAGGTCAAAGTTTAAAAATACATCCAAACCGTTCTTGTCCCAATTCTCCTTCATTTCTTGGCACCTTGGGGTGTTTCCGGTAGTGAATTAGTTTTGAGAAAACATTTGTTGCAATCAAGTTGTTAGGTGTTTTTGATAGTGAATAAGTTATTGAAAAATGTTAGGTTATTTCCAATAGTAAATAAGTTGTAGATGAGTATGTGAATGAAAAAGTTGTTAGAAAGAAGTAGTTGTTAACAAGTTGTTAGTTACTCTAAACAACAAGCTAAATTTCAAAACTTGTTAGTTAATTAGTATGAGCGAGATGGTAAAAATGCCTACGTTTTTTCCTCAAATTCTTAATGGAAACTTATTTTTCTTTAATTTCCACTAACTTTCTATTTTGCTTTAGTTTCTTAAAGCATTCCGCATCGTCATTGTTGTACGTGCCTGAAACGACTTCAACTTCCCAAAGCAAATTAACAAATTCACAAAGCCTTCGTTTGTTTTAAATTTTTGTTTTCGTATTTTTGTTTGTCTTTTATGAATTTTTTGTTTTGATTCACGTTAGATTTTTTTGGATTGATCATTCATTTCAAGAAGAGTCTAAAAAGTAAATTATGACCAAAAAAAAAAATACTGTAAAAGACAAGAAAAAACATACCAAACAATTAATGGATATTTTTTTCTTTAGTGTCGTTTTTTATATAAAAAAATTAAAATTTGGTCCGCATTTCATATTCTTTGACAACTCTCATCGAGACGAATGATTAATCTAAAAAAAACAATGTTTAAAAACTAAATAAAAAATTATAATATATAAAAAAATACCGAGGACAATGCTTCTATCTCTTTGGAGTTTTAGCTTCCTATGTTGGGTTTCCAAGGCTTATTGTGCATGTTGTTAGGTTTGGTGTCGGTCTTTCAGTTTCTCTCTTTGGTTTGTTTTCCGCTTTTTGTAGAGCTTTAGGTTTTGATGGATGGTTTGGGTCTTGAAGTTTAGTTTGGAGTTTTTGTTTAGAATTTTGGGTGTTTGTAGTTAGGTTTTTGCTATTTTTGGTTGGCGTCTTGCCGTCCTTTTTTAGTGGTCTTGGGTGGTTTATGCCGGTGTGCCCTTGTTCCATTTAATCTTTGTAATCGTTTATAAAGATTAATAAAATCTTTTTGATTAGCAAAAAAAAAAAAAAAATTTACCGACATCAATTCCAATCCAAAAATTCCCAGGAATGGACATGTATTTCTATGTGCGTAGTGTGTGTTCACACATTGGAGGGTGGTCCCCTTCAATGAAACGAAATCAAGTCTATGTAGTGAAATAGGGATCAATAATTGGAGAGTTTGTTCAATTCTTTCTCTAACCCAGAGTTTCTCTCTCTAATGGAAAAAACCCTAGTAGTTTTCTTCCTTCCTTCCCCTCCCTCCCCCAAGGATTTTCAATAATCACTTCTATCCAGCGATCGAGGCTCTCTTTTCTCGCTTTCAATAATCTCTCCTGTCTAGTGAGTCTTTTCTCTCTCGATTTTAGGTCTAAGCTAGAGTTAATTGTTTGTTTTGTTCCTTCTTTTTCATTTATCTTGGCTTGTCCTTAATTCATGATCATCAAGGTTTGTTTTGAGTTTCGACAATTGTGGTGGTGTGGTGGTGATTAGTTATGGTATTGTTATGCTGAATGAAAGTATCCTACCATGTTGGAAAAAAAAAATATAGTAACCAATAATTGTGGAGATAATAAGGGATTCAGGCTAACTTTAGAAGGTGAGCTTCTCGTGGTTGATGAATTTTTCTTTTAGCTTTCAGGGGGAGTATTTAGAAATTAAATGTCAAAAAATATAAAAAGATGAATCAAAGTTAAAAAAATTCAGAAATGGCAAAAAAACAAAAGAATCCACTTAATTTAACAAATTTAGGCTCTCAAAAAAACAAACAAAAAACAAACGTGTCTCTTGGGTTATTTTTAACAACTACTCCAAATAACTCAAAATGAATTTGGCTCTTAGCAGGTTGGCCTCAATATAAACAAGCAACGGAAATTTCCTCAATTTAAGCGTCCGGTCATCGATAAGTGAGAGGGGCTGTAACTTCAAAAGGGGAAAAAAAAATTACTGATTTGGGAAGTTAACATAAACACCGATAAGAAACAAAGCAATGAGAAATGATATCTCAAAGTTCCACCAAAACCCACGGGGGTAAATTTCACTGACCTCCCCTCAGGTTTCTGACAAAGACAGAAACCTCCCCTCACGTTTCTGAAATTGCACTGTCCTCCCCTCTGCTTCTATTGTCTGTTGCACTTTACCCCAACCAAACAGTTTCCGTTACGGAAAGCAACTAACGGTGATGAGGTCAGCGGTGATGAGGTCAGCATGGAACATATAAATTAAAGGTTAAAAAATTAAGTGTTCCAAATTTCAATCCGTTTGAATTGGTGAGAAGATTTTATTTTTTTTATCATTTAATTCTAAAGGGTCATAATTAAATTTTGACTATAGGACTCTCGTTGATTAGTCCTAAGAAAGTCGTAGAATCAAATATCTCTTAGGACTAACCAACGAGAGCCCTAGAGTCAAAATTTAATTATGATCCTTTAGAATTAAATGATCAGAAAAATAAAATCTTCTCACCCATTTAAACGGATTGAAATTTGGGACACTTAATTTTTACAACCTTTAGTTTATATATTAAAAAAATATGGTTAAAAAATTAAGTGCTTCAAATTTCAATCCGTTTGAACCGATAGAAAGATTTTATTTTTCTGATCATTTTATCCTAAATGGTCATAATTAAATTTTGACTCTAGGACTCTCGTTGATTAGCCTTAAGAAAGTCGGACAATCAAATATCTTAGGACTAACCAACGAGAGTCCTAGAGTCAAAGTTTAACTATGACCATTTTGGATAAAATGATCAAAAAAATAAAATCTTTCTATCAGTTCAAACGGATTGAAATTTGGAGCACTTAATTTTTTAACCATTTTTTTTAATACTTATATAAACTACAGGTTAAAAAATTAATTGTTCCAAATTTCAATCCGTTTGAATGGGTAAGAAAATTTTATTTTTTTGATCATTTAATTCTAAAGGGTCATAATTAAATTTTGACTCTAGGACTCTCATTAGTTAGTCCTAAAATATTTGATTGTCCGATTTTCTTAGGGCTAATCAACAAAAGTCCTAGAATGAAAATTTAATTATAATAATTTAGGATAAAATGATCAGAAAAATAAAATCTTTCTATCGGTTCAAGCGGATTGAAATTTGGAGCACTTAATTTTTTAACCATATTTTTTAATATATAAACTAAAGGGTGAAAAATTAAGTGTTCCAAATTTCAATCCGTTTGATGGGTGAGAAGATTTTATTTTTCTGATCATTTAATTCTAAAGGGTCATAATTAAATTTTGACTCTAGGGCTCTCTTTGGTTAGTCCTAAGAGATATTTTATTCATTTTATTCATTATAAGTACATGGGCATAAAAGTAAAATCAATTTTTCTGTTAACCGGCGTTACCCGACAAGAAGCAGAGGGGAGGACAGTGCAATTTCAAAAACGTGAGGGGAGGTATCTGTCTTTGTCAGAAACCTGAGGGGAGGTCAGTGAAATTTACCCAACCCACGGAGAGTGTGTGTATTACTGATTTGGGAAGTTAACTTTTGCTGAATCTTTTACTGATGTTGGTATATATACATACAAAAATGCTACTTGCACAACCGTTGTGTTGGTTGTGCAAGTAATTCTGACCGACCGTTGTGTTGGTTGTGCAAGGAAGAGTTTGAGTGAATCCTGACCATTTATTACAGCAATGAACGGTTGGAGATTGATTGCGTGTTGTGTTTTACACAACCGTTGTGTGTGTAGCACTTTTGATATACATATATATATATATTGGCAAAAAAACATATCGGGAAGCAATTCATCCGAACAGTTTTTTATTGAACGGTTCAATAAAAAACTGCTCAAATCAAGTCTTTTCTGGTTTTTTTTGTTTTTGCCGATTTCGCACGGGGATCCTTAAAATCACGTTTTGAACACATTGAGCGGCTTGGATCATCAAAATTCGATCGGGAAAGGGGAGGTGTGGACGGTCCTAACCGTAAGAGATGTGGACTTGATCGGGACTGTATATACATATATATATATATATATTATGTTTGTGCATGTTCAAAAAAAAAAAAAAAACCTACGGAGAGTAGATCGATAGGTTCGACACCGAAGCAAATTCGTTTTTCTTTTTCTGTGTAATTTTGTTGTTGTTGGTTTTTTTTTGTTTTTTGTTTTCTTCATCCTGTTGCAATTGTTTTAGTATTAATATAATATATTTTTGTTTCCTTAAAGAAGCCGCGGAGAGGGGTGAGATATATACGTGCATCACCCCAAGTCTTGAAAGTAAAATTGACTTCTCACTGATCTTGTGTATTCTTTTCCACATCCTTCTCAGTTTTCAAACTAGCGGGGTCCATCCCAGTGCTGTCAATTCCATACGGTATCGGCTCGTACTGGTCATAAAATGGTACACATATTTTGGTGTTACGTACTAGTCGAAATACTGGTTTGTGCTAGGCTTGTATTGGGATCTCGGCCGGTACACAAATACTTGCATGTATTTTTTTTCTTTTGATAAAAAGACATGAATTTTAAGGTATTTTAACAAAATTTGGAGTTCATTTTGTATTATTCATGTTAATTTGTTATTAGAACAAGTATTAAGGTGAGTCAAAATGTTAGATTTGATTTATTTCTCCATGTTTTACTCTTTTAAATTGTATATAAGTTTATTAAAAAAATCTAAAAATGTATATTGCGATAAATAAAAAACAGTACCAAGATACAAGCCGATACTGGTACTTATCATCCAAATAGAGAAAACAGTACGTTAGACTGTACGAGATTGATAACTTTGAGCATCCATCTCATTTGCTTGAAAATTTCTCCATTAATTGGATGAAATAATGTGAATCTCACCACAAAGTGATATCATGTTTACCAAAAAATGTATTATAGACATGAGACCTATAACATTTCAACTAATAAAAATGAGGGTTAACGTTCACCCTCTTTTTTGCACTCATGATGCTTCCATTGTTTATGGACCCTTAGATTGAAAATTGTGTAAATCACGACCGTTAGATCAAAATCACAGACAAAAAGTAGGGTAGATATGTTAAAAACAAGATAGTTTTACTATTTTTCCACTAAAAAAGCACAATATTAATTATCACAAAAACAAGATTTATATATCATTTATTTAGGCAACACTTACTATATGTATGGCTACACTTATTATTGAGATGTTTTAACATTCAATGGTTGACATTAATGATTGAAATCAACTTGTACAATTCAATGGCTGGAACAATTGGGGGAGCATCATGCTCCCAAATCACTCGCACAAGGAGTGGACATTATATGGATACCAAGAACTTGAAAAGGATAATAATTGATTTCCTAGTGCATGAAATGACTACAATTTCCCAAAGCAAATTAACAAACTTACAATGGTTTCCGTTCTTCATAATTTTTGTTAGGTTTGATGTTAGATTTATAGGATTGATCATTCCCCTAAGCAAAAAAAGTCTACAAAGTCAATTATGGCTAGAATCATAAAGAATATAAATACACTAAGGGTATGTTTGTTTCATGGAATCAAAGTTGGAATGAAATGGTCATTCCAATGACATACTTATTCCTATGTTTGGTTGGACATTAAATCCTTTCAAATAAGATTACTATTCATCTTAGTAAAGAAATTGTCATTCCACTAAAAAATCAATGGAATTAGCATTCTATTTCTTTGCCACTCCAAAAATTATTATTGCCACACCAAATTATTGCGGATGAGAATATGACTATTTCTAAGCACAACCAAATTTGGGGATGATAATAGACATTCTAATCTCATTTTCTCTAATTTCATTCCTACCTTAGTTTATTTCATTTGTCAATTCTATTCGATCGAACCAAACATACCCTAAAGATGGGAATAAAATACCAAAGGTAGTTCACTAGTCAAACCACACACTTGAATTAATCTCAATCGAATGGGACTCGTTTGGAATCCTTCACGATCGAAATGCCCAAACAACACGCAATGGAAATGCCCCAATCAACTTCGATCCGCATTTTATATTTTTCTTGGCGATATGAAGACATAAAAAGGGGCATGGGGACGTAAAAAGGGGGACAATGGACATGTATTTTCCCACTCTCTGTCTTATCATTAATAAAAGGATATGGGGACGTAAAAATGGGGACAGTAAAAAGCGGGACAATGGACATGTATTTTCCCACTCTGTCTTTATCATTAATAAAAGGAATCAACATTATGCCAAGTAAAGAAGACCCAGAAGACTTTTCATCAAAGACAATCCCATGACATGCACTTGGACAATAAGAACATACCGGGTTTCCCCACCATCCCCTTCCTCTTCAAATCCAGAGCTACTCCGTAAGCCACCCAAAAAAAATAATAATAATAAAAAATGGCAGAGGCGGCTGTGCTCGGACTTCTATCCACCTTCGAACCCTATGTCCGAGAAGAGTTGAACTTGTTGAGTGGAGTACGGGAAGATATTGAATACATAAGAGGCGAATTCGAGCGCATGACACATTTCCTTAGAGTTGCTGATGCTATAGAAGATAGAGACCCGGAAATCAAAGTATGGGTGAAGCAAGTTCGAGAAGCTGCACATGACACTGCAGATGCTCTTGACATGTACTTGCTTTGCCTCAGGTATCATCATAGCATTGGATTCCGAGGGTTTGTACATAAGGTTTCTTTCTTTATTGAGACTTTAAAAGCTCGCCACCAAATTGCTTCTGAAGTAAAAGGAATCAAGTCCAGAATCATCAATATTTCTGAGGGACATCAGCGATATAGGGACATATATGGCAAAATAGAGCAAGCCTCAAGCTCTACTAATTCAGACATAGCATGGTATGATTGTCGTGGCGATGCCCTTCTACTCCAAGATGCTGACCTTGTGGGCATTGACAAGCCCAAATCACACTTGATTAAATGGCTAGTGGATGAGGATTCTCGACTAAAGGTGCTTTCTGTCGCAGGAATGGGCGGATTGGGCAAAACCACCCTTACAAAAAAAGTATACGACAACACAATAGTGAAGAGGCACTTCCAGAACCATGCTTGGGTCACCGTTTCTGAATCATTCAAGGTCGAAGAGCTTTTAAAAGACATGATTCGAGTTCTCTTTGAAGATGTCAGGCAACCACTCCCACGAGGAATGGACAGTATGGATCCAAACAGCTTGAAAGGTACAATTAATGCCTTTTTGCAGCAAAAGAGGTATGTGCTTGTTTTGGATGATGTATGGGGTATTCACGCATGGCAAGTTTTAAGAATCATACTTCCTGAATGCAATTGTGGTAGTCGAGTAATTTTGACAACAAGAAATGTAGATTTAGCTTCTTTTGCTAGTGAAGAATATCATGGCATGATATATAATCTTGAGCCCTTGCCTCGCAGAGAGTCATGGGCCTTGTTTTGCTCAAAGACATTCAAGGAGAATTCTTGTCCTTCATATTTGGAAGATATGTCAAAAGACATCTTGAAAAAATGTGAGGGGTTACCACTTGCAATAGTAGCAATTAGTGGTCTGTTATCAACAAAACATAAGAGTTTGAATGAGTGGGAGAGGATTTACCGTGGCCTTGGTGCAGAACTAGAAGGAAATGACAAACTAATGAGCATGACTAAGATATTGTCCCTTAGTTACTTTGATTTGCCATACTATCTCAAGTTATGTTTTTTGTACTTGAGTATTTTTCCAGAAGATTGTCTCATTGATTTCTGGAGATTAATTCGGTTGTGGGCGGCGGAAGGATTTATAGAAGTGAAAGAAGGAATGACAAGAGAAGAAGTTGCTGAGGGCTACCTTAATGAGCTAATTAATAGAAGTTTAGTTCAAGTGGTAGAGGTGAGGAGGGACGGGAAAAGGTTCAAAGCTTATCGAATCCACGACCTTTGGCGTGAAATGATAATTGTGAAGTCAAGAGAGCAAAACATTGTCACAATAGCAAGTGTAAGAAGCAGAGCGTGGCCTGAGAAATTGCTACGCCTCTCAGTCCACCACAAATTGGAAGATATTCAACAAAGCATTTGTTTCACTCACCTTCGTTCTTTGCTTGTGTTCAGTGCAACAAATTCGTTGTCCACATTGTCAATGGTTGCATCCTTAGGCAAAGGTGTAAGGCTACTAACTGTGTTAGACTTGAGAGGAGCACAATTGGAAATATTCCCGCATGAAGTTGTGAAACTCCTTAATCTTACTTATTTAAGTTTGAGGGGGACAAATGTAAAAATGATCCCAAAAGCGATTGGAAAGCTCAAGAAGCTAGAAACGTTGGATCTGAAAGGTACGAATGTCACTGAGTTGCCTGATGATATCTTGAAGCTCCAATATCTTCGCCATCTCTTGTTGTATCGCTACAACGATGCCCATTGTTATTCACCATTTCATGGTACAATTGGCTTCAAAGCCCCAGTGGGAATAGGAAGTTTGTTGTACTTGCAGAAACTATGTGCTATTGAAGCAAACCAAGGGAGTAATAGTGGCATTGTGCTGAGAGAGGTGGGGAAGCTAACTGAACTGAGGAGATTGTTCATTTTAAGGCTACAGAAGGAAGATGGAACGGTGCTATGTTCATCCCTTGAGAAGCTAAACAACCTTCGCTCGTTGTGTGTTGCGGCAATAGAAGAAGATGAGATCATTGATCTAGATTCTTTGTCTTTGCCGCCTCGACTTCTTCAAACACTCTATCTAAGAGGGCGTTTGGAAAAGATACCGCACTGGATACCATCTCTTCATAACCTGAAAAGGTTAGGGTTAGGGTGGAGTAAGTTAAAAGATGTTCCACTGCAATCTGTTCAAGATTTGCCAAATTTGCTTGACCTTGAACTTGGTTCTGCGTATGAAGGAGATGAATTACTTTTCAAGGCTGGTTGGTTTCAGAAGCTTAAATATTTGCGGTTGGTTCACTTCATAGGATTGAAATGGGTGAGAGTGGAGTCTAGCTCGATGCCTCTTCTTGAAGAGCTAGTTCTCCAAGATTGTAAATTGATGATGGAGTTGCCCTCGGGTGTTGAATATCTGGCCAACCTTAAATATCTTAACTTGAGTGATATGTGTGAAACATTCATTTCGAGCTTCAAAAGAGACTTACAAGGTGGGGACTATTGGAAAATTGCACAT
>BPLS01000329.1:0-13875 GCA_019656275.1 Rhododendron kiyosumense
TAAAAACATGTTTTCCACTACTTTCCTACCAACTAACACTATAAAAATTATGGGAAAGTTAATTTTCCCATCATTTCCTGTACTTTCCTGGTAACTAAACGGGGCCTTAATGTACATTAACTCAAATGCAATGAACAATTCTGGACACAACTATGACTGTGTTCTAAATTCTATTTCGTAGCATTTCTCTTAGCATAATCCTCTTAAATTGAAGTTTAGATTTGCATTCATTTAAGTGCAGCCTTATCCATACAGATCACAAACATACTGTCCACTTGGCCTGTGCAAAAAATCCGTCCACCTGCCCGACCCGATTCGAAGGATTTTAGGTAGGGTCGAACATGTGGTTTGGACGGGTGCGGGTTCAATTTCTGTTAAAAATCAAATTTCGGTTCGGGTTGGTGCATTTCTTACCCAACCCGACCAATTCATAAAAATTAATTCGGTTTTGGTCGAACCCGACCCGACGTAAAAAATGGGCTCGCGGACAGTTCTTACCACTTGTTCCGTTCGATTTGCGGGCCAATAATTTTGTTACCCGATATATTGGGTTGGGTTCGAGTTCGGGGTCAAACCCGACCCGCCCGACCCATGCACACCCTATTGTCCACCTCTATACTCTTTTAATGGTGCAAGTAAATGGCTCTATTGATGCATTTTGGGAAAATAACGATCTCGGACGTATTTTGATAATTAATATCTGCTAAGTACTTGCTGAGAATATTTGTTAATACGAAAAATATTTTTGACGTGTATTAATTATCAAAATACATTATTGACCGTCATTTTCCCATGCATTTTACTGTCATAAAACGTAAAACGGTGAATTCCAAATGGCCCATTTCACCTAACTTTTTGGTGATTTTTTGTCACGGTCTTTCTAGTATAAGTCTTTTTCACTTAACTCCCCTTAGGTTTCTGACGATGACAGAAATCTCTCCTCAAGTTTCTAATACTGCACTATCCTCCCTTTCGTTAGGCTTTCGCTGTCAACTCCAGATTGCCCATTTTGTTAGGAGACCGTTATTATGGGGGTGTTTCCACTAACAAAAACCACAAATGTATTTTATCATTTCGTTTTCACTAACAAAATTTTTTTAGCATTTTACCATCTCATTTTAACTAACAGAAAATTTGTCAACAAAAAAAAAAAAAAAATTTACTACAGTAACTCTACTCACAAACCCATCAACAACGTATTCATTATCGGTAATAACTTGACATTTCTTGACAACTTATTCACTACCGAAAACACCTAACAACTTCTCAATAAAAATCTACAAATTTTTCAGTACCGGAAACACCCCCCTAAGTAACAAAAATTCAGCATTAAATCTATAGCACTTCCCAATTTACCCCTTAAAATGTTGGTTTGACATGAAATCCCTTCCAAACTCGACTTAAGAAACATAAATGTCTCTAATCCTACTGCTTAAAAGAGATCAAGTTATTATTATGCATTTGGTTTACATATCCATGCAGAACTATTTTCATTTTTTGTGAAGCTTCAAAAAGCTTATTAATTTTTGTTAAAGCCACATACTTATGAAGGTATAAATATACAAAGGAATTAGAGACCATTTCCTTTTTTTTATAAAGCTTCAAACTTATTTTGCAAATAATAACAATAATTTCTCAAATATATGTCTTTACACTAAGGTAATTTTTTTTCCAATCCCATACCATGCATCATTACCAAATTTTTTTCTTGAACTTTTGGATGTTGAAAGCCAAACTTGTGTTAATCCTACTTTATAAAAACTCTAGTTGCTTGTCGAGGTTTCAAATAATGGAGTCTACCTATTTTTTACAGATAAGCTTTTGTTTTTCCTTTTCATTAATTTTCTTCGTGTTAGGCATTCCCCATAATTTATTTATCCCATAAAGTCCGTTTTAATTATTGGAAAATGAGATTAGATTCAGCCATCGGCAGAACTAATTGTTATCCGATTGGTTCAGCTTCCTCCCACATAGAAGGTGAGCTTTCTCGTTTCCCGTCCGGCGAACAAAACAGAAAGGAAAAAATTCCGTCTTTTAATGTGTCTTTGTAGTCCTATATGATTTATTTTCAACTTTGGGCTTTAAACTTATACTCCATAGTTTTTCGATTTCTCTAGCTCATCGAGCCAAACAAAAACAATCAAATAGACAATGACAAAAAATCACCAAAAAGTTAGGCCAAACGGGACCTTAAACCCAACAATTGTTCTATTTTAGTTTTGATTGATCTTTTTGTCGTTATTGCAAAAGGATAAAAACAACTTGAGGGACTCACGCAACCAATTTTTAACGTATTTAGATTTCTACAACAACTCAAGCCAAAAAAACTAAAATAACACATAAGTATACATAGTGAAACACATCCACACATTCATATTGTGGACGGGCCTCACACATTAATTGTGTATCATAGCAAAATTGGAAAGGGAAAAAGGTTGTAAATCACACATTGGTAAATCACATGCCTCAGTTCTTTGCCTAAGAACTAATGTTTGGTTTGGGCTCTTAATAACAGCTACAGAATAACAGCATTTTTTTTTCAAGGAAAAAAGGTACTAGTAAATCACACACTATATATACCTCCTGGATTAGGCGCACCAACCTATACCCAAGTCCACCTCGGGCACTTGTTTGGGCTCTTAATAATAACTGCTTACTCCCCTGAATAATCTCAACGATGTTGGGCTAAAGTCAGTCCCCAACATTCCGGCCCAAAGATGTCTCGTCTCAACAGAATTAAGCAGCATCAACGTCTTCCACAAGAATTAACCCTCAGCCCAATGAACCTAAATATAGCAACACAATATCGATCATTCGTTCCACTTGCTCTTGTAGAAACTCACATAATCATGATTCTCAATTGTAACATGGGTAATTTTCTCGTTTAATATGTGTGTATATATATACACACATATTCAGATTATGAATAGAGTGCAATAATTATTTTTGAGGAGTCACGTAAATTACCTACAATCTTGAAAACTGTGTCAAGAGCAAAAGGAAAGATTTAGAAAGGAAGGAACAATCATTTTATTATTAACATAAAAGAAATATATCGAGACTATCAAAAAATGATAATTTCAGCTCCAGATGCATAAATATTTTCTACAAGCAAAAATGGAAGATATACCCACAAAATTACAAACTTAAAAAAAGGGAGAAAATATACAAGAAAAAAGAGGAACGGGCAAATATATACTGTAGTAGATTTCCTTTGGTTCCTCTAGACCTATCCACTGGAATTCTCATTCATGGTCGTTGGGAATCGAATCGAAGCTTCTCTATGATATGCCTTTACAATGGCGCACATGAAGTTTCCAATCTAGCACTTCTCTATCAGTTCCAAACACAATAGCCCCTGCAAAATAAAATAAAAATTATAATTGAACCCACTTTCACTGCTAGAATTCAAGGAAATCAAAATAAGGATCGGTTTTGGGTGATGAAATTACTTGAAGGATTTGGAAACAACATACCTAGAGTAGGCATCAAAATCGTCAGAGCAACAATCCCTGCAGTCTTGAGCGGCACCCCTGTCCTAATCATGTCTCGAATATCAACATGTCCAGTAGTAAACCCAACAACATTTGAAGGGGTCCCAGTCGGAAGCCAAAAGGCGAATTGGGCTCCAATGGCTCCGGGGATCATTAGAAGCAACGGGTGCACGTGCATTGTCTGTGCAATTTGGATGAGTAGCGGTAGGAGGAGGGTAGTGGTGGCATTGTTGGACGTGAACTCGGTGATTGTGCTGCTAATGAGGCATACAAGTGGGGCTATGGCTAAATAAGGAGCTTGTTCCAAAAAGGCTAGAGATTCTGACAAGATGTCAGCAAGGCCGCTTGATCGGACTCCATCCGCTATGGCAAATCCAGCGCCCAGTAGGAGTATGATGTTCCATGGGAGCTTCTTGCATTTGTTCCAGTCCATTAATTTCTCCCCCTTTTGCTTCTTGTTTGGAATGATGAATAATAAGGTTGCCATCAGCACCTACATGTATCCAAATCCTTATTCAGTTTTCAGCCATTGATTTTGAGTAGCATAAATGCAATGTAAAACAGTGTATGGCTAGTCATTTATACTCGCTCAAAACACCTAAAAAATCTTGATCAAATTATGTGACAAATTTATAGTTTATTGGTTAGTGATGACATTTAACTGTAATTAAAATTTCATACTTACCAAGCACTAAATACACAATGAATATACAAGTTCCGATCGAAAATGAATGTAAAGATCCATCGAAGGACTATTATTTAATTATTACTAGTATATATAGATATATCAATTCGTAAACATATCCACACAAATATGTAAAGACTTACACTAGCAGTTCCATCACCAGCCCTCCCATTGAAGAGAGCTCCCCATCCAGGAATGTCATCAGTAATGCTTCTTGTCATCCATAATACAATTAGCAGCTGAACCAAAATTTCATAGCAATATAAGATATTAGCATTATTACTAATGCTAATCTGCTTAGTTCTCATTGCTAATCCACTTATTTTGTATTTGAATTTGGACACAATTGAATCTAAGATTTAGACATTAAACAAATAGATAAGCTATGGTACCTAAATACAAATTGAAATAGTATGCATATATAACTCACCGAAAACACAGTCAGTATCATCTTTTCAGCAAAAGTTATTGGACCTGCCACACCAAAACGAATTATGTGAGATTGTATGATGGAAATTGGAGGACCCACTAAAGATTTAGGTGTTCATTAAAATTTGCTAAACACATAATTAAAGTACCTAACAATTCAAGCTCTCTTTTCAAATGGGCTTTGTCCAAATAAGCAGAGAGGACCCCACCAGACCCCTTTTTGCAGTACAAGAAGCAAAGTATGGCCCACAAAGCCAAGAAAATCAACAGAGCCAAAGGGAAGCCGAAGAAGAACCATGTGCTGAAGCTGATAGGATCGGCCTCAGGGAAATAACTCTTCCACATTCCAGCCAGTATGAGGTTGACACCTGTCCCCGTAAGCGTGCTCATACCTCCCACGGCCGCAGAGTATACCACCCCCAGGACCACTGCCCTGCAGAAGTTCTTGATGACGACCTCGTCTCGGGTGGGTCCGGCGGGCAAACGCTGTAGGATTCCGGTGGCTACGGGCATCATCATCACGGCTGCTGCCACGTTGTGCATCCACATGCTTATGAATGCTGTGGTGGCGCAGATCCCGAGGAGGAGGAGTGGTGGGTTTAGTGGGTCCCCACAGAATAAGAGAGTGATCTGATTGGTCCACATAAGTGAATGATTGATATCGGTTCACATCAAAATTTCCCTAGGACGAGGATAATAGAGTATGATGGTTCCTTTAACATGATAAAGTGTTTTTTTGGGTAAATTAACATGATAAAGTTAATTCACTACGAATTGGGTACAGTATAATTTTTAATTATAAAAAAATAAAATACTTATCAAAATAATTTTTCCGTGTAATATATAGATTTTATTTGCTAGATATCCATGAGATCTTTTAAAAAATGAAGGAAAAATCAAATAATTATTTCAATAAATACATTATTTTTAAGTCTAAAAATTATACATAGTTTTAGAGGAAACCAATTTTAGGATGAAGGGACGAAGGGAGTAGCAGTGTAGTACTTCATTTCATGAGAGGAAGGTGGTTAAGTTCACGATAATTTTTTGTCTTTAATATTTTTTGACTGAAACTTATTTTCGTAACTTTTATTTAGTTTTTTGTTGTAATTTTTTGAATTAATCATTTGTCTCAGCGTTAGAAATAGAAAAATTAGAGTATGAAAATGTAGACTGAAATTCAAAAAATAATTCACACATGAGACCACACTTTAGACAAAATACCATCTGTTTCTTTTTTCTTTTGGTCATTCATTAACTTTGTTTGGCTTTTGGTCTTAATTTTTTATTTGTTAGATTTTTCTCGTCGATCTAGAAAATAAAATGTTGAATTCAAAACATTCAGCAAATACGAATCAAAATATCAAAAATATTGTGTGAACCCAACTACAAAGTACAAACCAAACAAAAAAAGAAAATTATACTATATGGATGAGTGAAAGTTCATTTCCTAAGAGTACTCAGGTATTGCTTCACTAAAGATAGCAATTTGTAACCACCATAAATTGGAAAGCATAACCAAACGGAAAACAATTCATTTAATTAAGGATTACCTAAAATATCATGAATACAACAAACAACATGTGGCCACTTCTACTTACCCCAAAAAATAAAGTACATAAAACTCTGTTTTTTTTATCCGCATGTAAAACTCTGTTGGTTAAGAAGAAAAAGGGTGAAATCTATAAAACCAATCTCGAAACAAATGTTATGATTTTCGAGCTTTTTATTATCCCTTTTTATTTTATTTTTTGTCATCAGTACTTATCTAACATTCTCTTATTGCATATTTCTTTATTCCCATTTGCACAAATGTCATATTAGCACTTCCGGGGAAAATCTAGCTTTTTGCTCCAATTTTAAAATGTTAAAATTGACATCTTTAAATCGGGGAGAATCTTTTTGAACAAAATTATGCGTGAAATCATATTATTTTTGTCCAAAAAGTGAGACAATATGTCATAATGGTTTATCATTAAGGAACAGAGTAGGACTGATCCAGAATTTTAGATTAGTGGTAGTAAACATGTACAATAAAATCAAAAAACTGAAAGATAAACCACAGTACGAACATTTATCAACTTAAACAAATCAAAGAAATTGCATAGATGTTTCTCATATGCATGTAAAATATATACTGTACTAAAAAAAAACCCAATAATTCTGTAGTCAATCTATCTATTAAAAGAGAGGCTTTTTGAATATGGTCGACGCTTTTTCATGTGGTAGAAAGAATGTACAGTAGAATAAACAAGAAAATTTCTAGCAATATCTTTCCCAAAACATGTGATCAGGAAAATTACTACTTAATTGGTCCCTATATAGTGAAGAAGAATAAGGTTAATTTAGGCACTTACATTCAAAGCCAACCTCCGGTGAATGTTATAATGCTCAACGGCAATCGCAAGTATAAAGCTCCCAAGAACAAGAGCAATTACATCATCCATGTACGACTGAGCCACATCATCGGCAGCCGCTATTCCAAACAGCGGGAACAGGAAGAGCGGCGACATGGAGGTTATTGGCATCGGCACCGCCTCCGTGAGCCACCACGCAAAAACCCACACCAGCACCGCCAACATGTTCCGGCTGGTAGCCGGACCCTCCAATTTGACACACAGGCAGACAATTGCACACAAAAATGGTCCCAACAGGATAAAGAAGTTGTTCAATGTGAGGAGGGATCTGATTGAGGAGTTGAAGCTCTGTGACCTGTGAAGTATTGAACTATGGAGCGGAAGAAGAGGGGCTTTTTGGTCTTCCGGCATTGCATGGTCCATTTTATCACTCCAGAGAGAGAGAGAGAGTTTCTTTGTTAAGTGAATGGAGAAAGTAGTTTGATGGGGTTACTTAGGAATCTCAACCTCAGATGGTTTATATAGGAATGAAGGTTCAAAGTAGTAGGCAAATTTGGTTTTGTCTTTTTAAATGTTATTTGGATTTATGTCATGAATGCAAAGAACATAGGCGGAATCTGAGTCCTTCATAATTATTTATTGTTTTTCAATTTTTTTTTCCTCTTGAATACTTCGCAATTATTTACGGCATTATTTAAGCACATGATTTGTACTGGGTGGGTCCAAAAGAAAGATGTTTGGTTGGGTTCTTTATTTGGTTGAGAGTTTAGTTTTGGTAATGGGTAGAGTGAGAAATATAGTAATAATTGAAAAGAGAGGTAATGATTGGAGAGAGATAGAGAGAGATGACAAAGTAATAATTGGAGAAATAAGATAATAATTGGAGAAAGAAGTAGAATAATAATTGAAAAACAAAACTAAACTAAGAATGGAACACAAATGTTTTTGGATCATCGTCACTTTGCTAGGCGCGTAGTGTTGCATACATATTTCTTCACCTACAAATTTGTGTGAAAATATTCTTAGTGGTAGAACTTTATACATATGTGTGGCGGAGAAGGCACCTGAACCACGATGTGGTGATGTTTGAAGAGCAAGTAAATAATTTTCCTCGCTCAATACTCCAGAAAATTTTGTGTGGTCTTGAGAACCAGCCACAACATACGTGGTGTCCAACACCTTTATCCATTACACATTTTTATAGGTTCTAGTATTAAGTACTGCATGGATCGCATGTAAATATACGATGAATTAGGGTGTTGAGGGACTACCAAATAATTACTCCAATCCCCCGTGTCTGCTGTGATGAATTGACAAGTGGATTGTTGATCCATGAGTTCTCTGCCTCGTCAAAGCACATAGGGGAGTGACTCAGCTGGTCTTCGACGTGGATTATTTGAGTTTCGAACAGATAGGGGAGTGACTCAGCTAGTTGCGTTGATTATTTTGTTCACTGTTGCTTGTATAGGTGTTATAACTTGACAGTGATTTCCCGTATAAATCTGGCAGCGCCTTGGTTTCATGTTTGTTTGGATTAGGTCGTGAGGGAGATTTTGGGGTAAGAAGTCGAGAAAAATAGATAGGACAATTTAAAGAATAATTAAAGAGGAAATTTATTGAAAATTGTGCTTGAAGAAGGTGGTTCTTGAAACTCAAAACGAAAACTATTTTTACAAATTAAAGGGAACAAAGCCTAAGTATTCAAAATCATGACAATTAAAGTTACCTACTCCTGGCTAAAGCTAACTTCTTACAGTATATTTTTGCAAACATCTCTTAATCTTAAAACTTTGCTTTTAAGTAAGGATTTACTTGCCTTAAAAGAGCTGGAGTTGGAGCTGGCCTTGTGTATCTAGCTAGCACTTGAATTTCAAGTATTATTGGCGTCATATATGACATATGTGTCTGTCAACGCCCACTTATAATTGGCTCATTTTGACACATATAGGATGCTTAGTACTTGTATATGGTTGGATTTTCGGGTAAGATTTTGTGGTTCTAATAGATTTCACCAACAGAACCATCGTCTATAGGTAATCTTCCTCAATTGATTGGTATCTCCAATGAAACCCTCGTCTTGTACATGGCTTGTTATTGTCCACCAATAAATTAGTATATGTTTAAAATGGCAGCTGTTGGTACATTTACGTCTGTGCACTTGTGTATATAATATGCATTAGAGAGCTAGCGCTTATGATAAATATCTTGTCATCCTTTTTGAAAAATATCCAACAAATGCATGTTTATCTATAATAATAACACTAGTTTTGCTATATACTGTTTGCGATACACATAGAATTAGTCACCCCACCCCATGTTAACGTTAATTTTGTACAAATTGATATTCTCTGGTGTTCCATCAGTCGAGGTATAATAATAATAATAATAATAATATATCCAGAGATGATCAGAAGTGGCAAATTACTGGGTCTTGACTTCGATCTACGCCAACATCATCGTCATGACATATGTCACTTGTTTTGACCTCAAATGTCTTTGCCCCATGCCAAATATATGCTCTAAAACCCCATTTCTCCGAAGGACCACAAATTGGGTGACAAATGGCTTTAATAGTCTTCTTATAAAAAAAGGTAAAAGTATATATTAATGTAATGAGACAACTTATTTAGAGCATTCATAATAGAATAATCAGAAGTAGATAATAAAAAATTGTCACATCATTTTTTGGTTAGTCATTTAAGAGGTTGTTCAAGTTAACAATATAGATATCCACAATTGTATAATTAAAATTAAATAATCAAAATTTGTCACTTCACATTTTTAACTTATAAAAATCTAAAAATTGTCACAATATAAAAACAATTTTAAAAATAGTTTTCAAACTAATAAAACTAGGTTATTAAAAACATAGAAAATAATATTTTGAAAAAAACACTTTTTGGAAAAATTTTTAAAAAAATAGTTTTTGAAAAAAACACTTTTTTATTTAAATAACAGTTTTTGAAAAACAGTTAACTATTTTTGCAAAAAAAAACAAAAACTTATTTTAAAAATACGAGAGAGAGAAGGTTTTTGTGTAATGATGTGTGTACTTGATTGAAAAAATGTATGTATGCTTACGCATTTAATTGAGGTTCAAATTTCACTGATTATGATTAACACTAGTATTTAGTTTGGCCGAGATTTTTTTCCCAAGGAGGGGCTATTTACAAAGCCGTGTGAGAGCAAAAGGAAAAGCAAGGATAAAGTTGTCATTTGACGTAAACAATAATGCTCAATCAATGGAGAAACTTCCAACGAATTTAAAGGCTCCTCCGACCTGGTTATCCTTATCAGAAAGCTTGGAATGGAACATGAAAGAGAGACGTGGGGGGAGGTGAACCAAAAAGCCCCTTGTCCAATTTTGAAAGTTTCCTACGTACGGCGTTGAATGTGATGGTGGATGTGGCCGGGGGTGGTGGGTTTTGGGTAGATATATACTACTGTACATGTACATGTGAAATCCATGAAGAAATGATTCATTCACGCATGTATCTAATCATAGATATTTCACATGTAAGTATATTCTACCATAATTCAAAAGCCAAAAAACCCAATTTTATTTACTTACATAGGCCCTACGGCTTGAATGTGCTAGTGGATGTGCGGGTTGGGGTAATTAGTCAATTGTTACAAGGACCGCCATATGATACTCCAACACTCTAATATTATTATCCATCATATATATATTTTTGTTGTATTCATATACAAAATATTTATGCCTTGTTCTCTTCCTTTTTTCAAAAGCATTTTTCAAAAAATTCCTCCTAATTTTTTCATACTTCTAACATTTCTCTCTCTATCTCTCTCCACTTATTACCCCTACTATTTTTTAAAACACTTTTCAAATATCAAACCAAACACAGCATAAAATATACACATGCGAGGTTGATACAGGTGTTGGGACACTGTACGCCTGTTTTGGGTACATACATGTCATGGTCTGGATCTCAGACAAATCATTCACGGATGTCTCTCTTGTCAATATCGTAATGAGCTAGGACCCCACTTCTAGTTATGCCTCCCCCAGTGGAATCTCATGAAATTGTATTAGACTATATCGTAGGGACATTTGGATGCTAGTTATTGTCAACTCCTTTTCTAGGCATAGCTGTTAATTTTGAACATAATTTACTTGAGAACACGAAACATATATAGATGTTGCTATGGTGTCTACGATCATTTTGAAAATACCATAATTTTTAATATAACCGATCATTATAAGTATAATAAAAATCATTAATATGTATAACCAATAACTTTCAAAGGCATAACTTTCAAAATCCCCAAATGACGGATGACCACCGAAACACTTCCCAACATATATGGTATTTGAAGTCCTTCAAATTGAAAAGTCCATTTCATTAAACTTGGAAATTTCGAGGTAATGGGCATAATCAAGACAAGCAAAATTATGCTTTGTCCCAAATGCGAAGGGTTTCAGAGCGTGTTTGAGAATAACTCACAGCACGTTTATTGTGAAAAATTGAAACCAACCTAACTATAAGGTTTTAGAAATCTGGTTGTAATAATCGGTAACGCACGGAAAAATCATGTCAACTTAAGACCATTATTGCCAATTGACCTAGTATTTATTTGCAATGAGCTATCTACTCACCCCGTTTCACTTTCTCAAATAAGTACTTAAAAAATCTCAAATAAGTACTTAAAAAATAGGAGAATTTAAATAGAGGTCTTATCTTATATTGATACTTAAGTCTTAATCCTTGTAAGTTTGAAAACTTATGTTTTCATCCTAAAATTTAAATAATACCTATTTAGCTCTTAATAATTTTTTACATTTTAATAGAGTCGCTGTGCGGACGAAATTAAATAAAGGATATTAACTTTGTCATGTTTGGACAAAGTCAATATCCCTTATTTAATTTTGTCCACACAGTGGCTCTCTTAAAATCATCCGGAATCATGACAAAATTATGACAAATACAGAAATCATGACAAATACAAGAATCAGAACAAAATCATCTGGAATCACGACAAAATCATCCGAGGATGTAAAACTAACATAAAAAATTAGTTTAAGGTCCAAAAATTCTTTAATATATAGGTAAAGAAATTCGGGATGTAAAACTAACATAAAAAGTAAGTTTGAGGTCCTAAGATTCTTTACTATATAGGTAAGGTAAAGAAATTCATGATATAAACTAACTTAATGTCCTAAAATTCTTTACTATATAAGTGAAGAAATTCGGGATGTAAAACTAACATAAAAAGTTAGTTTAAGATCCTAAAATTCTTTACTTATATAGTAAAGAATTTTAGGACCTTAAACTAACTTTTTTGGTTAGTTTTTCATCCCGGATGATTTTGTTATGATTTCAAATGATTTTGTCATAATTTCTGTATTTGTCATGATTTTGTCATGATTTCTGTATTTGTCATGATTAAAGATTTTTTAGGTATTACGGAGAATTTAAATTTCAGAATGTCGACTTAAGTATTCAAACCTAGTAGGATGGACACCTAAATAAATCTTATGAAACAAGATGGCATTTTCAAGCTTAAAAATAATGGGCTTATGAAAATAATTTTTAATGTTTTTGCAAGGATTATCAAACAAGATCCATATTGCATATTTTTTTAATTTTAATAAGCCTACTATTTTTAAGCTTGAAAATTACAAATAAGTACTTATTTTTTAAGGACCAAAAGCGGAACGGTATTACAATTTCCACCAAGGACTTTTAGAACTTTTAGGATTTTTTTGTTTTTTTCTTATTTGAATTTTTTTCGCGTTAATTACTTTGGCACCTCACTTTTTTGGTTTTCTAATTTGTGTGACCAGGCGAATTAGAAAAGTAAAAAAAATTATTTTTATCCAAATATTTTGAGAAATAATCACTTTTCGAAAGCAAAAAAAATGTTTTACTTTTTTTTGTGCTAAAAAGTGGTTATTTTTCAAAGGAAAATGATTTTTACACTCTCCTTTTAACCATACACACTCCCTTTTTTGTTTTTATTTACATAAATTTACAATATTGTCCTTGAATGTGTAGATAAGTGTATTGAATAAAAGACAAGATAGTAAATTCAAGTGAATAGAAACCAAAAAAAAAAAAAAAGAGTGTGAATGGTTAAAGGAGAGTGTGAAAATCAATTTCCTTTCCCAAAATATTTGGGTAAAAGTAAAAAAAATTACTTTTCTGATTCGTTAATAATTCATAAAAATTTGACGTAAAACTAACAAATGCAAAAAATAAATAAAAAATCAAATACGGACAAAAAAATGCGAACAGTTAAGCGGAACTATGCTATGACCTACTCTCTGCACTGACTACTCACAAGACATTGCAGAATTGTTTTTCCTTTTCTTTTCTTTTTATTTTTATCGTATTTTTTTATCCTTGTTGACATTAACCAGAGTTGTTTTTTCCCTTTTCTCATGCTCATTGTTTTTCCTTTCCTTTTCTTTTGATTTGTGAATGCGGGAGCCTCCTATCACAATGCCACAGGGTGGAGGTTGAAGTTTGATCCCCGAGAAGCCAACAAATGTGCAGACTTGTTGGCTAAGGAAGCTCTGAACATGTCGTTGGGTTTAATTTCTTTTTCTATTGCACCTGTTGCGTGGTTATTTCAATTACAGGAAGATTTTGTAAAGGTTAAATACCCCAGACTTATTGCATCTTTATTACTAAAGGGCCACTATTCGTAGCCATTTATTTTCTCCGCATAACCCACTTTCTTTCTATAACCCACCTCCAATATTTTAAAATATAATTTTCTCCACACAATCCATTAAATTCACCCAATCTTCCCATTATATCCCTCCCCACTCAAAACACCAAATCTCCATAGCGACCACCACCAAAGCTAGGAACACTTCCCTACCACCGCCACTCCCTCCCCTCCCCTCCCTCCCTCCCTCCCTCCCCCTCTCTCTCTCTCTCTC
>BPLS01000329.1:23120-67654 GCA_019656275.1 Rhododendron kiyosumense
ATATGATTATCTAGGTCTTATTTGATAAACAGTGATAGATGTGTGAGTTTTGTAAAATATAATTAAAAAATTAATTTTTCCAATTTTTTATTCTTTTTAACCGATGTGAAAATCTTATTATTCTGATCATATTATTCTAAAGGTTATAATCAAATTTTGTCTCTAGAACTCTCATAATTAAGTTTCTGCTATTTATTTAGGACTCTATGGAGTAGAAACTTAATTATGAGAGCTCTAGAGACAAAATTTAATTATGACTCTTTAGAATAAAATGATCAACAAAACAAAATCTTCGCACCAGTTTAAACAGATTGAAAATTGGAGCACTTAATTTTTTAACATAAGATGGGCCCTTGAATGGACGGTTGGGATCAAACTACGGTTTAATTCTTTCTTGAAAATTTGAGCTTTGATCCAGTGTTACATATACACTCAAAAAACCTCTTAGGAAAGGTACAAATTTATTCCTCAAAAATTTTAAAAATATATTGTCTCCGACATTGAACATTTTTTTATAAATTTGAAATGCCATATTTTAAAAATAAAAAAAAACATGGATAAAAGGTCACATCAATGTGGGCCAATCCTCTATAATTAATCTCTCCTACTATCTTATTCCTCTTCATAAATAATCTTTCAAAATTATACCCGCATCCAAACGGGCCGTAAGAGTAATTGGAAAGGACCTAAAGGTCTAATGGAGTATATGTAAACTATACTTTGGCAGGTGAAAATATAACTTAATTACCAATCTTTTGACTTTGGATGAATGTAGCAAATTTGAAACATTATCTTTTGCATTAGTATTATGAACTAGTGCTAACCCGTGCCTACGGCACTACGCATCCCTGTTGGAAGGGGATGACAGTTATGTGATTTAAGTGAAAACCATGGACACTTAACTGGGAAGTGGGAGGATGCATTACAGCCTTTGGATCAAATGAATCTAAGTCATTCTAACAACTTATCCCCACACCCTTCTGTTTTATAATAGAGACTAAGGTTAACCCATACCTACGGCACTATGCATTCCTATTAGAATGGAATGGCAATTGTGTGATTTAGGTGAAAACCATGATTGAGAGGATACACTACAGCCTTTGGATCAAATGAATCTAAGTTGTTCCAACAACTTGTCCCCACACCCTTCTGTTTTATAATAGAGACTAATGCTAACCCGTGCCTACGGCACTACGTATCTCTGCTGAAAGCGGATGACAGTTGTGTAATTTAGGTGAAAACCATAGGCACTTAATTGGAAAGTGGAAGGATGCACTACAGCCTTTGGATCAAATGAATCTAAGCCGTTTTAACAATTTGTCCCCACACCTTTTTGTTTTATAATATACTAGTGTTAACCCGTGCCTACGGCACTACGCATCCCAGTTGGATGGAGATGGTAGTTGTGTGATTTAGGTGAAAATTATAGGCCGGAAAGTGGGAGGATACATTACAGCCTTTAGATCAAATGAATTTAAGCCGTTCCAATAACTTGTCCCCACACCCTTCTATTTTATAATAGAGATTGTCGGTTGTAATCAAGTGGAATCATATGCAGAAATGATGTTGGTGGGACTACTATGGGTATTTATGTAGGGAGATGGAGACGTATTTGTGGAAGTTATATTATTTTTTTGTTAGAAAATCGAGAGTGTGACAGATCATTTTTGTGGAACTTGAGATGGACCCCACAAAAAAATCTATGCAAAATATATGTGAAGATCTGTGTGGATAGCAAGACTCCTTATGAAAGAAGACCATATACTCTCATACGATACTATGTTATCGTATCGACCTAATTGTTTGGAAGAAGCTATCTACCAATCACTAGGGGACCTAGAAACTCTGTAGTGAAAGTTGCTACAAGATTGTAGTGAGCATTGAGTGCTTATACTCATGGTGCTACTGTTACCCTAACAATTTTCGCCAAGTGTTGATAGGACCAAGGTCAATTACAAGGATGTTGCAGACGCTATTGGAATTGAGGAGCTAATACAACCTTGGGTTTATCCGTGAATTAGAGCATCTCCGTCAGGCACACCAAATTTTAGCCATTTAAGCAAAGAAAAGTGCAATTTCTCTCATTTAGCTAGCCATTCAATATATGGGTACCAGTAGCCTAAACTAAACCAATGGCATTTGTAGTTTTGTACCAAATCAATCTCTCTCTCCTCTCTCTTTCTCTTTCTGAAATCTGCAACAGCAGCAACACAAACCCAACAACTTTCGATTACAAACCTAGCAACTTCTGATTACAAACCTAGAACCACAGTTTCCATCGACAACCTCAAACCCACAAATACAAAATCAATCCTCAAAAAAGTTACAAATCAAACCCACAAATCAAATCCAGTCAAAAAATATAAATTGAAACCCACAAATTCAAATCCAGTCATATACACATATATACGCCTATGTATAATTACACACACACACCACTAAAAATTCTAAGAACCTACCAGAAAACTCGCCGGGGAGTGGAAGCAAACTAAGTCGAACTCGAAGCAAAGCGAGAGATGAGTCGGAATCCGATCCACGGGCGACAGTGGTTGACAACGGATGACGGCGAACAAGGTACATGAGCGTAGGTTTTGATTCTGGAATCCGCCGTTGTCGAGGCCAAGGCTGTGTCGAGGGCAAGAGAGAGAGAGAAAGAGAGGGGAAGCGAGGGCAAGCGAGGAAGTTCTCGCCACAATAGGCGAGGCGTTTTAGCGTCGGGTTAACTAGCGAGGCCGGAGCGAGACTGTTGGGTGTGGGTTCTAGAGCTTTTCGTCGCCATTTTGCCGGAAATCTCCAATAGCCTCTTGGCCTTGTTCTAGAACTCCAATAAGGTGCTTATTTTTTAAGAAATCAATTTCAAGTTCAAAAATCATATATTTTAGCAAATAATTTTCTTAGCAATATGGATCTTATTTGATAGATCTTATTGAAATCTTTTAAATTGTGCAAAAAAAAGTTGAAAATTTATTTTTCATTTACATTATTTTTTAGTTTGAAAATGTGAAATAAACTGCTTATTTTTTAAGAAAGTTTTTTGAACGAGGCCTTGCACTTTTGTAACTTCATTTTGTAAACCTATTCTTTGGTGTTTAAAATTTGAGAAACTTACTTTTCAATAAATTTAAAGGTTGAAATGAAATTCTAAATTCATATTTAGTAAAATTTGTTCAAATTATTCTGCATTTTTGTTAAACCATTTTAATAACATTTTCGAAAATTGGGTTGTTACACCAATATCCTACCGCGTGTTGTCCATGTAGTTCCCACAAGCAGTCTTATGTATAATTGCGCTAGAGAATATAGGCGTGACAAATATAGCCGTTGCAAAGTTGATTGTATATAGCCATACGAAAATATGACCGTTGTAATATAGCCCTTGCAAATACGACCGTTAGAATAAACTTGTTATAAAATATGGCAATTAAAATTTAGAAAAATGACTTTGAAATTGAGGAGTAAAAGTATAAAGAAAGATCTGATAGTTAAAAAAAAGTATAAAGAAAGATTAATTATGCCTTGTTTGGATGCTAATTTGAAAAAAAGATTCTAACTCAACAAGTACTCATTACTTCTACTTTCAATCATTACTCTTCAAATCATTATTCTTATCTTCAATTATTATCTTAATTTCTTTCTCCACTTATTATCAAAAAACCAAACTCAAAAATTCTTAAAAATCTACTCATCTACATAGAGTCTTAGACAAAGCATTAGTTTAACAAAGGGCAAATTATAGTTACCCCCTCTAACTATGCCTCGCGTACACTTATCCCCCTCTAACTTTTTTTTTTGGCACTTAACGCTCTCAAACTAACGGAAATTCAAACGATCATAACTTCAAACGGTCATAACTTCTTCGTCCAATATCGAAAATACGCAAATTATATATCGATTTCGAGGTCTTGAAGTCAGCTTTCTAATGACACCAAAATCACATCACGATTCAAAGCACACAGAAAGTTACGATCAAAACGGTCTTTCTGTCTACCAGCCTTTACTCTTTTGATCATAACTTTCTGTGTGCTTTGAATTGTGATGTGATTTTAGTGTTATTAGAAAGCTGACTTCAAGATCTCGAAATCGATATATAATTTGCATATTTTCAATTTTGGGCGAAAAAATTATGACCGTTTGAAATTATGACCGTTTGAATTTCTGTTAGTTTGAAGGAGTTAAGTGCCAAAAAAAAAAGTTAGAGGGGGGTAAGTGTATACGAGGCATAGTTAGAGGGGGTAACTATAATTTGCCCATTAACAAAATGGAGTTAGAATAGTGTTGGACAAAATCTGATATGCCGAAAACCCATTCCAGAGTGAGAGAGAGAGGGAGGGAGAGAGAGCAAGGAAATGCCGGATTTGGTGTCGATAGAGGTGATAATCGACATACTGTTGCGGCTTCCCGTAAAACCCCTTTTACGTTTCAGGTGCGTTTCCAAACAGTTTTGTGCTCTTATAGACGGTCAAGATTTCATCAGATTGCATCTGAAGCTTTCGATCGAAACCAAAAACAATCTCAGCCTCATACTCAGGAAATCTAGCTTATATTCCGTCGACTTCGATTCACTGGATACTGCCGTAGAACTTGACCACCCTTTCCAGTCTACCGGTCATCATCGCACTGAAATTTTTGGTTCTTGTCATGGTTTAATTGTCTGTCTTATGGTCCGTCTAATGGTCGAGAGGATCTTGCTATTTGAAACCCATCGACCCGAAGGTTCCAAAAGTTCTCATTTAGAAAGGTTGGTATTAATTTCATGGGCTGTTCGGCGTATTTCACTACGTCTGGTTTTGGGTATGATTCGATTACTGATGATTATAAGGTAGTGACGTCTCTTGAGTTTCTTTCTCCTCGTAAGATTGGCTCCTTAGTTAAGGTCTACAATATGAAGTCTAATTCATGGCGAGAGGTTAAGCATTTCCCTTATTGTCATCGTAAGGATCGACGTTGTGGTGTGTTTGTTGGTAGTGCTTTAGTTGTGAGTCTAAACCCCTCAGATACTGCTAATGCTAATCTTGTTGCTGCATTTGATCTTACAGATGAGGACTATCAATTAGTGCCGCAACCTGAATTTTCTGACAAGAATTTTCACATTAATATAGTGGAGTTGGGAGGGTGTCTATGCATACTTTGCAATTATAGACAAGTTCAAGTTGATGTGTGGGTGATGAAAGATTACAGATACAAGGAATCGTGGAGCAAACTATTTTGCGTAGTTCAACCAGAAGTGATTCGGTCATTGGATTTTTTGATTCCTTTAGGTTATTCAAGGAGTGGTTGTGAAGTCCTATTGGTTAAAGACAATAAAAAGCGTTTTTGGTATGATCTCGAACACGAACAAATTAGGAAGATCAAGACTCGTGGTTTACATTATAAATTTGAGTCCTTTCTCTGTGTGGAAAGCCTTGTTCCACTTAATGGAGGTGGTGAAACTTATGCAAGGAATGCGGAATAGGAAAGGAGGAAGACGAAGAATACACAAAAAACGATGGGTATAAGAGGTTACAAGTCATTGTTCTTTTCAAATGATGTCGTCAATGTTGTTATATTCATGGCGGTCTATGAGTCTATGACATCTGAAATTCTCTTTATTTCTATTTGATTAGACTGCTATTGTGTTGTCAATGTTTCTAGAGAATTAGTACTTTGCTTCATGTTTCCTTAGATACCTTGACATTATTTCATAAGATATCCTTCAAGGCTTCAACTAATAAACATAAATGAATGAAGTGAAAGGATCAATGAGGGGATGGGGCGAAGACAATGTGTGTCACTTGTTATGTATCTTTCGACTTTCTTGTCATGCCATTTGGCCCTCACCAATGCGCCGGCAACGCACCCTCACGCATGTTCCAATACGATGACAGGTAAATAATCAATCAAAGTTTCTGTATGGAGGTAACTATACTTCTTGCCTTGTAAGCTTTCTAGAACAAACAAAATGGTCAGTCATTGCCTCAGTTTCGGTCCACTTCCTTATTATACGGAGTCTTTCAATATTTTAGAGTTTCTTCTTTGTATAAGTTCCACTAGAGGGATTTCAAATAGTCCCAGTTCCCTCTCAGGCAGGCTAGTTCTCTTCTCAGGTAGGCCAGAAGTTCGAGTTGCTTTTTTATCGTATATGAGCCTCGTGTTTAAATCTGTTGTCAATCAATACATGTTATCAAGAAAAACTTTTAGTTGGCATGGGAATTATGCTTGCTCATTAAGGTGGTTTATCCTGTATGCACCCCATATCTTTTCCTTCTTCCTGTAGTTTGTTCTATGAATGCAATTTAGGAATTGTAGCACAGATAACGACACTCCTATTCACCGTTAGGTTACTAGGTTAGCATAGATAACGACACTCCTATTCACTGTTCGGTTATCCAATGTATAAATGTGTGCGCCTGTAGATTTTATCCGTAGACCTTGCTAGACGACACTAAGAAGTTTTGGTTACCCTGAGAGTATCCGGATTATGACTCCAGTGTTGCACTGTATGAGAGAGAGAGAGAGAGAGAGAGAGAGAGAGTCTTTTATAAAGTGGTTGTCTGCGTAGGATACTGAAGTATTTGTTATTTGCATCAAATTTTCTTTTGTTTGTTTTAGAAATGATTTCCTGTCTATGGGGTTCAATTGGTGCTTTAGGCAAGTGAAGGGAACTGGAAATGAAGCAAGAAGTTATTGTGTCAAGTAAAGTATCTGTTTATTGCACCGTACGCTGCTATTGGTTAAGCCACCTTTTCTACATTTCGTGTGGCTTTCTTTTTGCTTTTTGTTTTGTTTTTTTTTCATTTCGTTGCTTTTGTTCTTTCTTTTTCCAATTGGTAAGAGGGGCTTGGCCATATTGGTTCAATTATATCACAAGCTACTGCTGTCTGATTTTTCTAGTTGCAGCTATTCAAATAGAGACTAGTTAAGTTTTGAGTTATTTACCTAGACACCCCTTCAAGTATACCTATTTTTCACAGTCACCCCCTCTACGAATTTTCGCTACAGTGAGACCCCTTCATTAAAGTTTATTTTTCCCCTAAACCTCTTCTGTCAGCCTTTCGTCTAGAACTATTAATTTTTTCACCTAAATTTTTTTTTTTAAATTTGTGCAATCTTCTAATATTGCCCCCTAATGATTTGCTTATTCCTGAAACCATTTCTGCTTCACCCAAACCAAACCCATTTCTACCGACCACCACCACGCATCACCTCCCACCGCCACCACCAACTGCTGATCACCACCACCACGCACCAGCACCCACCGCTGCCACCAACAGCCGACCACCGGAGCACAACTGATCGCCATACACCTCCACCCACCAGCTCCTAGTTGGGGATGGCGCAAACATCACCGTGAGAGAGAGTGAGAGGTTCTCATTTTTTGTGATTTCAGATTTGAAAATCAAAGTCGACGGGCTCTCTTTTTTTGTGGTTTCAGATTTGAAAATCAAAGTCGACGGGTGTTCGATTGAAGCGATTTCAACAGTTGTTCGAAGTCGACGAGTTTCGACGAAGTAATCTCATAATTGTTCGAAGCAATTTCACGGCTTTGAGGGGTTTTATAATCCGTTGAAGACAAACTTGACGATAGTCTTTGAAGAATTCAAACTGAACCGAATTTGGTTGTTGAAATATGAGAAGTTGAGAGAGAGAGAGAGTGGAAGTGGTGACCGGCTCCGGCATTAACTTTGTCTCTTTGATCGACAATTTTATCTCCGGTTGGAGCTGCGGTTGTCGGGGCTGTAGATCTTACCGGCCATGGTCGGCAGTTGGTGGTGGCGATGGGTGTTGGTGCGTGGTGAGGTGGAGGAGATATGGGTTTGGTTTGGGGGAAATTTCAGCCAAAAGAAGAGGGGAGAGAGTGTGGGAATGGTGCGTGGTGACTGGTGAGGCAGAAATGGGTGAGGACAAAATGGTGTTTCCACTCATTCCGTCAATGGAGTTAGGGCCGAGAAAAGTAAACTTTAATGAGAGGGTCTCGCCATATCAAAAATTTGTAGAGGGAGTTGTTGGGTCGGGAGGTCGACCCAACAGTGGTATCAGAGCCGGAGTTGCTGGTTCGGGGTCACCGGAGAAGCACAACACGTCGGAAGAAAGCACGGAGCATAGCCTAAGCTGGGTTCTCGGTTGAGCCATCTGAAAACTCAATCGGACCAGTAAGGGTTGTGCACCTCACTGAGACGAGTCTATAGGAGGTGACGGGGTCGAGTTTCGTCACCGGATGAAGGCTCGGGAGCCATTCGATCGCAGCGGGCGGAGTCGGCGGCGGGCCGAGCGGCTGTTTTTGAAAAGCCCGTGGTTTTGGGTGATCGGAAACGAGATTTGAGCACAGGGGTTTGTTCGTCTCGAGGAGACGATTCTGGATCTGTAAAGCTCGTCGCCGGAAGTTACGGGGGTGGCCCACACGCGCCGGTAGAAGGCTGCGCGTGGCTGACGGAAATCTGAACCAGAGCAGCGGCTGTCAATCCGGTTCAGGCGAGGTGGTTTTTGGCCGGTTCGGGCCAAGTCAGACCGGTTCAGTTCCGGTCCATGGTGTTTCTTTCCGGTTCAGTTCCGGTTTAGGGTGATTCGGGCCGGTTCAGACCGGTTCCCAAAAGGATTTTTCGTTCCGGATCCGTTTCTGGCCTCGGTTTGGAGTGATTTGACTCAGAAAATACTGGTACGTTCAATTTTCAGATTATTGAACATTGTTTTTGAGTATTTTTGGTCAACTAGGAGGGTAATTGATCATTTAAGTAGGCCAATCTTGCTTGGAATTGCTTAAGTAAGATGTCGGAGTTTAATATGAATACCATGGTCCAACTAACGGCAACCAACTACGCGGTTTGGAAGCCACGAATGGAGGACATGTTATCATGGAGAGACTTATATGATCCGTTGGAGTTCCTAGGGGTTAAACCGACTGATATGAAAACGTAAGATTGGAAAAAAATGAACCGGAAAGCGGTAGGATTGATCCGACAATGTATAGGACAAGAGGTTTTTCATCACGTAGCCCAGGAGACCGACGCTTATACTTTGTGGACAAAGTTGGAAGGGATGTACCAATCGAAAACATCTCGGAATAAAGCGTTGTTGATGAGGAGGCTAGTGAATTTGAAGTTGAAGAGTGGAAACTCAGTTGCTGTTCATTCTAGTGAGTTTCAGAACCTGGTAAATCAGTTGGCTAGTGTTGGAATGAAATTTGATGATTGGTGGGCTATACAAGCTTGAGAGCAATTGATGCAGGATGTTCACCGGGAAGCCCAGAGGAAAGGGACAGGAGTTCTAAGGATGAGAGCTCCGAAAACGAAGAAAAGAGTTTCTTTCGTTCTTGATTCGGCTAGTGGTGGTGATCTCTTTGGGATTGTCGACACAGGAGGAGGGAAAGACCCACCACGGATGGTGAGGTGGTGAGTCTCACGGAGCACCCGGTGAGGGGGTGCGGGCGCTCAAGCAATGGAGGAGCGCGGGTTAAAAATGGACTCCGTTGCGGTTTGGAGACATCTTGGTTGGAGATGGAGACGTTCCGTTGGTGAGCGCGGATACCTTGGGAGGGGGTGCATCCTACGCGAGGGGGTGTGCCGTGAGAGTGAGAGAGCAGAGAGAGCGTGAGCCGTGAGGCTCCCCCATCCGGGGGAGCGGTACTCCTCGGAGATGCTCGGATACTCCGTTGGAGAGCCACCGGAGTGAGGGAGAGAAAGAGAGGAGTGGGGAAGCCGGCTTGTGGCTATCCCGGTGAGGTTTTTTCATACTTGTATATGTGATTTATACTAGTGGAATTTTTCTCGGATATCTCTCGTTTGTGCTTGGTTTATTTTCGTGCTTGTGCTTGGAGGTGCGAATCGGGGTCGGGGTCTCGACCCAACAGGAGTGACCGTGAAAAACGGGCATACTTGGAGGGGTGTTTAGGTAAATAACCCTTAAGTTATCTACATTGAAGATAGAGTGGTGGGACAACATTGATTCTCATTGAACTGCTTTCGTTCTTAGTACTAGCCTTATGTGTATCCTATCCTATCCTATGCCATTCCATTCAGTTACATATGACATCACTGAATGTTATGCATATCAGGTTTTATATTGGAGCAATGGAGTGATGGTGTGAGTCGATAATTGGGCAGGTGACAGAGCACTAAGGACAGAGATTCAGGGGAAAGAAAGACGACTAATGAATGGTCCCAAGATCACATATTTTTATTTTATATATTTTCATGTAGGCATTTTTGTATTGAAAGTGATCCCTCTCTCTTGTTTGGTGAAAGCGATGTAGCTATAAATTCTCCTCTCTATTTTGCTTTGGAAGAAAATACTACACTAGTCATCGTTTGTGGTTAACAGAGGCTTTCTTGTTTAATTAAAGGTACGGGTGCTATTTATTTATTTATTTCTTTTTCTAATCGTTTCTAGATTTTATGATTGCATAGTTGTTGTTGTATATATATAAAGGGTGAGTTTACTGGGGGCTGTTGTTAAAAGAGTACAACAGTAGTATATCTACCTTCATTGATTTTCATGCAACTATTGCTGGATTCTCCTTTAGTTTGCCAAGTTACATAAACTGGTGGGGAATGCTCATCGTAGAGTACTGATGACAACGAACAGAAACTTCTCATGACCTTAATCTGAAACAGGGCCGACGCCGACTGTTCGAGGGGCCAGATCCGGTGAAGCAGAGAGAGAGAGAGAGAGAGAGGGCAAGCGAGGCTGAAAAATCTTGCCACAGTGGGCAAGGCGATTTGGCAGCGGCTTAACTAGCGAGCCGGAGACGAGGCTGTTGGGTGTGGCTTTGGGAGGTTTTCCTCGCCAGTTTGCAACTAACAGCTGAGGCTGCTAGAGATGCTCTTCTCCTTCCAATGAATTGTTCACATTCTTTGCACATATTACACAATTGCCATCTCATACCTTCACCTATACCCAATTTCAAATTTCAAAACCCATCCTCTCTCTCTTGCCCCCGTTTATATCAACAATTTTTTTTCCCTGTTCCAAAACTCAAGTTGATTGTGTTTGGTCCTATTGAAGCAAGTTATGTTTTTTCTCTTTTATCTGTAAAGGACCTGGGGAAGCTGCTGTGCAACTTCGTGCTGCACAGCGTGCTGCGCACCCGCCGGCGCGCCTTGCCGGCATCGGTCCGGCGATCGGAGACGTTCAACGCGTAGAGCTCGTCGAGTTTAATGTGTGCGCCAAAAATCAGCTCGATCAAATATTGTTAAGTGCCTCATCCAAACACATATAACTTGAAAAAAATGAAATCCAAATGGATACAAAACACTGGATTAAAACCACTGAATCCATTTTTTTCAAGTTATATGTGTTCAGATTAGGCACTTATCGATATTTGATCGAGCTGATTTTTGGCGTGCACATAAAACTCGACGAGCTCTATGCGTTGAACGTCTCCGATCGCCGAACCGATGCCGGAAAGGCGCGCCAACAGGTGCGCAGCACGCTGTGCAGCACGAAGCTGCACAGCAGCTTCCCCCAGTCCGGAAATGGCATTTTGATTTCTGAAATGGGTTTTGAATGGTAACTGGCATTTTGATTTCATCGTTGCGAGAGAGGGGGATACTTTTCTTTAATAAGCAAACTATGACAGAGGCTTTCTCCCTAAACTTTCTGGTAAAATTCTAGGTTGTTAACGTGTTTCTTTTTTTCGATTGTTACAATAATAAATTGGTGTTTGGTAATGTAAAGGAAAGAGAGAGGAAAACTTTTATTTCCTTTACATCTTTTTTTATTTTTCTCTCTCACCCCTTCTGCTTAAATTTTTTTTTTCAAAAATGATTTTTTCTCTACGAAATTGGTCTTTGTTATTATGAAAGGAAGAGTGGGGGGTGGTGATGGTGCAATGTGCATGGCATTGGGTGAGGGGAGCGGTGGTGTGGTGAGGGGTTGGAGAGGGTAACGATAAGAAAAATAACTGAATTTGTGTTCCCTTATTTTTAAAAGCAAATTTTCATAGGAATATAGTTAAATTTGATGGGATCAATATTGTGTAAGAATGGTTGATTACTCTGTTTTAAATATTGGAGAAGTGCCTAGGTACAACGTCCAAAACACATTTTTGGAGAATAATGCAGAGTGGATTCTCTTCCAATCCAAACATTAAGAGATATACATATTTTTTATCACATAAGCATCAAGAGAGAGCTATGATAGTTTTAACAAATATTTTGTGGTCAAAGATTTAAGAGATGTTTTTTTTTTTTTTTTAGTCTTATCCCGAATGATGGTTGTGTAGTGGGATTAAAAATGTTAGAAGAACTTTTTATATTCCTTTTATGTTTCTCCTTTTACATTTATTTTGTTAACTTTTGACCATAAGTCCAAGGCCATACTACTAAGTTCGATTTTTGAAAGAGTTTATAATAGTCTAAAGAATTGTACAGGTAAATGTTTTGGGAGATCTTACCAATGCAATACCAATGGATTAATTTCACTAATGATATAGGTACCGACGGGCGGGGAGGGAAATCGTACCGACCAACCGCGCCGGCGATCTCCGGCCGCCAGACGATCGATCTGAGTCGTCCAAAAATTCTAAAAAAAAACCGAGTGGGCTAGAGAGGGAATCAATGGCATCCGAGGTGTGTAGGGTGCTCGGATCAAGCACCCTACAAACCTCGGATGCTGTTGATTCCCGCGAAGGGCCCCTTGGTTTTTTTTTAAAGAATTTTTGGACGACTCGGATTGGCCGTTCGGTAGCCAGAGACGGCCCGGGGCGGCGGTCGATACGATTTCCCTCCCCGGCCGGTTGGTACTCATAGCAGTACTCGATTAATTTCTTTGGAAGTTAGATTATTTTCAACCAAATCCAGAACAGTCCAATTTGGATCGGACGCTGGGGGCTGCTGTCCTGATTTTGGGGCCCACCCCGGTCTCGTTCCGATGATCGGAATCGTTCACTTTGTAGAGCTCATCGAGTAGAACAACTATGCAAAAAATCAGCTTAATTGGATATCATTAAGTGCCTGATTGGAGCCCATATAACTCTCGGTCCATGGGTTACAGTGGATTTGATCCAGTGTTTCGGATCCATTTTTTTCAAGATAAAAAGGTTCCGATCAGGCACTCAATGATGTCCAATTAAGCTAATTTTTTGCATAATTGTTCTACTCAACGAGTTCTACAAAGTGAACGATTTCGATTATCTGAACAAGATCGGGATGGACCCCAAAATCGGGCACAACAGAACCCTGGTGTCCCCAAGGGGACAGCAGCCCCTTGCGTCCATTTGGATCTTACCAATGCCCCATCATTCAATAATTCTAACACCACACCCACTTACACACCCATTCACACACCCACACTCACAACAATGGTGGGGCCCACACACACTGGATGTGTAGTGTGTGCGGGCCCCACCATTGTTGTGAGTGTGGGTGTGTGAATGGGTGTGTAAGTGGGTGTGGTGGTAGAAGAACTCCCCATCATTTCCTCCGTTACTGTTAAAAAACAAGGGTACAATTGGAAAACTCCATTATATCGATACATGTGCCACAATCTGCTGAAAATCCATAGACAGATGTCTTTATAAATACCCTAATTCCACACACACACTCACAGAGCAGAGAGAGAGAGAGAGAGAGAGAGATGCCGGATTTCCCGATCGACGTGATCGTCGACATACTCTCGCGGCTTCCAGTAAAATCACTTCTACGTTTCAGGTGCGTTTCTAAACCCTTTTGTGCTCTCATAGACAATCATGACTTCATCAAATCGCACCTCAAGCGATCCATCGATACCAAAACCCATCGCAGCCTCATCCTCAGGGACTCTTACCTTTACTCCCTGGACCTCGATTCCCTCGATCATGCCGTTGAACTTGACCACCCGTTGAAGTCTAGGGACTTTGGCACTGAGGTTTTGGGCTCTTGTGATGGTTTGGTTTGTTTGTATAACGGTGAAGAAGATATTGCTATTTGGAACCCATCGACCCGAAGGTACCGGAAGTTACCGGTAGAAGAGATTGAATTCCCTGATTATTTTACCAGTTGCCAGTATACAATTTACGGTTTGGGGTATGATCCGGTTACTGTTGATTATAAGGTAGTGAGGTTTATTCAGTTTTATGGTCAAGATGTTTGGGACTCTTTTGACTCGGAAGTTAAGGTCTATAGCATGAAGTCTAACTTGTGGCGAAGGATCCAGGATTTCCCATATTATCTTCGTTACAAGCGATGTTATGGTGTGCTTGTTGGGAGCGCTTTACATTGGGTTGTGAGTCAAAAGCCCGAGTCAGATACTGCTAATTTGATTGCTGCGTTTGATCTCACTACTGAGGAGTATCTGTTAGTGCCGCAACCTGAATTTTCTAGCAAGGATTTTCATATGAATATAGGGGAGTTGGAAGGGTGTCTGTGCATACTCTGCAATTATATTCAAAAACGAGTTGATGTGTGGGTGATGAAGGATTATGGAGTGAAGGAGTCGTGGACGAAACTATTTTCTGTTGCTCAACCAGCAGTGATTAGATCTTTTGAATTTGTGATTCCTTTAGCTTATTCAAAGGGTGGTCGTGACGTCCTTTTGGTTCAAGACAATAAGAAGCTTGTTTGGTATGATCTCGAACTTAAAATAATTAAGAACATCAAGGCTCCTGGTATACCGAAGTATTTTGAATCATTTGTCTGTGTGGAAAGCCTTGTTCCCCTCGGTGGGGGAGGTGAAACTTGTGGGAAGAGTCATGACATTAAAGGGAAGAAGAAGAAGAATACGCCAAAGAAGAATGAGAAGAAGAGGTAAATAACACAAGTCATTCTTGTTTTCAACTGATTTCTTAAATGTTGTGTGTGGCAGTCGTGAATTGACTATTGTTTTATTTTGATATTAGGATTCCTCAATTTCTTTTGAGTGGATTAGACTGCTAACGTGAATTGTGCTAAGGTGTTGTCAACGTATCAGGAGAGTTACTTTGCTTCCTGTTTCCTTACATATATACTGATATCATCACACAAGATAGTCTTCAACTATGTAGTATAGACTATACAGTGATAAATACACAATACTCCAATCTATTGTAACTTGCATGGGAATTTTGCTGGTTCATAGGTGGTTTATTCCATATCCTACCTGATTTCGTTTCCTTCCTCCTGTACTATTTTTCACGTTCTTTAAATCGTTAGCAAAATCAAGTTGAGGAGTTATGGCCTATATAACAGCATTCATACTTGGCCTTTTCTATTCCTAAATTGTCATATGCATAAAATGCTTGTGGGTTTTATTTGTAGACCTTGCTAGATGACACGCCATAAGTATTTGTAGACCTTGCTTGTGGGTTTTATTTATTTGTTACCCTGACAGTATGACGATTATGATCTTAAGTATTTGGCTGTCTTCTGACTTGCAATGTTTCTGAAATAGAGAGATAGATTGTCTTTTGTAAAGTTGCAATCTGCATTGGGTATTGAAGTATTTTGTTTATTTGCTTCTGCGTTACTTACATTTTAACTTCTTGCCTCAAATTTTCTCTCTCTCTCTTTTTGGTTTTAGAGATGATTTCCTGTCGAAGGGGTTCAAACTGGTGCTTTAGGCTAGTGAAGGGAACTGGAAATGAAGCGAGAAGTTATATTGGTAAGTAAAGTATCTGCTTAGTGTGTCGTACACTGGTATCATCATATAATCTAAGTCATCTTACCTACATTGGGCGTGGCTTTTTTTCTGTTTCTATTTTTTGTATTTGTTATTTTTGTTTGCAATTGGTAGGAGGGCCTTGGCTATATTGGCTTGTGCATCTATATCACAAGCTATTGCAGTCTGATTTTTTGAGCTGTAGGTATATAAGCAGAGACCAATTTGAAGATGGAGTGGTGGGACAATATTGATGCATCTTGAACTTCTTTCTTCCTTAGTACTAACCTTGAGTGTGTCCTATGCCCTTTCATTCTTTTATAGATTATAACATCACTAATCTTATCCATATCAGGTTTTGTATTGGAACAGTGGAGAGATGTTACGAGTAGATAATCGGGCATGTGACATGTAACTGAGGATTAGAGTTTCAGGGGAAAGAAAGAAGACTAATGAAGGTTTCTCCAAAGATCGCATTTATGTTTCTATCATTATATTGTTATGTAAGTGTTTGTTTAGAAGTACAGTGGGCAATTGCAGAAGTAACCTATCCCTTTTCTTGTTTGGTGAAAACGATGAGCTATGAATACTTTGCCTAATTTTACTTTGAAATTTACATGGTTATCTTTTGCAGTTAACGGATCTCTTTCTTGTTTAATGAAAGGTGACTCTGCTTTGTTTGATTCCCATTTTTGAAAATTAACTATTTTTGATATAACGAATGGTAATAAGTGGAGAGAGTTAGAGAAAGTTATTGAGAATCGTGGAAGGAGAAAAATATTTTTCTCAAAGATGGGAAAGAACAAAGGCATGTAATTTTATTCTTTTTCCCAGCCGTCTGCTAGGTTTTGTGATTGAATGGTTGCAGTTAACGGATTCTCCTTGATTTTTTAACAACCCCAGTACATTGTGTAGCTTTACACGTCTGTATCTATAATGCAAAAAATTAGACTGATCGAATAACGATAAGTAATTGATTCAAATAGCCCAATTTAGGGATTTTTATCACTAGTTACAGAAAATTACATCTTAATTTTTATTAAGTTACGGTAACATGGAATACTTAATTACCATTAGGTCCATTTTTTACAAAATAAATTTACCATTATCACCCAAGGATACCCTAGGGCCTAGGGTGGGTTTAGGTCTAGGAGCTTTTATAGAGCCATAAGGTTTATGTATAGGCACTTTTATGGGATTTTAGGGTGCATTTTTTTATCTTAGGGTTTTAGCGGTTTAGACATTTTCATAGGGTACCCTAAAGTTTAGGCATTTTCAAGGTTTAGGATTTAAGGCCCTTTCAGAGTTTTATAGTGTTTCATTAATTAGAGGTGACCTGATGAGAATTACTTTTTATTTTCTGTACCTACACGTAAATAGCCCATAACAAGAACTTAACGATTGTTTTTATGTCCGATTAACCTAATTTTTTGCACCGTTCAAAAAAGCCTAATTTTTTGCATGGATAATGATTGTGCCAAGACCTATAAAATTAACGATTGATTGTCAACATATATAGTAAAGCTCACTCTAATTTGGTGGTTTGTTTCTGTTTCAGAGGTGTGTTTGAGTCTTTAAGTAAATGACTACCCTTTTCAAAACGTTAAAGTTTCACCACACTACAATCACCAATGTACATAATAGTCTTGCTATGTTACAAACTCCAACACTCTTTACACTTTTCTATATATTTTCACACTTTCATTATGGCTCAATTTGTTTCGATATGAAATGTTTTACAATATAAAAATATTTTACATTTCAGAAAATAAATTTCAAACTTTTATTTTTTGGTGCTTGGTTGACACTTGAAAATATTTTCAAAAATCAACAAAATAGTGGGGGGTGTGCTAAACAGGGGAGAGATATGAGATTATTGAAATTGAACGTAAGTTAGGATTGACGATCAAGGAATCTGAGCAGTGAGAATTGCGGTAGAAGGCAGTGGGTTCATTTCGAAAAATAACTACATACAAAATATTTAAAGGTAAGTCATTTTCATCCAATTGATGGAAAATGTTTTACATGTAAAATATTTTTCTCATTTTTTTACACAACCAAACACCGAAAAATAGGTAAAATATTTTATGTCCAACGAAATGGAGCCTACATATCAATGCATTTTTTCAACATTAACAAAAGCTTACTGATCTCTCTTTTTTTTTAGCGTTTTCCATCTCACAAAACTATTGCGGATAATTTGATTAAAGTTTAAGAGAAATGATATTGGCACTCCAAAAATTAATGCAAGCACTCCAAGAAACGAAGAAAAGTGACTTTGGAGTTACACTAATTTTGGAAGAGTAAAATTTTTAATTTTCCCTTCATTTCTTTCACTTTTCTCAAGTTCCAAACAAAGTCTAAAAGAAGGACCTAAAATAAAAATACCGCGTATGTTCCAATACTTACCTATTCAAGCCAACCTGCAGTGCCGTGTCTTAGGAGCATCTCCAACCCATGGCTTCATGTTGGAGATATCAAACGTTTTTTTGAAGGCTGACGTAGCATTTTGACATCTTTAATTTGACATCAAAGCCTTCCTTTCCAATCCTTGATGTCAAATTATATTTATTTGACATCAAATTATCCATCTCCAACCCTTAAGTCAATATACAAATGGTCATTTTTTGAAATTTGGCATGGAGGAGGGAGGTTGTCAACTTTGACAACTTTGTCATTTCCTTCAAATCCACGTAGGATTAGCATCAAAGAAGGCTGCTGGTCTGGATTGAATTTTGGTGTCAAATGTTACCGTTAACATGCCCACGTAGATTTGACATCTTCCATTGGAGATGCTAATGAAGTCATTTTTTTGGGGTGATTTTCCTTATTTCCAAATTGTTAACCGACACACCCTCCAAGGAAGTGCGGAAATTAATATGAATGTTGTTTTAGTATTCTTCAAATTGTTAACTTTAAAAAATGCAAAAATTTTCTCATAAACGTACAATTAACAATTTAGGGAGTAGGAAAATCTACGCTCTCTCTTTTTTTCCGGTCAATAATGAAGTCATTTTCATCTCGGGGTCACACACTTGGTCTCATATGCCATATTGCCATATATATGCCCCCCAACATTTTCTCTGTGTTCAAAAGTTGGACTCCCGAAAATCCTAATCGAGAGGGAGATTAACAGAGAGAGACATGGCGGTTTTTCCCTTAGACGTGATCGTGGAGATACTATTGCGACTTCCGGTGAAACCGCTTTTGCGTTTCAGGTGCGTTTCTAAACCGTTGTGCGCTCTTATAGACAGTCACGATTTCATCAGATCGCACCTGAAGCTTTCGGACGAAACCAGAAACCATCTCAGCCTCATACTCTTTAGTCGTAGCCTGTATTCTGTAGACTTCGCTTCACTGGATAATGCCGTAGAGCTTGACCATCCTTTGATATCTAGGGATAACCGTACCGAGGTTCTGGGATATTGTGATGGTTTGATTTGTTTGATTAATTGCCCAGATATGGGCCCTATGGCTATTTGGAACCCATCGACCAGAAGGTGCCACAAGTTACCAATTTTAGAATTAGAGTCACTGGGCCAGGTTACCGCTCAACATGATATGATGTACGGTTTTGGGTATGATTCAGTTAATGATGATTATAAGGTAGTGAGCATTTTTCAGATGATCGGAGATCGTAAGGACTCTTTTGTCTCTTTTGTGAAGGTCTACAGTATGAAGTCTAATTCATGGGGAAGGATCCAAGATTTCCCATATTGTCATCCTTATAAGTGGCGTTGTGGCGTGCTTGTTGGTAGTGCCTTGCATTGGGTTGTGAGACGAATGCCCGAGGATACTGCTAATCTGATTGCTGCATTTGATCTTACAAACGAGGACTATAAATTAGTGCCGCAACCTGAATTTTCTGACAATACTTTTCACATGTATATAGCGGAGTTGGGAGGGTGTCTATGCATACTTTGCAATTATGACCCAGCCCGATTTGAGGTCTGGGTGATGAAAGATTACGGAGTCAAGGAATCGTGGAGTAAACTGTTTTCTATGGCACAACCAGAAGAGATTAGGTCCTTAGATTTTGTGGTTCCTGTAGCTTATTCAAAGAGTGGTTGTGAAGTCCTGTTGGTTCAAGAGCATTACAAACTTGTTTCGTATGATCTTGAGCACAAAACAATTAAGAAGATTAACATTCTTGGAATACCGAATGAGTTTGACTTAGCAGTATGTGTGGAAAGCCTTGTTCCACTCAATGGAAGAGGTAAAACTTATGGGAAGAATCAGGGATATGAAAGGGAGAAGAAGAAGAAGAAGAAGAAGAGGTAACTAGTAGAAGACATTGTTCTTTTCAAATGCTATCATCAATGTTGTCATATTCATGGTCGTTGTGATTACAATATGAGTATATAACATCTGGACTTCTTTGTATTTCTATTTGATTAGACTGCTAATGTGTTGTCAATGTATCAGGAGAATTAGTGGTTTAGTACTTTGCTTCATGTTCCCTTCGATACCTTGCCATTATTCCATACGATAGTCTTCCTTTAATAAGTACAAATAAATGAAGAGAGAAAGATTTTAGTGTCCAATGTACAGTGTACGAGCCTTGTGTTTGAATATGTTCTCAATCAATACATGATATCAAGGAAAAAATTTAGTTGGCACAGAACTATGTTAGCTCATTAAGGTGGTCTATCCCATACTCTCCTGTGGTCTCCCCCAATCCTTTTCTCATTCCTGGAATTTGTTCTATGATATTATTCCTTACTTGAATTGTAACAACAATAGCACAATAACAATAGAACCCATGTAGCCCCCAATCATTGGGGGTATGGGCGGGGGAGGATTGGAGACCTAACTTTTGGTAATATGCACAAAGTGGCTGCTCTCATAATACTATTGGTTTTAGTGGCACCCTACACCTGTTTATAAGCAAAAAAAAAAAGTTTAGGAATTGTGGCATAGACAACAACCCTCATCCTTATTCATTCTTAGATTGCCCTATGCATAAGTTTGTGTGCATTTGGGTTGTATTGGAAGACCTTGCTAGATGACACCAAGAAATTTTGATTACCCTGATAGTATGAGGTTTATGACTCAAGTATTTGGCTTTCTTTTGGCTTGACCTGTTTCTTTATTGTCTTCTATAAAGTATAGGTATATCCGTTTATGCATTGGGCACCAAAGTCTTGTCTCTTTTTTTTTTTACTTCTTGATTTCTTATCTTTTGATTTCGTGCCTCACAAATTCTCTTTGGTTTGATTTAGGGACGATTTCCTGTCAAAGGGGTTCAAACTAGTGCTTTAGGCAAGTGAAGGGAACTATAAATGAAGCCAGAAATTATAGTGGTAAGTATCTATTTAGTGTGTCGTAACACTGCTATTAGAACATATCCAAGTCATCTCATCTACAATTGGTGTGGCTTTCTTCCTGTTTTCTTTTTTCTTTTTTCTGTTTTCTTTTTTCCAATTTTTTGCTTTCATTCTTTTGTTTCCAATTGGTAAGAGGGGCTTGGCCATATTGGCTGGTACAATAATATGGAGAGACAAATCGTAGATATTTTGATGGGGAGGAGAGGCCATTGTTCAAAATTAAGAGTCTTTTGGTTAATACCTTGGTTAATTGGGAGTCGAGGGAGAGTCCCTATATTGAATCTATTCTTTGGAATCATTTTTTTTTTTTATGTTTCCAGGCGCTTTTCCAAACCGTTTTGTCCTCTTACAGACAATCATGATTTTATCAAAATCGCATCTGAAGTAATTGATGGAAACAAAAAAACATCTTAGCCTCATACTCGGGAATTGTAGCCTATATTCTCGCTTCACTGGATAATGCCTTAGAGCTTGACCACCCTTTGATGTCTAGGGATTCCTGTGCTGACTGCTGAGGTTTTGGGATCCTGCGATGGTTTTATTTGTTTGAATAATTGCTCAGATATGGCTTATTTGGAACCCATCGACCCGAAGGTGCCACGAGTTACCATTTTTGGAGATCAATTTATTGGGCTATGGTACCGTTTTTCAAGTTCATGATTTATGGTTTTGGGTATGATTCGGCTACTGATGATTATAATGTAGTGATGCTTGATGTGGTCAATTTAGAGAGAGAGGAATCATAGATATTTTGATGGGGAGGAGAGGTCTTTATTTAATATAAGAGTCTTATGATTTCTACTTGGTTTAGTTGGGAGTCAAGGGTGTGCAACCCTACTTTGAGTCAATTTTTGACTTGTTAGATATTTTTGGGATATAGAGGGGTGTTTAGATCCTTTTATATTTTGAACTTTTGTTTTTACTCCTTGCTTTCTTTTGTACATGGGTGGCATCCCCTTGGATGCCTTTTCAATGAAGCTTTTTTACTTATGGTAAAAATGTCGGAGATGGTGCAGGCTCTTTTAGTTCTTTTGTTAAGGTCTACATAAGTTTAATTCATGGCGTAGTATTCAAGATTTCAATTATTATCATCCTTTTTAAGTGGTGTTGTGGGGTGCTTGTTGGTAGTTCCTTACATTGGGTCATGAGACAGAGGCCTCAGTCAGATACTACTAATTTGATTGCTTCATTTGATCTTAGAGACGAGACAATCGATTAATGCTGCAACCTGAATTTTCTGACAAGAATTTAATATGAATATAGTGAAGTGGGGAGGGTGTCTATGAATTTGCAATCATAACCAAGTTCAAGTGGATGTGTGGGTGATGAAAGATTTTGGAGTGAAGGAATCATGGAGTCAACTGTTTTCTGTAGCACAGCCGATTAGGTCATTTGAATTTGTAGTTCCTTTAGCTTACTCAAAGAATGGTCATGAAGTCCTATTGGCTCAAGGCGATAACACGCTTGTTTGGTATGATCTTGACCATAAAACAATTAAGAAGATAAACGTTCATGGAATGCTGAATGAAATTTGAATTATCAGCATGTGTGGAATGCCTTGTTCCATTCAATGGAGGTGATGAAACTTATGGGAATAATTAGGAATTTGAAAGGAAGAGAGGTAAATATTATAACCCATTGTTCTTTTCAAATGGTATCATCACTGATTCACTGTTGTCATATTCACGGCTGTCGATATTTGAATATGACATCTGGAGTTTTCTGTATTTCTATTCGATTAGCCTGCTAATGTATTGTCAATGTATCAGGAGAATTAGTAGTATTTTGGTTCTTTTTTCCTTAGATACCTTGACATTGTTCCATAAGATAGCCTTCAACTAATAAGCACAAGTAAATGAAGTGAGAAATATTTTACTGTCCAATGTATCGTATACAAGCTTCATCTTTCTATATGTTAATCAATACATTTGATCAAGAAAAACTTTTAGTTGCCATGGGAATTATGCTAGCCGACCCCAAGTGATTGGGACATAAGACTCAGTTTGGTTTGGTTTGGTTATGGGAATTATGCTAGCTCATTATAGTGGTTAAACCCAATATCATTTCCTCCTTGTTAGATTTTGGCGAGTGATTTTGGCACTCCCCAAATTGATATGGAATTGATTTTGGCACTCCCCTAAGGAGTGTTGTTATCAATTTGGGGAGTGCCAAAATCAATTCCCTAGATTTTCTATGATAATATTCCTTACATAAATTGTAAGCAAAAAACAAGTTTCGGCATTTTGGCATAACAACGACATTAACCTTACGCATTCTTTAGATTGTCCTATGTACAAAAGCACTTGTGGGTATTATCGCTAGACCTTGCTAAATAACCACTATTACCCTGATAGTATGAGGAATCGAGGATTATGACTCAAGTATTTTGCTTACTTATGGCTCGCACTGTTTCTGCGCACTGAAGTATTTTGTTATTTGCTTCAGCATTAGTTACCTTATATATTCAGATTCTTGCTTCAAATTTATTGGTTTGTTTTAGAGATGATTTTCTGTTGAAGGGCTTCAAACTGGTGCTTTAGGTAATTGAAGGGAACTGGAAATGGAGCAAAGAAGTTATAGTGGTAGTGAAGTAGTATTATTGTGTATTGTGCTAAATTATCCGTTACGCTGCTATAGTGCTATTAGCATACTGCATATATTCAAGTCATCTTCTCGACATTGGGCGTGGCTTTCTTTCTGCTTTCGTTTTTTCTCTCTTTTTCTTTTGTGCTTTTTGTTGCCAATTGTGAGAGGGGGGCTTGGCTCGGTATTCTAAATGGCAGCCTGCCGCCACGATTATACCCATCGGCGGTTCATTAGGCGACAAGGGAGATTAGGCGGAGGCGAAAGGTTGGATTCGAAAGCAAGTCCCCTGCTTTCCCCGCCTCTTTTACTTGTTTATTGACCAACTTATTTTATCGCATCCAGAATTTATTCCACAAGAAATTCATAGAAAAAAATTGAAACATATTTGAAAAAAACATAGAATCTCTCGGCGGCTGCCTAGGCGGGCTAAGCGCTTGGCGGTGGGTTGCTGCCCGACTAGCGCCAAGCACCTTTTAGAACACTGGCTTGGCTATATTGGCTGGTAAGAAAATATGACAAGCTATTGCTGTATAATTTTTCTAGCTGTAGCTATATAATTAGAGACTAGTTATCTGCATTGAAGATAGAGTGGTGGGAAAACATTGATGCATATTGGATTGCTTACTTAGCAATAGCCTTGAGTGTAACGTAGGCCCTTTCATTCATTTTTATATAACATCAGTACTAGTCTTATCCATGTCAGGTTTTTTGTTGGAACAATGGATTGATGGGGCGAGTATATAATCGGGCATGTTGCTGAGTACTGACAATCAGAGATTTTGGGGAAAGAAAGAAGACTAATGAAGGGTTCTCCAATATCATAAATATGTTTCTATCAGTAATTATTATTATATTTTTTTTATGCATGTGTTGTATTAGAAGTACAGTGGACAACTGCAGAAGTTAACATATTCTGTTCTTGTTTGGCGAAGGCGATGAGCTATTAATACTTTGCATAATTTTGCTTTGAAAATATAAGCAGTCATCTTTTGCAGTTGACGGGTGGCCCCTTTCTTGTTTAATGATAGGTACGGGTGCTATTTTTTTCCCTTTCAGCATCACTAGTTTTGAATGGTCGTTTTTAAAGAGTGCGTTTACTAGGGGCCGTTTCGGAACAGTATCTACCTTCCTTGCATACTACTACTCTTGGATTCTCCTTTGTTTTTGAAAAGTTCCATGAACTGGTTGGGAATGCTCGTTACGGAGTGACTTGGCAAAAAAACCCTTATTCAGTCCCTTATATCGAGGACGATGGTGTTGTAACATAATCAATGAGGCTTTGCTCCGGTCGACAGCTTTGTCAACATGGCTTCAGCTCTAGTCAACAAGACAGTCGAAGCTTAGGGCGCCTTTGGCGTGCCAAAACAACAATTGAGTGTACATTTCAACTTCGATTTTGAGTCGATTATTATGACCATTGGTCCCCTTTTGTCCTGAATGTTCGACTTGGTATGATGTTAAGCATAAAATAGTTAAGAATATCGACATTGAGGTTAATTCCCCAATCATCCTTTTCATTCTGAAATGGAGATCTCCATGAGGAAACTGATTGCGAGGGAGGAGGCCAAACTAATTCCAGAAGGGAAGAAGAGGAGATATACCCACACTAGAAATGCTACATAACGAAAAAATAATTCTCGGAAAACAAACTGGAGCAACCAATCGTTAACGATGTGGCCTCCCCATCACCAAAATACTTGGCACTTTGGTGCCAGCATTTTTGTTGCATATTTTCCAGTAAAGATTCAGCTTTGTTTAATAAATTTTTCTTATAATACATCCGACCCTTCCTCCCATGGCATAACATGGGTTAGCCGAAAATTTTTGGGCAGTGACCTTTTCTTTACAGGTAGAGGCTAAAATGCATTTTTGGTTTTTAATGTTAGAGAGCAAAATGCAAAAGTAGGGGGAGATGAGCGTGCATGTACTTCTAAAACACTTCTCGTGTTGCAAAACGCATTCTGCAAATATCTTCCAAACACCTTACAAGTACAATAATAATATGTAACATTTTACCCCTAGTTCAATCCAAAAAATGGAGGCTCCCTAACGGGGTGAGGTACAATCTAGTTTTCTAAATGTCCAGTTTGGTCCAGTTTTGGGCATTTGGGGGCTCCTCCCGGGCTGACAATAACGATCGGAATCGTTCATTTTATAGAGCTCGTTGAGTATGTGACTAGGTAAAAGAAAATTAGCTTGGTCGAATATTGATAGATACATAAACAAAACACATTTGTACAAGAAAAATGAGAGGATGAAAATTAAGTTGAAACTCATGATTGTCCATTTTTTTTTTTGTACAAATACATTTCGCTTATATACTTATTGATGTTTGATCAAGCTAATTTTTTGTTTGAATGACATACTCAACGAGCTCTACAAATGAATGATACCGATCGTTGTTATGGGCCTGAGAGGGGCCCACAAAGGCACAAAAGGCCCAAAACTGGACCAATTACCAAATGTATTCTGTAATTTATTTTCCATCTATTTTTAGAGTGTTTGGTTAGGAAGTAAATAATTGATATTTTGTATATTCAAAAAAAAAAGTTAGAGTTTTAATTGGAGGGGAGGGGAAGGAAATCAAGAAAATCAAGAGTTTCAAAATATAGAAACGTTGGAGAGGCTCTGACCTCTCTCTACCATTTTTGGAGTGCTCTTAGGGTTTCATCCCTCTCTTCTTAGGGTTTCATCCCTACCTTCTCCCTACCTAGTTAGAGTTTTTTACCAGTTTCTCAGTCTCAATCCAGCTCTATTGTCTCCGCCCACTCTCGCCTCCGCCCTCGACCTCCGTTTCGGGGAGGTGGGGCCGCCGCCCTCCATGGCCCACCTCCCCTCCCCCACTCTGTCTTGCCGGCCACCCACCCTCATCCCGAGGCCGGCCTCCAGATCGGATCTTGTTCCCCTAACCTCTTCCGCCGCCTTCCTCGCTTCCCCGCCACCAATCTCCCGCACCACTCCTTCCTCACCTCCTAACCCCCACCACCTCCCACCCTCTTCTCCACCGTTCTTGACCCCCACTTCTCCCCTCACCATGGGTCTGTTTTTTCTGATCAAATATGACCGTGGGTTGATGTTGGGTGGCTTGTGCCCCTCCGGTGAATAATGAGTCCAGAGGCCGGCGGCGGCGGCTATGGCGCTTGGTTCCTCCACCGGGGAAGCAGCTTGGCAGCAAACTCGGTCTCACTCGGCAACTCGGTGGTGCGACTCAGTGGGGCAACTCAGCGGGCCGGATCAGTGGGTAGCTTAGTGTTCTGAGCTTCTAACCTAGCTGTGTTTTTTTATCTTTTTTAGTTTGTTTCTGTTGTTTTGGGCTTTTGTTGAGCTATGCAAAGCTTTATGCGATTTTGTTATGTTGTTCACGGCTGGGAAGTTTTGTTGTTCACGGCTGTGGTGCCGTTCGGATTTCATTTGCGCTTTCTCGGGTTTGAGCTGGGATCCGTTAGGATTTTCTACTACCTGGACCTAGATTGGTTCCTACTCTAGGCGTTTCGTCGGTCTTGCTTCTGCAAGAGGTGCCTGTGTCGAAGTCTTGGTAGTTTTTGTTCATTCCTGTATCTTTAATGAAATTTGTATTGCCTTCGGGCTTATTATGGAATGAAATTGACATTTTCAAAAAAAAAAAATATATATATATATAGAAACGTTTTTTCAGAAAAACTGAGACAACTAAGACAGGCTTCAGTAGTGCTCGAGCAACGTGCCAGTTTTCTGCAATTTATTTATATGCGGTTCAATGGGGTTTCTACCTTTCCGAACACATTAGAGCCGCCTCTCTCTTACTCCAAATCTCAGAGAACACTTGCTTTCAAAATAACTCAAAGAGTTCTTTTCCAACTTTGATTCTACTGTTTGAATTGTTCTTTCGGTGGATTCTCGAAGTATTGGAGGATTTGAGGATTCAAGGCGTTCAACGATCAATCAGTTGGTGCGGTGTACGTAGATTCAGCAAATTAATCTTTAGTCAGTTAGTAAAGATTCACAATTATTTTACTTAAGGTCGTTTTGTAACTGCACAATGATGGTTTTTAGTAAGTTGCCCTCCTCTCGTGGTTTTTTTTAAAGAATTTTTCACGTATATCCTTGTATTCATCGTTTTTTTTTTCCGATTCCTTTCAGTTTGCTTGTTGAATTTTTATAACGAAAAAGGAATTTCAAACACTAATCTTATTCTTTGAGAGACTTGGGCGTTGTAGCTTTTGTAGTTGATGTTACATATGTTTTTTTTTTTTTGGAAAGATGTTACATATGTTCGTGTGCTACATCCTACATATTAGTATTCAAAAGTGAGTTAGGTGTTGTTCCGCTTTCAAGCTCAAATATAATGAAATGAAAAATAATTTTTAAAATTTTTTTTTACACCGTTTAAAAGATCTCAATGAGATCTATTAAACAAGATTTATATTGGTAGAAAAATTATTTGCATAAATATATAATTTTTGAACTTAAAATTATCTTTTTTTTCTAAAAGTTCTCTTTCTTATAAATTGGAACACCCCCTTAAAAGTTCTCTTTCTTATAAATTGGAACACCTTAAAAGAGGAACCTTTTATGCAATACTAGTTGGGAATGACATAATTAATACTTGTATCCACTAATGTTTTTGGTAACAAATTGTGCCAAATTTGCATATTGTTCACACTAATTGATAAGTTATGCATCCCCATTTTTTCCATTTACAATTTATTCATTAATGTGAACAACTTGTGATTATGGATGAATAATGTGGTGTTTCCACTAATATTTTTGTTTAACATATTGTGCCAAATTTGCATATTGTTCACACTAATGAATAAGTTGTGCATCACCATTTTTTCATATTCACAACTTTTTCATTAGTGTAAACAATTTGTAATTATAGATGGATTACTTTATTAGTGTGAACATCCCAGTTCCTCCTGATGAAGAAAGACTTTGCGCATATCTTGGCCTCTTAGGTGGTAGCAATGTTGAATTATCTCCCCATTATAATTTTGTTCTCTAGAAAGGACATGCTTAACCCGTTCCGCTAAGGCTATTAATATTTTTTAAGTACTTATTCTGCTTTATGAAATAGGTCATTCATCTCCAATACATTTCCTTTAATTCAAAAAACAAAAGTACTTTTATGTTAGCAAAATGAGACCTAACTAGATAGTTGTTGCCATTGTGTTCAGAAAACCCTCCTAACCGATGATCGGTCAGTTAGTTAAGCAAAAAGTTTTATTTTCCTATCAAACGATGATAGGAGTAGCATTTTTCTATGCTGGAGAGTATGAAGGTTCATTCCTCCTTATTACATTGTAGTTGTGCCACCCTTATCAACTCCTTATGATTTTTTTATTGGGTTTCCATAAGATCTATGGTGAGATTTATGTTATAAATTAAGACCTTTTTTTTTTTCTTTTCAAAATGATAGAAGTTTTAATAATAGAGATAAAATCATACAAATCAGAAGAAGCTGTAATCCTCAAAGTGGGGTTGGACAGCTGTTCAGGCGGGTAGGCTTCCCAAATAAAGACCCCTACATGTCCAAAATCAAACCCTAATAGGCTACGCACTGAAGCAGACAAACCCAACGCGCTTGACAACACAGAACTCACGCACACAAAAACCAACACACCAAACCACCAACGGAAAACACCCACAAACGGGTGAGAAAGTCCCGCGCTGGGGAGAAAGACAAACCCTAACCCTGGGAGCAACCTTCACCATCTCTGTCACACCATAAGACCGTCGTCTTCGTGCAAAAGCCACCAAGCCGTCGAGCAAGCCACCACCATCAGAACCATAGCCACTCAAATGCCATCACCACCATGACCCTTGAAAATGCCAAAAAAGACAGAGATGTGTAGTGGAAAAAACTACCACTGTCGCTATCGGTACCCAACGAGGACAAAACTAGCGCGTAGTGGTGACTGGCGAGGCTCCACCCCTCCCTCGGTAAGGGCAGTGAGGAGAGAGAGATCCACGATCTTTGGGGTGGAGGAGAGAAGAGACAACGATGGAGTAAGGAAAAACCTCTTAGTACGTAAGATGTATGATCTTCTAGTTCTTTTTTTTTCTCTGCCAAAATGTTAGGAGTTTCCATTGATAGGAGAAACAGTACATCAAGAAGAGCAAGATTCTCACAACACAACAAACGAATTGAGCTACAAGGGAGAGAAAGCACCCCACTCCCACATACCTTCTGGGCACAATATTCGCCGCAGAAAGAATGCACAACAAAACCAAAGGAAACCCCCGAAGGGGAGAAAACAGCCCCATCAGAGGTAGGAAACCAAAAAAACAAACGCAGCAGAGAAAAACAAACCAAAACCTACAGAAATAGATCTACACTCTTAAATTCGGCACCGAGATCGCAGATTAATACCCCACCATCTAGCAACACTAACAACTATCTCCGTCCCACAACAACCACCTTGTTAGGGCTCGAACAAGCGACGCCCAAACGATAAGACCCGTCCGGCTTGATAACGCCGATAAAACTCGCACGGTGAGGAATATTGGAAAAGAGAGCACATAAGCGAACTGCACGTGAACGATTAGCGTCATCGATGGAGAGCACCAAACTCAGGGACGGACAGATCTGTAGAGAGAGAGGAGGAGAAAATAGAACCCCAGTCGTAATTATGTCACTGGATAAATCACCGCTCCGATTCTGGGGCTTATTCGCCGGAGGATTTGCTAGTCTACGCAAGTATTATTAATAGTATTTTTTTGACAAAGTCAACGGACCAAAAGAGTTTGGTGGGTATTTTGACCACTTCGACCTCCATATACTGTATATTGCTCCCCTGGTAATTAAAAATTGAAAATTCAGTTACTATTGGAAATTTACTTCTCTCCTTATCCATTGTTTCCTTGACCATAGTTATTCAATTGGAAAGTAATTTATTCTAATTCAATAATTTCGTTCCGCAATTTCATCATCCAAAATTTTAATCTCCATTCCACCTTTGGACACAAATTAGGAGATTGTGTATTTTTATCTCAAATCCTTCATTGAGAGTTAATGGATTTAATACTTTTATAAATTGAGTTTTTATCAGATTATAAATTAAACCCAAAGATCCTTTAATATACACACTATTGCACAGCTAAAGGCATATTTTTGTGGAATCATGTGCTCTTTTACACGCATGTTTTGTGTGTGTCCGTCCATGTAAGATTGTGGATAAATAACAACCCTAAAAAATATGTAGGACTTGATTGTTGTTTTCAAACTTTTTGAACAAAATAGAATATTTGTTTTGATGATAAGAAGTGATATTTCGATATTTCAACTATTAAAATTAAACCCCCTTCCTGGAAGACAATTCCCAAAACAAAACACCAGAAAGATAGTATGAATTTGGTTGCCCTTTTTTAGAGTAACTCTCAACTCTCGGCACAGTTTTCAATAAATCTTTCTCTCTATCTCTCTCCACTCATTACCACTCCAACTCTCAAAAATAACTTTCTAAAAACTCAACCAAACAAAGTGAGAGTCTCTCTATCTCAAATTTTGTCCACATTTCATATAACATAAAATAACATTTACTATTTATATATTTAAATATATAACATTTCTTATATGCAATAGTATGAATTTTAATTATTCCTCTTAAATAAAGTTTTCAACGTCGTAGATTGAAAACATATATGTAATTTTAAAATAACACGCATACCGAAAATTGGACAAAAAATTTGGAATGACAAAAAAAAAAAGAAAAACTACTCCCTTCGTCCTTTTTTTAAAGTCTAGTATTCCATTTTAGGCTGTTCCATTTTGTAAAGTTGGTGGGTAAAAATTGGTAAATTTTTCATTTTGCTCCTAAAAGTATATTCCATTTTAAAAAGTTAGTGAGTAAAAATGTAATGATAATGTTTTCATAGAGGGTAAAGAGAGAAAGTGGAGGTAAAAGTTGATGTGAAAATTGTAATGATGATATTTTTTTAATAAGTTGAAATTACGAAACATGATACTTAAAAAGGGAAGGTGGGAGCACAATATTTCTTTTTTCGCACTTCAACTTTTGATGACCGTACTCCAATACATCTCTTACCACTCCAATAGAGTATTTCTCTTTTCATAGTTCACGTGAATTAAGTGGAAGGTAAACAAAATTTAAATTCACGTTATATGCATTTTAATGGTTGAATTTCGAGACGGCAGCAGGTGCATTTTGGTAATTTGACATAGCGTAGCTTTCCCGACCATTTCTCATTCATACTCATCTTCGCGACATTTGTTCCCCTCTCTCTCTCTCTCTGTCTTCGCCGTCTCTGTCACTCCCCCGCCCTCCCCCCCCCCCCCCCCCTTCTCTCTCTAGAGATTCAGTCCTCAAATTCACCTCCTCGACTCAACCTCGGGTTCCGGTTTCATCGATGGACTCACTCCATCCCTAATCCACCGCCCTTCAATGTCTCTCGTGATCGAAGGCGTACACCAACAACAACAAGGCTTCGATCGCCTCTCCTCCAAGCGCAAGCTAGACGACTATGGCTCCACCGACGACGATGACGACGACGACGACCAAGATTTCTTCCCGTCCGACCTAATCTCCGTCAGGATGCGCAAGGACGAACCCTACGCCGTCAACTCCACGTCATCGGCCAATCACATCATCACTCCACCTCACCACTTCGAACCTAGGGTTTCCTACGCCGAATCGCCACTCCAATTCTTCGTCAGGATGATCTCCGAAGGCACCCTAGTCCTACACGCCAACTCCAAAGACACCGTCAAGTCGATCCACGAACGGATTCAATCGGTTACGGGGATACCGGTAATCGAGCAGCGTTTGATTTACCGGGGAAAGCAGCTCCAGTGGGAGAAAACCCTGGGCGAGTGCTCGGTCCAGAACGATGCCGAACTCCAATTGGTTGGGCGAATGCGTAGCACTCATCACCCGCAAGCTTGGCAGGTAATCGACGAAACCGTTTCGTTAATTTGCCGGCTGTGTAAGGGTCAAGGCTTGCTTTCTGTAGATCAGGTCAAGTCTAGGATAACGGAGTTTTTAAACATGACGCCTAGGAACGACAGCGAAAAGGCTGTCAAGCATTTCCAGGTGTTTTTGTCTGCGAGCGTGCCGGCTGTGCTGGTTATGCTGTATATGTCGCCGTACGAGGGTAATAAGGACTGTGCTGAGGAATTGATTCGGCAGTTTGTCGATTCGAGTGAGAATGGGTTGCCGAAAAATGTACACTCGCTCTGTGCACCTGTGGTGTTGGAGTTTTGTAAGTTACTTGGTAGAGCTGCGGATAATGATCCTTTGTATTCCTTGTGTAGGAGTAGTCTTGGGTCAATGGTGGAATGCATTGGGATAGGTCGGGGGTCGAATAACGGTAAGAGCAGTGAGGAGGAGGCATTGATTGTTGTGCAAGAGATTTACCCGTTTGTTTTAGAGCTTGCAGCTAAGCTGTCTAAAGATCTAGTGTCAAGTATGGAATCATCAACGAGTTCGGGGCCATCGGCGAGTGATGTCCGTGATTTCACAGCATTCTTGGCCCCCCTGCGTACTGCAATTGAGAAGCAGGTGGGTTTTCGGCATTCAGTATTGAGTCTTGGTGAAGGTGACTATAGCCTTCCCTGTTACGGTGAAGAGAGTAAGTTTCTTCATGCTATTTTTACAGACTTATTTGGAAAAGTGGAAACGTGTCTGGTGAAAATGGAGGAGTTCTTGGTTATGAAAGAGAAAGGGGAAGTTGAATCCATTGGTCAAAGATGGTGCCAGTGTCTTGCTATTTTGAAGGAATTGAATAGTATCTCGGAACTTTATGAAGATACAAAAGAACAGTTCTGGACAAATTTGAGGCATAGAAAAGTTTCCGTGTGTTATCTCATTGTTAGATATGCCAAGAGAACTGAGGATCACGAATGGCTTCTTCAGCACAAGGATGTGACAGATTTTGAATCTAGGAGGCATTTAGCTTTGATGATGCTTCCTGAAGTGAAGGATGAGTACGACGAGCTTCATGAGATGCTGATTGACAGGTCACAACTGTTGACAGAATCATTTGAGTACATTGCACATGCAGACCCTGAGACGTTACGTAGTGGTTTATTCATGGAGTTCAAAAACGAAGAGGCTACAGGGCCTGGTGTATTGCGAGAGTGGTTTTTCTTGGTATGCCAAGCAATATTCAATCCACAGAATGCCCTTTTTGCAGCTTGCCCAAATGATCGGAGAAGATTTTTCCCCAATCCTGGTATGTGTTCGCTGTGAATAATCCATGCTTTCTTTATAACATATTTATATTGAATATAAAACATTGCTTGTTCAAAAGTATTATTCTGGAGAGTGTTTTAAAATGGTCATGATACCCCATGTTGTGTTGATTTGTTCTCTTGTTACCGGACCATGATACAAGTACAGAATTTAGGACTTTTTATCAATAATGAATGAGCAACGCTATAATTTTCTGAAAATGATGAGTGCGACATTCTATTCTGTTTAGCTGAGCATACAGATGTTGTGATAAAGATGTTATGTCTCTAGAAAAGGTGCATGCTTTATGTGATAGGGCGTATTTTTGGCTTACAAAGCATAGGCGATCACATGTTTAAGATAAACTGGTTTAGGTTATTTGAAGATTGGGAAATGGTGAGAGCATTGTAAAACACCTAGGATGATGTAACACATCTGGTTGGTAGTTGAAGATCTATAGTTAGTTGTTAGAGATTACGAGTAACAAAGTAAACCCTTGGAGTTAGAGACTGGAGATGAACCACCAAAAGTAAAATGCATACTAGAATGTTAGGAAGTAGGGGAAGTTTATGCCTTGTTCTCTTCCCTTTTCAAAAAGAATTTTTCAAAAAATTTCCCCTAAATTCTCCCTAGATTCCCCCTACTTCTAACATTTCTCTCTCTATCTCTCTCCACTTATCACCTCAACAATTTTTCAAAATTTTTTTTTCAAAACACAAACCAAACAAAGCATTAGTATGTGGAAGGTGGTAGATTGGACCCCACTAGAAGTCTCTCTGTCTTATGGGGCAGTCAAATGGAGAGAAATTCGGAAGGGCAGGAGGGGGGTGGGTATTCTTTGAGCTTTGTGGCAATTCTGACCAAGATTTTTGTCACAAGTGTGGCCTTTGATGGGAATATGGTCTAAGATATTCACAGATTGACCATTGGTGGGGAGGCTATGTTGGAGGACTCCGTTTAGGGGGAATAATAGTGTCGTATATTTGTCTTTGGAAGGAAGCCCAGGATTGAGGGACGGGATAGTTGGTGGACCTTTTGGATGGGCTCTATGGTTTGCCTAGTTTGAGCAAGGAGAGCATCCGGTGAATTGGGGTTTGGATGCTTACTGGTTATTCCGTGTTCTACTTGTGTCTTTGTAGGGATCATAAGTCTTTATTCCTTGGAAGGCCATTGTGGGGACTCATGCCCCTTGAAATGTTGTTCTTTTTCATGCGGTGTGCATCCCAATACAAATGGTTGTGCTAATGTGTGATCCAGGCAGAGAGCTAATGACCAAGAGTACATTCCTCAATCGTGACATTCTGCACTTTGCTCCCAACTTTTCGAAATACCGAAATAGGCGTTGGATGTTTAAGGAAAATTGGGAGTCGGCGTTTACATCTTCTTCTCCATTGTTCATAGTCAATGTCTTTTTAATGGTATGGTGAGTGCTATGCATAGGAATGACAAATCTCACCTGAAACTGATGGATCCCTGAAACTATCCGCATCAATCATGGTAATTTTTACTAGATCTTTTGACCGTGGATTCAGTTTTGGTTTTTTAATTTGAAAAAGTCAGCGGTTACTGTTCTGATTCGTTTTTATGCAAACCCGAACGAAAACCGTGTTATATATGTGCGTAAATGCCCTTGTATGTGTATACACTGACACATGACACCCCTAGGGTTAAGTTCGGCAGTTCACGCGGATTCAAATAGCCTGCACTAGGTACGGGAAAAACTGAACCTATCCGATTTCCGTTGGTTACAGTCTAGGAGAGAAGAAACCTGTCGGGTTTGGTAGTAGTTGCAAAATTTGGGTTTCAGATCGGTCTTGTCAAAAACCTGGGCTGAACCGACCCATTGTCATTCCTACATACTCCTATGTAGATGTTTAAGGAGCATTTTTGCTAGTTCTTTTGCATTGGAAGTCCAGAGAAGGAATCCCTCCCTCGAGCAATTTTTGGATTTTGTAGAGCTTATGTTCACACGGTGGTGTGTACGGCTAATGGTTTATGGCCTATTTCTGTATACAGTTTGCATCTGTGATGTTTGATACATACAGACATATGTTTGTATGTATATATATTCTACCTTTGATCTAAAATGGAGGAGAAAAAAGAAAACTAGCATTATTGTGGGTGGTTTGTTCATCTTTTGTCCTTGATGATATGAAAAGTAGCAGATAACCAAATTCTATTTTGAGGGAGTGCATTGAAGTGTATTATCTACTCTCTTGTCTTGACAAGTATTTTTTTGACATTAAGGGATTAGTCTAGACAAGTTCAAGTTTGGGGCATATTCTAGTTCTAGACAAGTTCAAGTTCAAGATTACTCTACAGAATGAGACCACCAAGGTTTCCTCATGTTGGTAGTACGCTTCATGGAATACCTCAAGAGCTATTTGGTAGATGGGCTTCTCTTAATCCTATTTTTTTCCCCATTGAAAACAAAGAAAGGGAGGAAAATCAAGATAAAAGAATGATGAAACCCTAACAAACTCCATAGAGAAGAGAGCTTCTCTTCTAAGCCATCACTCACCTAGCTACGAGCCCCATGTTAAATATGCCGAGAAGGGGAAAAAAGAAGGTTCACTTCGGATTTCGTTAGTTTCCAACTAAGCAAGAATTGACACTGACCTGTGTTAATTTCCAAATATGCAACCATCTCCCTCTAGCTTTTCAGCTTCAAGTTGCACCATTATCATTGGTTCTCGAGTGCGTATTTTCAGGATGTAACATGGATTTTATTAGTTTCCATTTGATTTTATTAGTACCATTGGTTCAAGTGCGTATGACTGTAATTCTACGGCCCCAGTCTGGAACTACCCTATCCATCTGAGCACATCTGAAGTTAGGTAAGCTGTTATCATTTCCACCTTGCTTGGCTGCTCTAATCTTTGCAGTGGCAACCAATGGCTCCTTTGGTAGGAGAGAAAAGAGGAGGAACCCGTGAATTTTGTATTTGACTTTTCAGGTTATTTGGTTTGGTTTGTGGAAAAAAAGATAATTTGAACTCTATTGAAACCTAAAAATAGTTTTTATTGGTTGAGATGTTTTTATTGATTGGGACTTAAGGGTTGGTTTGGTTTGAGATGTTTGTACCTTTGTATTCTCTTTGACAACACTAGGACCTTTGCAAAAACCCTTCTGTCCGGGCCTTATTACGCAACTACAAGCACCATGTCTTATCCTAAGCTTGTACTTACTTTCTTGCTTCTTGAAGTAACAAGGATATGTTTTCATTCAGTAGATGCAGTTTTTATCACCTAAAGGTAAAAGTTGCTCGTAAATTATGTTAGAGAAAATGCAAGTTATGCACATTTAACACAAATGTTATCAATTTAGGGATTCTCTCTCTGTTCAAAAACTTGCACGGTTGCACCCACCGTTCTACACCTAATACATTGTGTTCTTTTGCAGCATCCAAGGTAGATCCCATGCACCCCGAATATTTTAGGTTCTCTGGCAGGGTAATTGCCCTAGCCTTGATGCATAAGGTGCAAGTTGGCATCGTCTTTGATCGTGTGTTCTTTTTGCAATTGGCTGGAAAGTCAGTTTCTTTGGAAGACATTCATGATGCAGATCCATGCTTGTACAATAGTTGCAAGAAGCTTTTGGAGATGGATGCTGAGATGGTAGATTCTGATGCCCTGGGACTGACATTTGTTGAAGAAGTCGAAGAGTTAGGAAGCAGGAAAATTGTGGAGCTTTGCCCTGGTGGGAGAACCCTTGCTGTAAATAGCCAAAATAGGAACGAGTATGTTTCTCTTCTGATTCAGCATCGATTTGTAACATCGATCCTTGATCAGGTAGGCCTTTTTGCTCAAGGGTTTTCTGATATTCTTTGCAACGTGAGGCTCCGGAAATTATTTTTCCAAAGTTTAGTGCTAGAAGATCTGGATTGGATGCTGCATGGGAGTGAAAGTCCTATTTCAGTTGAGGACTGGAAGGCGCATACCGAATATAATGGCTACAAAGACACTGATCCACAGATACTCTGGTTCTGGAAGGTATGTGCCTGCACGATGGTCATTTTACTAAATCTGCAATGTTTAACTTTTGAAGCACATTTAGGGTCCATTTGGAATGTAGGGGAGAAAAGAAACGAAATGATTTAGTGTTTCTCACCAAAGCTCACCACTTTTGGTGAGAAATGGAATGGGGCTTTTATGTGTATCATTGCTCTTCATTTCTCACAAAACAAACAAGTGAGGGTTTCTTATCCATCCATATCATTTCTCACCAAATCTCTCAAGCCAAATGGGATTTCTTTTCGCTTGTGTTCCCCTCACCCCGTCCCCAAGTATTCAGAAAGTGTAAGCTTGGATTATTCTGTTGATAGATATCTTTTGTTTTCCCTCCTTGGTGGGTAAAAATGCATGGCTATGGTTGCTTCATGAATAATTTGCTTTGGCACCGGAGGGAACGCTGATTGTGTAATAGTGTTTTAACTGCATTAATATCTCTTATACACCCCTAGTTCAGACCATCATATTTGCGAAGTGTTGACCAATATGTGGTCATCCTCCTTAGAGTTGAAATTTGAGGTACCACAAGTCAAATTCTATATCATTTGGTGTTTCTTTTGTCTGTGGCCCTTTCTTGTAAATATGTTATTGCCTAGGCGGATAAGTACTTAGTTTTTAGCCCCAAGTGACTTGTAGCCAATGTTCTGAAAGTAGCTAGGCAAGCCAATTAATCGGCACCTAGAGATTAGTCCGTTTTTCTTCTCTTTTTTTTTTCTTTCTTTCTAATTTTTTAAAACTATTCTTCTGAGTAAGTAGACTTATCTAAGTTGAAGAAAATATTAAACAACATCCATATAATTTCACAAGAAATAGAGTCTTATACACATAAATTTACTTTATTTTGTATAGTGTAGATGTATACATTAATAATGATTTAGGTTTAGATATAAGTCATTTATATTGTATTGTAGACGTATATATTATATCTAAACTACACTACAACCCCTATAGTATATTACCACAACATTAACCCCTTTGATTTGCAAAATTACATATTTCACTCACAATTAATCATGCCTAGCCGCCTAATTCTCCAATTAATCCTGTCTAGCTGCTTAATTCTCCTTTTAATCCCACCTAATCCTGCCCTGCCGTCACCTAGCGGATCACCACCTAGCGCTTAGGCTCCGACTTTTAGAACACTGCTTGCTGCTTGGAAAGGTTAGAGTTGTCTGGCTTTTGTTTGAATTGATTGCTTTTTTATCTTTCATTACAACAGTGTAGCATCACATGCACACCATGGACTGTGACATAGGACGACTACGTGAGCAACCTTATCGATGAGTTCAAATACCAACTGATGAAGGACATTAATGATTGCAAAATGATGCCTACCTAAGTGGGCTACGATGACTTTATGATGGCCTGAAGTTCTAAATAATTGTCCGTTTAGGGTCTTAGCTGATAATACTCCTTGAAGGGATTAAAAGTAGACAGAAATAGCTGAATATGCAAGGATTTTGAACTGTGAGAAGGTTAGAATTTCAAAATATGGCTATTCATAGTCAATGTCAGTTAAGTACAAGGTCAACTCCCTTTTCTGCATGCTTTGATTTTGGAATATAGTTTTGAAAAGTAAACAAAAGCTAAGATTAAGTCTGATCTCTGGTTAACAGTTTGAGAAGCTTATGTTGACATCAGTACATTTTGTCATGCCCAAAGCCTCCTGGGTGAACTACGTATGACTTATGGGATCCAATTTCATGTTTGATAATACATCCATCATAGGATCATATTAACCTTAAATAAATCTTGCAGATTGTCGAGGAAATGTCAGCAGAGCAGAAAAAGGTCCTCCTCTTTTTCTGGACTTCAGTTAAATACCTACCGATAGAGGGTTTTGGTGGTTTGGCTTCTCGACTACACATATACAGATCTGCCGAGTCCTATAATCGCCTCCCATCGTCTCACACGTGCTTTTATCGACTTTGTTTCCCATCGTATCCATCTATGGTGGTTATGGAAGATCGTCTTCGTGTTATAACCCAGGAACATGTTGGGTGCAGCTTTGGTACTTGGTAAAGTATGGACAAGATCAACAATTTTTGGACAAAAAAGATTTAAAAAAAAGAAGATAAAAGGGTAAACTGATGGTTGCACATAAAACATTTGTATGCAGCTTGTGTACAAAGTATAGGCTAGTGTCAGCTGTGTTGTTATTTATTGTAATATGTAAGAATTTGCTGTCAGTATCTTGTTTCTCATATGATATTTGTAATTTCTCATCTCTTTTCCTTCTTGACTGTTTGTTGGGTATAGTTTAAATAGAAAAGCTGAGGAGGAGGAGGGGGAAAAGTTCCCCTGCTTTGATGGGCCCCTATTTGTCCATCTATCCTTTGTTGCTGTATGAAGTTTGATGAAATTATCCCTCGGAGATTTTCCTTTCTGGAAGGCGAAACTTTTTCGTTAAAGTCTTAGACGAAGTACCTACATAATGTGAAGAACCTATCAGGGAGCTTCTCTAAGCAGCAGTCTCGTCTTTGCTAAGCGTCTTTCTATACAATTATGTGTAGGGCTCATAAAGAAGTCAATAGGCGATTGAAATTTAGTCCATTTGCACCATTGTAAGTGTGTTTCTGTACAATCGTGTAGGGCTCACGGAGAAGTCGACATGAGATTGAGATTTAGTCCTTTTTGCACTATTATTTGCGTCTTTCTACGCAATAGTGTAGGGCTCACGTAGAAGCTGATATGAGATTGAGATTCAGTCCATTTTGTACCATTGAAGTGTTTTTCTATGTAATTGTGTATGGCTCACGAAGAAGTCTACATGGGATTGGGATTATGCTCCGTTTGTTTCGGGCAGCAAAGAAAATGTTTTCCAACAAAGAAAAGAAAAACTGAGGAAAACATATTCCAAGGTCTAACAAAAAATGAACCAATTCAGCTGGAAAATGATTTCAAGATTTTACAGGGGGAAGACATCTTCCGTCAGTATTGTGCCTTTTCAAACCATAGTCCAGGTACCTCTTGAATCTCGGCTAACATCTTCTCTCAGCCAAACTCGCTCACTTTCTCTTTGTACATATCGTTCGTGTATATACGTATTCATATGTCGCTGAATATCTACATCTATGTGTGTTGTACTCTTCTGATGAAATTGTGAGGCTTGCTTTGACGTGAACAAATCGCTGTTTTTTCAGTACAATCGTCTAGATATTTTGGTTATTCAAGAGAATCAAGACTTTGGTTTGAGTTTGATTGAATTGTTACATAAAAGCCACAAACTTTTGTTCACTTCTATTTAAAACAAAATATTAGTCATTTTATCATAGTATTGATTTTTTGTGTCTACAAAACAATTGATAATATTTTTCTGAAAACATTTTACCGTTACACCAAACACTGGAACAAAGATGTCATTTTCAAGAAAACATTGTTTGAGGAAAATATTTTTCATAAACCATTTTTGCCCAAAACAGTCGGTGCCAGTCAAGATAGTAATAGTAGTGTGACAGTATAAAGCAGTGAACCAATTATATGTACTAGTGATGTACAATAAGTTCCAATTATGTGTACTAGTGATGCAAGCAGCCTCCTTACACCTATAAAAGAAGGAGACCTCTACCTATGTAAAGCAGACTTAAGCAATATATCTCGTGTTGTATATTCTTGTGTTCTCTCTGTAATTCTCTTTTGATCCTAACCCTTTTGCACCATTCCTTGGAGTTTTCACCATCGATGTTCTTGTTATACGAGCAACAAGATGAATGACAAAAATGAAGAAAGTAGCAGGCTGGATCATGGAAGTTGGCAGTTGTCTAAATTCTAAAGCAGCGTCTAGCTAGCTACTGATGTATACCGACGAATACTGAGATAAGCATGGGAAAGAATGAAAGCAGAAAAGTTAAACACCAAGTAGAAGCATTTCCTCAAGGATGTAAGAGATGTGGGTGAAATGAACAAAATATACTACTAGGAGTATTTATTCATTGGAAATCAAAAGTACAACATTGTGCTTGCTTGCTTCCCAACCCCATCCATAAACAACATTACCCTAATCATCATACCAATACCAATCATAATAGCAACAACAATGATAACCCAAATAAACTAAACGAGATTAAACACTTAAAACCCACATACGATCCTAGTGAAACCACCATTCCACTGGGAAAGTATTAAACCTCACGAAACGGATATTTAGCCATCCTCTCACAAAACATGTTGGTCCTCCTCTCCAAGACTTGCACCCACATGTTTTTGGTGAGATGGAAGGTCTATATAACCGTTTCGCAAAATACTTTCTCCCAGTACTAACTTCTGTAGTTCGACTTCAGACATTGTGACTCTATTCCTCACTCTTCTCAACGAGAACTTCTTATTTAGCTTCCACCTCCACTCCTTCATTGGGTTTCTCTTCTGCAGCCACGGCCGGTTCCTCGGCTGGGGCTTCTGGTGCATCGACGGGTTTTTCGGTAGTTTCTTCTCCAACAACAGCCTCTGCCTTCACCTCTAGATCCTCCTCTTCTAATGCTTTCTCCACCACTACCACTGGCTCTTCAACATCAACTTTGGGTTCCTCTTCCACATCAACTACTTCCTTCTCCTTATTAGTCTCGACCGGAGGAACTGCGGCCTCTGTGGCAGCAACTGGTGGTTGTTCTGCTTCGGCTTCTACCTCTTTTGGTTGTTCAGTCACTGGCTCCTCCGGAGCAGGTGGTGGTGGTGCAACCACGGCTACTGCCTCTTCTGGCTGTGTCTCCTCCAAGGGCTTGGTCACCACCTCAGTTGTGACATTTTCTGGCAATGTGATGGCAGCAGGTGAAACCTGCGAGAAATCCAGTCTTTGATCTTTAGCAAAACTAATGATTAATTAGGAAATTTTACAATATTAGAAAGAAAACGAGTAAAGTTTTTCTCAGCTTTGTATTAGTTAATATTTTTTATTTTCTAATAACCGTGTATCTTGACCAGCAACAGTGGCCCCAAGGATTTTTCACTGGTGATAGGAGTTGAACTTTCGACATCTTGTAATAAAAAGTTTTCATTTTATGGACTTGGATAGAAGTGTCTGGTCGAGTGAGCCTTTAGGAGTCGAAAGTTAGAACCATCAAACCTCTAGTTTAATGGTAAATGGATTCATCCAAAAGAAATTAACACTATTTAAGTTTCTATTTATCTGTTTGGATAAAATGGTCAGTGTTACAGACTACACAATGACAAATGTATAAGAAGTGTCTGATAGGAAGTATATATATCATATTCAGACATATCTCACACCTGAATTTTTAATTTTAAGAGTGATATCAGATTAATATGGAGTTTGGACAATCATGAATTTGTAAAAACGAAAAAAAAAAAAAAGGGCAAAGAAAAGTTAATAAAAATGACAGACTGATTCTGCACAGCTTTAATTGTAAAGGGAAAAGAACATGTTCAAAACTACTGTTTTGTCCAACCACTTCTATACCAAGTATAGGATATTATACAGTATGCCGATCAAAAGTAAGTATAACATATGGTTAGAAATTCCATGTTCATTTGGAAGTGCTGAAATTAATATGAACTCGACCGCGGTCAATATTTTCCGAAAAACGAAAAAACCGATGTCATCGATCGAGCTTAAACGATAGGCTGGGTTTATGAATTTGCGATCAATCACTGTCTAGCTCAACCAATCGGTTAATCATTTGTTTTGTATGGAACTTGATAGACCAACAATAATGGAGAAAACATTATATTGTTATGGATGAATACAACAACTAAACAAGCTGCTGATATAAATACAGATAAAGAAAGAAACAGAGGAAATTGGAAGACCCAATTGACGTGCACAAAATTAATACTAGGAATTAACCAAATGGATGAAACCAATTTGATCACATCCAATTGGTTTATTCCTTGAAAAGTAGAACAAGAAATACAGTGAAAATTAAAGCTTTTATTTATAATGGAAAACAATCAAACTAGTACTAGCTAGTTACCTCAACAGTGGCCATTGGAAAAAACAAAGGGTTCAAAAATTGGATATGCAGAGAGAGAGAGAGAGAGAGAGAGAGAGAGAGAGGGAATTAGGAATTGAGAGTGAGTGAGTGAGGTGAAGAGCTTTGTTCAATTGGAGAGCTATTTATAGAGAGAGTCTAATGGGTGAGATGGGGTGGAAAAATTATTCAATTGGGCGGGGAGAGCTTGATAAAAGATTCTTTACAAATTTGACATCTCATATCTCTGGCATAAAGAGCACACCACATCATGTCTAGTTGTAAATGTTTTTACTTTACCAATACAAAATTCTAATAAAGTACTTCATTTGTCTCGATTTGTTTGTCCATTTTCACTATTTGGGACTTTTTACAAAATTGTCTATATGTTTCAATTTATAATATTTTTTTATATGTGATATAGATTTTGTTTTATAGATCTCAATTATATCTAAAATATGATGTTTTCTAAATTATGTAAAATATTATAGATTGTGAGATATAGACAATTTTTTAAAAGACACATATGTCGAAATTTAACAAATAAATTGGGACAGAAGGAATAATAAAGTATTTTGAGATATATTAGGCATTTGTATTTTTGTTTTTCCATAAATGATAGTGTGGTGTGTTATGTGTTGGCCTGCATGCATAGGACTAGCTCTGGATGAGTCATTTACAGGTTGTATGTAAATTCAATGCCCTTTAATTCAAAAAAAGAATATTCCACCTTAATTACCAAAGCCATTAGTGAAGCCATTATGTCTAGCTCTGGATGAGTCATTTACAGGTTGTATGTAAATTCAATGCCCTTTGATTAAAAAAAAAATACCTTTCAATGCCCAACTTTAAATTGGCTAATTGTTTTTGGTAATAAAGGTGCAATCGTGTAATTCAATTGGGAAATACTAGCTTGCAAGTTTCATCAATGCAATATTGATACAACGCCATATAGACTAGGATGTTCCCCCCACCTCCCCCCCCCCCCCC